>MCGO01000045.1:0-341175 GCA_002104985.1 Rhizoclosmatium globosum | reverse complement strand
ATGTGTTGCACACCCCCTGCTCTTGGCCCACAAACAAAAAACACTCCATCTTTTGCACACAGTCCTGTGAACCAGAACAAGCTGATTTGCAATTAAAACAGGACAATTAGGCTGAAAGTGCAACAGCCGAATGTGTTGCACACCCCCTGCGTCTTGGCCCAACACAAAAAACACTCCATCTTTTGCACAGTCCTGTGAACCAGAACAAGCTGATTTGCAAGTTCAAACAGGACAATTAGGTGAAAGTGCAACAGCCGGAATGTGTTGCACACCCCCTGCGTCTTGGCCCAACAACAAAAACACTCCATCTTTTGCACACAGTCCTGTGAAACCAGAAGCAAGCTGATTTGCAAGTTCAAACAGGACAATTAGGTTGAAAGTGCAACAGCCGGAATGTGTTGCACACCCCCTGCGTCTTGGCCCAACACAATCAAAACACTCCATCTTTTGCACACAGTCCTGTGAACCAGAAGCAAGCTGATTTGCAAGTTCAAACAGGACAATTAGGTTGAAAGTGCAACAGCCGGAATGTGTTGCACACCCCCTGCGTCTTGGCCAACACAAGGAAAACACTCCATCTTTTGCACACAGTCCTGTGAACCAGAAGCAAGCTGATTTGCAAGTTCAAACAGGACAATTAGGTTGAAAGTGCAACAGCCGGAATGTGTTGCACACCCCCTGCGTCTTGGCCAACACAATCAAAACACTCCATCTTTTGCACACAGTCCTGTGAACCAGAAACAAGCTGATTTGCAAGTTCAAACAGGACAATTAGGTGAAAGTGCAACAGCCGGAATGTGTTGCACACCCCCTGCGTCTTGGCCCAACACAAGGGAAAACACTCCATCTTTTGCACACAGTCCTGTGAACCAGAACAAGCTGATTTGCAATTTCAAACAGGACAATTAGGTGAAAGTGCAACAGCCGGAATGTGTTGCACACCCCCTGCGTCTTGGCCCAACACAAGCAAAACACTCCATCTTTTGCACACAGTCCTGTGAACCAGAAACAAGCTGATTTGCAAGTTCAAACAGGACAATTAGGCTGAAAGTGCAACAGCCGGAATGTGTTGCACACCCCCTGCGTCTTGGCCCAACACAATAAAACACTCCATCTTTTGCACACAGTCCTGTGAACCAGAACAAGCTGATTTGCAATTTCAAACAGGACAATTAGGCTGAAAGTGCAACAGCCGGAATGTGTTGCACACCCCCTGCGTCTTGGCCCAACACAAGGAAAACACTCCATCTTTTGCACACAGTCCTGTGAACCAGAAACAAGCTGATTTGCAATTCAAACAGGACAATTAGGCTGAAAGTGCAACAGCCGGAATGTGTTGCACACCCCCTGCGTCTTGGCCAACACAAGGAAAACACTCCATCTTTTGCACACAGTCCTGTGAACCAGAAACAAGCTGATTTGCAATTCAAACAGGACAATTAGGCTGAAAGTGCAACAGCCGGAATGTGTTGCACACCCCCTGCGTCTTGGCCAAACACAAGGGAAAACACTCCATCTTTTGCACACAGTCCTGTGAACCAGAAACAAGCTGATTTGCAAGTTCAAACAGGACAATTAGGCTGAAAGTGCAACAGCCGGAATGTGTTGCACACCCCCTGCGTCTTGGCCAAACACAAGGGAAAACACTCCATCTTTTGCACACAGTCCTGTGAACCAGAAACAAGCTGATTTGCAAGTTCAAACAGGACAATTAGGCTGAAAGTGCAACAGCCGGAATGTGTTGCACACCCCCTGCGTCTTGGCCAACACAAGGGAAAACACTCCATCTTTTGCACACAGTCCTGTGAACCAGAAACAAGCTGATTTGCAATTTAAACAGGACAATTAGGCTGAAAGTGCAACAGCCGGAATGTGTTGCACACCCCCTGCGTCTTGGCCAAACACAAGAAAACACTCCATCTTTTGCACACAGTCCTGTGAACCAGAAACAAGCTGATTTGCAAGTTCAAACAGGACAATTAGGCTGAAAGTGCAACAGCCGGAATGTGTTGCACACCCCCTGCGTCTTGGCCAACACAAGGGAAAACACTCCATCTTTTGCACACAGTCCTGTGAACCAGAAACAAGCTGATTTGCAATTTCAAACAGGACAATTAGGCTGAAAGTGCAACAGCCGGAATGTGTTGCACACCCCCTGCGTCTTGGCCCAACACAAGGAAAAACACTCCATCTTTTGCACACAGTCCTGTGAACCAGAAACAAGCTGATTTGCAATTTCAAACAGGACAATTAGGCTGAAAGTGCAACAGCCGGAATGTGTTGCACACCCCCTGCGTCTTGGCCAACACAAGGAAAACACTCCATCTTTTGCACACAGTCCTGTGAACCAGAAACAAGCTGATTTGCAAGTTCAAACAGGACAATTAGGCTGAAAGTGCAACAGCCGGAATGTGTTGCACACCCCCTGCGTCTTGGCCAACACAATCAAAAACGCTCCATCTTTTGCACACAGTACTGTGAACCAGAAACAAGCTGATTTGCAAGTTCAAACAGGACAATTAGGCTGAAAGTGCAACAGCCGGAATGTGTTGCACACCCACTGCGTCTTGGCCAACACAAGGAAAACGCTCCATCTTTTGCACACAGTCCTGTGAACCAGAAACAAGCTGATTTGCAATTTCAAACAGGACAATTAGGCTGAAAGTGCAACAGCCGGAATGTGTTGCACACCCCCTGCGTCTTGGCCAACACAATCAAAAACGCTCCATCTTTTGCACACAGTCCTGTGAACCAGAAACAAGCTGATTTGCAAGTTCAAACAGGACAATTAGGCTGAAAGTGCAACAGCCGGAATGTGTTGCACACCCCTGCGTCTTGGCCAAACACAAAAAACACTCCATCTTTTGCACACAGTCCTGTGAACCAGAAACAAGCTGATTTGCAATTTCAAACAGGACAATTAGGCTGAAAGTGCAACAGCCGGAATGTGTTGCACACCCCCTGCGTCTTGGCCAACACAAGGAAAACACTCCATCTTTTGCACACAGTACTGTGAACCAGAAACAAGCTGATTTGCAAGTTCAAACAGGACAATTAGGCTGAAAGTGCAACAGCCGGAATGTGTTGCACACCCCCTGCGTCTTGGCCCAACACAATCAAAAACACTCCATCTTTTGCACACAGTCCTGTGAACCAGAAACAAGCTGATTTGCAATTTCAAACAGGACAATTAGGCTGAAAGTGCAACAGCCGGAATGTGTTGCACACCCCTGCGTCTTGGCCAAACACAAGGGAAAACACTCCATCTTTTGCACACAGTCCTGTGAACCAGAAACAAGCTGATTTGCAATTTCAAACAGGACAATTAGGCTGAAAGTGCAACAGCCGGAATGTGTTGCACACCCCCTGCGTCTTGGCCAAACACAAGGAAAACACTCCATCTTTTGCACACAGTACTGTGAACCAGAAACAAGCTGATTTGCAATTTCAAACAGGACAATTAGGCTGAAAGTGCAACAGCCGGAATGTGTTGCACACCCCCTGCGTCTTGGCCAAACACAAGGGAAAACACTCCATCTTTTGCACACAGTCCTGTGAACCAGAAACAAGCTGATTTGCAATTTCAAACAGGACAATTAGGCTGAAAGTGCAACAGCCGGAATGTGTTGCACACCCACTGCGTCTTGGCCAACACAAGGGAAAACACTCCATCTTTTGCACACAGTCCTGTGAACCAGAAACAAGCTGATTTGCAAGTTCAAACAGGACAATTAGGCTGAAAGTGCAACAGCCGGAATGTGTTGCACACCCCCTGCGTCTTGGCCAAACACAAGGAAAACACTCCATCTTTTGCACACAGTCCTGTGAACCAGAAACAAGCTGATTTGCAATTTCAAACAGGACAATTAGGCTGAAAGTGCAACAGCCGGAATGTGTTGCACACCCCCTGCGTCTTGGCCAACACAAGAAAACACTCCATCTTTTGCACACAGTCCTGTGAACCAGAAACAAGCTGATTTGCAAGTTCAAACAGGACAATTAGGCTGAAAGTGCAACAGCCGGAATGTGTTGCACACCCCCTGCGTCTTGGCCCAACACAATAAAAACCTCCATCTTTTGCACACAGTCCTGTGAACCAGAAACAAGCTGATTTGCAATTTCAAACAGGACAATTAGGCTGAAAGTGCAACAGCCGGAATGTGTTGCACACCCCTGCGTCTTGGCCAACACAAGGAAAACACTCCATCTTTTGCACACAGTCCTGTGAACCAGAAACAAGCTGATTTGCAAGTTCAAACAGGACAATTAGGCTGAAAGTGCAACAGCCGGAATGTGTTGCACACCCCTGCGTCTTGGCCAACACAAAAAACACTCCATCTTTTGCACACAGTCCTGTGAACCAGAAACAAGCTGATTTGCAAGTTCAAACAGGACAATTAGGCTGAAAGTGCAACAGCCGGAATGTGTTGCACACCCCCTGCGTCTTGGCCAACACAAGGGAAAACACTCCATCTTTTGCACACAGTCCTGTGAACCAGAAACAAGCTGATTTGCAATTTCAAACAGGACAATTAGGCTGAAAGTGCAACAGCCGGAATGTGTTGCACACCCCCTGCGTCTTGGCCAAACACAAGGGAAAACACTCCATCTTTTGCACACAGTCCTGTGAACCAGAAACAAGCTGATTTGCAATTTCAAACAGGACAATTAGGCTGAAAGTGCAACAGCCGGAATGTGTTGCACACCCCTGCGTCTTGGCCAAACACAAGGGAAAACACTCCATCTTTTGCACACAGTCTGTGAACCAGAAACAAGCTGATTTGCAATTCAAACAGGACAATTAGGCTGAAAGTGCAACAGCCGGAATGTGTTGCACACCCCCTGCGTCTTGGCCAAACACAAGGGAAAACACTCCATCTTTTGCACACAGTCCTGTGAACCAGAAACAAGCTGATTTGCAAGTTCAAACAGGACAATTAGGCTGAAAGTGCAACAGCCGGAATGTGTTGCACACCCCCTGCGTCTTGGCCAACACAAGGAAAACACTCCATCTTTTGCACACAGTCCTGTGAACCAGAAACAAGCTGATTTGCAAGTTCAAACAGGACAATTAGGCTGAAAGTGCAACAGCCGGAATGTGTTGCACACCCCCTGCGTCTTGGCCCAACACAAGGAAAACACTCCATCTTTTGCACACAGTCCTGTGAACCAGAAACAAGCTGATTTGCAAGTTCAAACAGGACAATTAGGCTGAAAGTGCAACAGCCGGAATGTGTTGCACACCCCCTGCGTCTTGGCCCAACACAATCAAAACACTCCATCTTTTGCACACAGTCCTGTGAACCAGAAACAAGCTGATTTGCAAGTTCAAACAGGACAATTAGGCTGAAAGTGCAACAGCCGGAATGTGTTGCACACCCCCTGCGTCTTGGCCCAACACAAGGGAAAACACTCCATCTTTTGCACACAGTCTGTGAACCAGAAACAAGCTGATTTGCAATTTCAAACAGGACAATTAGGCTGAAAGTGCAACAGCCGGAATGTGTTGCACACCCCCTGCGTCTTGGCCCAACACAAGGAAAACACTCCATCTTTTGCACACAGTCCTGTGAACCAGAAACAAGCTGATTTGCAAGTTCAAACAGGACAATTAGGCTGAAAGTGCAACAGCCGGAATGTGTTGCACACCCCCTGCGTCTTGGCCCAACACAAGGAAAACACTCCATCTTTTGCACACAGTCTGTGAACCAGAAACAAGCTGATTTGCAAGTTCAAACAGGACAATTAGGCTGAAAGTGCAACAGCCGGAATGTGTTGCACACCCCCTGCGTCTTGGCCAACACAATCAAAAACACTCCATCTTTTGCACACAGTCTGTGAACCAGAAACAAGCTGATTTGCAAGTTCAAACAGGACAATTAGGCTGAAAGTGCAACAGCCGGAATGTGTTGCACACCCCCTGCGTCTTGGCCAACACAAGGAAAACACTCCATCTTTTGCACACAGTCCTGTGAACCAGAAACAAGCTGATTTGCAAGTTCAAACAGGACAATTAGGCTGAAAGTGCAACAGCCGGAATGTGTTGCACACCCCCTGCGTCTTGGCCCAACACAAGGAAAACACTCCATCTTTTGCACACAGTCCTGTGAACCAGAAACAAGCTGATTTGCAATTTCAAACAGGACAATTAGGCTGAAAGTGCAACAGCCGGAATGTGTTGCACACCCCCTGCGTCTTGGCCCAACACAAGGAAAACACTCCATCTTTTGCACACAGTCCTGTGAACCAGAAACAAGCTGATTTGCAATTTCAAACAGGACAATTAGGCTGAAAGTGCAACAGCCGGAATGTGTTGCACACCCCCTGCGTCTTGGCCCAACACAAGGAAAACACTCCATCTTTTGCACACAGTCCTGTGAACCAGAAACAAGCTGATTTGCAAGTTCAAACAGGACAATTAGGCTGAAAGTGCAACAGCCGGAATGTGTTGCACACCCCCTGCGTCTTGGCCCAACACAAGGGAAAACACTCCATCTTTTGCACACAGTCCTGTGAACCAGAAACAAGCTGATTTGCAAGTTCAAACAGGACAATTAGGCTGAAAGTGCAACAGCCGGAATGTGTTGCACACCCCCTGCGTCTTGGCCAACACAAGGAAAACACTCCATCTTTTGCACACAGTCTGTGAACCAGAAACAAGCTGATTTGCAAGTTCAAACAGGACAATTAGGCTGAAAGTGCAACAGCCGGAATGTGTTGCACACCCCCTGCGTCTTGGCCCAACACAAGGAAAAACACTCCATCTTTTGCACACAGTCCTGTGAACCAGAAACAAGCTGATTTGCAAGTTCAAACAGGACAATTAGGCTGAAAGTGCAACAGCCGGAATGTGTTGCACACCCCCTGCGTCTTGGCCCAACACAAGGAAAACACTCCATCTTTTGCACACAGTCCTGTGAACCAGAAACAAGCTGATTTGCAAGTTCAAACAGGACAATTAGGCTGAAAGTGCAACAGCCGGAATGTGTTGCACACCCCCTGCGTCTTGGCCCAACACAAGGAAAACACTCCATCTTTTGCACACAGTCCTGTGAACCAGAAACAAGCTGATTTGCAAGTTCAAACAGGACAATTAGGCTGAAAGTGCAACAGCCGGAATGTGTTGCACACCCCCTGCGTCTTGGCCCAACACAAGGGAAAACACTCCATCTTTTGCACACAGTCCTGTGAACCAGAAACAAGCTGATTTGCAAGTTCAAACAGGACAATTAGGCTGAAAGTGCAACAGCCGGAATGTGTTGCACACCCCCTGCGTCTTGGCCCAACACAATCAAAAACCTCCATCTTTTGCACACAGTCTGTGAACCAGAAACAAGCTGATTTGCAAGTTCAAACAGGACAATTAGGCTGAAAGTGCAACAGCCGGAATGTGTTGCACACCCCCTGCGTCTTGGCCCAACACAAGGAAAACACTCCATCTTTTGCACACAGTCCTGTGAACCAGAAACAAGCTGATTTGCAAGTTCAAACAGGACAATTAGGCTGAAAGTGCAACAGCCGGAATGTGTTGCACACCCCCTGCGTCTTGGCCCAACACAAGGAAAACACTCCATCTTTTGCACACAGTCCTGTGAACCAGAAACAAGCTGATTTGCAAGTTCAAACAGGACAATTAGGCTGAAAGTGCAACAGCCGGAATGTGTTGCACACCCCCTGCGTCTTGGCCAAACACAAGGGAAAACACTCCATCTTTTGCACACAGTCCTGTGAACCAGAAACAAGCTGATTTGCAAGTTCAAACAGGACAATTAGGCTGAAAGTGCAACAGCCGGAATGTGTTGCACACCCCCTGCGTCTTGGCCAACACAAGGAAAACACTCCATCTTTTGCACACAGTCCTGTGAACCAGAAACAAGCTGATTTGCAAGTTCAAACAGGACAATTAGGCTGAAAGTGCAACAGCCGGAATGTGTTGCACACCCCCTGCGTCTTGGCCCAACACAAGGAAAACACTCCATCTTTTGCACACAGTCCTGTGAACCAGAAACAAGCTGATTTGCAAGTTCAAACAGGACAATTAGGCTGAAAGTGCAACAGCCGGAATGTGTTGCACACCCCCTGCGTCTTGGCCCAACACAAGGGAAAACACTCCATCTTTTGCACACAGTCCTGTGAACCAGAAACAAGCTGATTTGCAAGTTCAAACAGGACAATTAGGCTGAAAGTGCAACAGCCGGAATGTGTTGCACACCCCCTGCGTCTTGGCCCAACACAAGGAAAACACTCCATCTTTTGCACACAGTCCTGTGAACCAGAAACAAGCTGATTTGCAATTTCAAACAGGACAATTAGGCTGAAAGTGCAACAGCCGGAATGTGTTGCACACCCCCTGCGTCTTGGCCCAACACAATCAAAACACTCCATCTTTTGCACACAGTCCTGTGAACCAGAAACAAGCTGATTTGCAAGTTCAAACAGGACAATTAGGCTGAAAGTGCAACAGCCGGAATGTGTTGCACACCCCCTGCGTCTTGGCCCAACACAAGGGAAAACACTCCATCTTTTGCACACAGTCCTGTGAACCAGAAACAAGCTGATTTGCAATTTCAAACAGGACAATTAGGCTGAAAGTGCAACAGCCGGAATGTGTTGCACACCCCTGCGTCTTGGCCCAACACAAGGGAAAACACTCCATCTTTTGCACACAGTCCTGTGAACCAGAAACAAGCTGATTTGCAAGTTCAAACAGGACAATTAGGCTGAAAGTGCAACAGCCGGAATGTGTTGCACACCCCCTGCGTCTTGGCCCAACACAAGGAAAACACTCCATCTTTTGCACACAGTCCTGTGAACCAGAAACAAGCTGATTTGCAAGTTCAAACAGGACAATTAGGCTGAAAGTGCAACAGCCGGAATGTGTTGCACACCCCCTGCGTCTTGGCCCAACACAAGGGAAAACACTCCATCTTTTGCACACAGTCCTGTGAACCAGAAACAAGCTGATTTGCAAGTTCAAACAGGACAATTAGGCTGAAAGTGCAACAGCCGGAATGTGTTGCACACCCCCTGCGTCTTGGCCCAACACAAGGGAAAACACTCCATCTTTTGCACACAGTCCTGTGAACCAGAAACAAGCTGATTTGCAAGTTCAAACAGGACAATTAGGCTGAAAGTGCAACAGCCGGAATGTGTTGCACACCCCCTGCGTCTTGGCCCAACACAAGGGAAAACACTCCATCTTTTGCACACAGTCCTGTGAACCAGAAACAAGCTGATTTGCAAGTTCAAACAGGACAATTAGGCTGAAAGTGCAACAGCCGGAATGTGTTGCACACCCCCTGCGTCTTGGCCCAACACAAGGGAAAACACTCCATCTTTTGCACACAGTCCTGTGAACCAGAACAAGCTGATTTGCAAGTTCAAACAGGACAATTAGGCTGAAAGTGCAACAGCCGGAATGTGTTGCACACCCCCTGCGTCTTGGCCAAACACAAGGGAAAACACTCCATCTTTTGCACACAGTCCTGTGAACCAGAACAAGCTGATTTGCAATTCAAACAGGACAATTAGGCTGAAAGTGCAACAGCCGGAATGTGTTGCACACCCCCTGCGTCTTGGCCCAACACAAGAAAACACTCCATCTTTTGCACACAGTCCTGTGAACCAGAAACAAGCTGATTTGCAAGTTCAAACAGGACAATTAGGCTGAAAGTGCAACAGCCGGAATGTGTTGCACACCCCTGCGTCTTGGCCCAACACAAGGGAAAACACTCCATCTTTTGCACACAGTCCTGTGAACCAGAAACAAGCTGATTTGCAAGTTCAAACAGGACAATTAGGCTGAAAGTGCAACAGCCGGAATGTGTTGCACACCCCCTGCGTCTTGGCCAACACAAGGGAAAACACTCCATCTTTTGCACACAGTCCTGTGAACCAGAAACAAGCTGATTTGCAAGTTCAAACAGGACAATTAGGCTGAAAGTGCAACAGCCGGAATGTGTTGCACACCCCCTGCGTCTTGGCCCAACACAAGGGAAAACACTCCATCTTTTGCACACAGTCCTGTGAACCAGAAACAAGCTGATTTGCAAGTTCAAACAGGACAATTAGGCTGAAAGTGCAACAGCCGGAATGTGTTGCACACCCCCTGCGTCTTGGCCCAACACAAGGGAAAACACTCCATCTTTTGCACACAGTCCTGTGAACCAGAAACAAGCTGATTTGCAAGTTCAAACAGGACAATTAGGTTGAAAGTGCAACAGCCGGAATGTGTTGCACACCCCCTGCGTCTTGGCCCAACACAAGGAAAACACTCCATCTTTTGCACACAGTCCTGTGAACCAGAAACAAGCTGATTTGCAAGTTCAAACAGGACAATTAGGCTGAAAGTGCAACAGCCGGAATGTGTTGCACACCCCCTGCGTCTTGGCCCAACACAAGGGAAAACACTCCATCTTTTGCACACAGTCCTGTGAACCAGAAACAAGCTGATTTGCAAGTTCAAACAGGACAATTAGGTTGAAAGTGCAACAGCCGGAATGTGTTGCACACCCCCTGCGTCTTGGCCCAACACAAGGGAAAACACTCCATCTTTTGCACACAGTCCTGTGAACCAGAAGCAAGCTGATTTGCAAGTTCAAACAGGACAATTAGGCTGAAAGTGCAACAGCCGGAATGTGTTGCACACCCCCTGCGTCTTGGCCCAACACAATCAAAACACTCCATCTTTTGCACACAGTCCTGTGAACCAGAACAAGCTGATTTGCAAGTTCAAACAGGACAATTAGGTTGAAAGTGCAACAGCCGGAATGTGTTGCACACCCCCTGCGTCTTGGCCCAACACAATCAAAACACTCCATCTTTTGCACACAGTCCTGTGAACCAGAAACAAGCTGATTTGCAAGTTCAAACAGGACAATTAGGCTGAAAGTGCAACAGCCGGAATGTGTTGCACACCCCCTGCGTCTTGGCCCAACACAAGGAAAACACTCCATCTTTTGCACACAGTCCTGTGAACCAGAAGCAAGCTGATTTGCAAGTTCAAACAGGACAATTAGGCTGAAAGTGCAACAGCCGGAATGTGTTGCACACCCCCTGCGTCTTGGCCCAACACAATCAAAACACTCCATCTTTTGCACACAGTCCTGTGAACCAGAACAAGCTGATTTGCAAGTTCAAACAGGACAATTAGGTGAAAGTGCAACAGCCGGAATGTGTTGCACACCCCCTGCGTCTTGGCCCAACACAAGGGAAAACACTCCATCTTTTGCACACAGTCCTGTGAACCAGAAACAAGCTGATTTGCAAGTTCAAACAGGACAATTAGGCTGAAAGTGCAACAGCCGGAATGTGTTGCACACCCCCTGCGTCTTGGCCCAACACAAGAAAACACTCCATCTTTTGCACACAGTCCTGTGAACCAGAAACAAGCTGATTTGCAAGTTCAAACAGGACAATTAGGCTGAAAGTGCAACAGCCGGAATGTGTTGCACACCCCCTGCGTCTTGGCCCAACACAAGGAAAACACTCCATCTTTTGCACACAGTCCTGTGAACCAGAAACAAGCTGATTTGCAAGTTCAAACAGGACAATTAGGTTGAAAGTGCAACAGCCGGAATGTGTTGCACACCCCCTGCGTCTTGGCCCAACACAAGGGAAAACACTCCATCTTTTGCACACAGTCCTGTGAACCAGAAACAAGCTGATTTGCAAGTTCAAACAGGACAATTAGGCTGAAAGTGCAACAGCCGGAATGTGTTGCACACCCCTGCGTCTTGGCCCAACACAAGGAAAACACTCCATCTTTTGCACACAGTCCTGTGAACCAGAAGCAAGCTGATTTGCAAGTTCAAACAGGACAATTAGGCTGAAAGTGCAACAGCCGGAATGTGTTGCACACCCCCTGCGTCTTGGCCCAACACAATCAAAAACACTCCATCTTTTGCACACAGTCCTGTGAACCAGAAACAAGCTGATTTGCAAGTTCAAACAGGACAATAGGCTGAAAGTGCAACAGCCGGAATGTGTTGCACACCCCCTGCGTCTTGGCCCAACACAATCAAAAACACTCCATCTTTTGCACACAGTCCTGTGAACCAGAAACAAGCTGATTTGCAAGTTCAAACAGGACAATTAGGTTGAAAGTGCAACAGCCGGAATGTGTTGCACACCCCCTGCGTCTTGGCCCAACACAAGGAAAACACTCCATCTTTTGCACACAGTCCTGTGAACCAGAAGCAAGCTGATTTGCAAGTTCAAACAGGACAATTAGGCTGAAAGTGCAACAGCCGGAATGTGTTGCACACCCCCTGCGTCTTGGCCCAACACAATCAAAACACTCCATCTTTTGCACACAGTCCTGTGAACCAGAAACAAGCTGATTTGCAAGTTCAAACAGGACAATTAGGTTGAAAGTGCAACAGCCGGAATGTGTTGCACACCCCCTGCGTCTTGGCCCAACACAAGGGAAAACACTCCATCTTTTGCACACAGTCCTGTGAACCAGAAACAAGCTGATTTGCAAGTTCAAACAGGACAATTAGGCTGAAAGTGCAACAGCCGGAATGTGTTGCACACCCCCTGCGTCTTGGCCCAACACAAGGAAAACACTCCATCTTTTGCACACAGTCCTGTGAACCAGAAGCAAGCTGATTTGCAAGTTCAAACAGGACAATTAGGCTGAAAGTGCAACAGCCGGAATGTGTTGCACACCCCCTGCGTCTTGGCCCAACACAACAAAACACTCCATCTTTTGCACACAGTCCTGTGAACCAGAAACAAGCTGATTTGCAAGTTCAAACAGGACAATTAGGTTGAAAGTGCAACAGCCGGAATGTGTTGCACACCCCCTGCGTCTTGGCCCAACACAAGGGAAAACACTCCATCTTTTGCACACAGTCCTGTGAACCAGAAGCAAGCTGATTTGCAAGTTCAAACAGGACAATTAGGTGAAAGTGCAACAGCCGGAATGTGTTGCACACCCCCTGCGTCTTGGCCCAACACAAGGAAAACACTCCATCTTTTGCACACAGTCCTGTGAACCAGAAGCAAGCTGATTTGCAAGTTCAAACAGGACAATTAGGCTGAAAGTGCAACAGCCGGAATGTGTTGCACACCCCCTGCGTCTTGGCCCAACACAATCAAAACACTCCATCTTTTGCACACAGTCCTGTGAACCAGAAGCAAGCTGATTTGCAAGTTCAAACAGGACAATTAGGCTGAAAGTGCAACAGCCGGAATGTGTTGCACACCCCCTGCGTCTTGGCCCAACACAATAAAACACTCCATCTTTTGCACACAGTCCTGTGAACCAGAAACAAGCTGATTTGCAAGTTCAAACAGGACAATTAGGCTGAAAGTGCAACAGCCGGAATGTGTTGCACACCCCCTGCGTCTTGGCCCAACACAATCAAAAACACTCCATCTTTTGCACACAGTCCTGTGAACCAGAAACAAGCTGATTTGCAAGTTCAAACAGGACAATTAGGTGAAAGTGCAACAGCCGGAATGTGTTGCACACCCCCTGCGTCTTGGCCCAACACAATCAAAACACTCCATCTTTTGCACACAGTCCTGTGAACCAGAACAAGCTGATTTGCAAGTTCAAACAGGACAATTAGGCTGAAAGTGCAACAGCCGGAATGTGTTGCACACCCCCTGCGTCTTGGCCCAACACAATCAAAAACACTCCATCTTTTGCACACAGTCCTGTGAACCAGAAACAAGCTGATTTGCAAGTTCAAACAGGACAATTAGGTGAAAGTGCAACAGCCGGAATGTGTTGCACACCCCCTGCGTCTTGGCCCAACACAAGGGAAAACACTCCATCTTTTGCACACAGTCCTGTGAACCAGAAACAAGCTGATTTGCAAGTTCAAACAGGACAATTAGGCTGAAAGTGCAACAGCCGGAATGTGTTGCACACCCCCTGCGTCTTGGCCCAACACAAGGAAAACACTCCATCTTTTGCACACAGTCCTGTGAACCAGAAACAAGCTGATTTGCAAGTTCAAACAGGACAATTAGGTGAAAGTGCAACAGCCGGAATGTGTTGCACACCCCCTGCGTCTTGGCCCAACACAAGGGAAAACACTCCATCTTTTGCACACAGTCCTGTGAACCAGAAGCAAGCTGATTTGCAAGTTCAAACAGGACAATTAGGTTGAAAGTGCAACAGCCGGAATGTGTTGCACACCCCCTGCGTCTTGGCCCAACACAAGGGAAAACACTCCATCTTTTGCACACAGTCCTGTGAACCAGAAGCAAGCTGATTTGCAAGTTCAAACAGGACAATTAGGCTGAAAGTGCAACAGCCGGAATGTGTTGCACACCCCCTGCGTCTTGGCCCAACACAATCAAAACACTCCATCTTTTGCACACAGTCCTGTGAACCAGAAGCAAGCTGATTTGCAAGTTCAAACAGGACAATTAGGTTGAAAGTGCAACAGCCGGAATGTGTTGCACACCCCCTGCGTCTTGGCCCAACACAAGGGAAAACACTCCATCTTTTGCACACAGTCCTGTGAACCAGAAGCAAGCTGATTTGCAAGTTCAAACAGGACAATTAGGCTGAAAGTGCAACAGCCGGAATGTGTTGCACACCCCCTGCGTCTTGGCCCAACACAATCAAAAACACTCCATCTTTTGCACACAGTCCTGTGAACCAGAAACAAGCTGATTTGCAAGTTCAAACAGGACAATAGGTGAAAGTGCAACAGCCGGAATGTGTTGCACACCCCCTGCGTCTTGGCCCAACACAAGGAAAACACTCCATCTTTTGCACACAGTCCTGTGAACCAGAAACAAGCTGATTTGCAAGTTCAAACAGGACAATTAGGTTGAAAGTGCAACAGCCGGAATGTGTTGCACACCCCCTGCGTCTTGGCCCAACACAAGGGAAAACACTCCATCTTTTGCACACAGTCCTGTGAACCAGAACAAGCTGATTTGCAAGTTCAAACAGGACAATTAGGTGAAAGTGCAACAGCCGGAATGTGTTGCACACCCCCTGCGTCTTGGCCCAACACAAGGGAAAACACTCCATCTTTTGCACACAGTCCTGTGAACCAGAAGCAAGCTGATTTGCAAGTTCAAACAGGACAATTGGCTGAAAGTGCAACAGCCGGAATGTGTTGCACACCCCCTGCGTCTTGGCCCAACACAATCAAAACACTCCATCTTTTGCACACAGTCCTGTGAACCAGAAGCAAGCTGATTTGCAAGTTCAAACAGGACAATAAGGCTGAAAGTGCAACAGCCGGAATGTGTTGCACACCCCCTGCGTCTTGGCCCAACACAATCAAAAACACTCCATCTTTTGCACACAGTCCTGTGAACCAGAAACAAGCTGATTTGCAAGTTCAAACAGGACAATAGGCTGAAAGTGCAACAGCCGGAATGTGTTGCACACCCCCTGCGTCTTGGCCCAACACAATCAAAAACACTCCATCTTTTGCACACAGTCCTGTGAACCAGAAACAAGCTGATTTGCAAGTTCAAACAGGACAATTAGGCTGAAAGTGCAACAGCCGGAATGTGTTGCACACCCCCTGCGTCTTGGCCCAACACAATCAAAACACTCCATCTTTTGCACACAGTCCTGTGAACCAGAAACAAGCTGATTTGCAAGTTCAAACAGGACAATTAGGCTGAAAGTGCAACAGCCGGAATGTGTTGCACACCCCCTGCGTCTTGGCCCAACACAATCAAAAACACTCCATCTTTTGCACACAGTCCTGTGAACCAGAAACAAGCTGATTTGCAAGTTCAAACAGGACAATTAGGCTGAAAGTGCAACAGCCGGAATGTGTTGCACACCCCCTGCGTCTTGGCCCAACACAAGGGAAAACACTCCATCTTTTGCACACAGTCCTGTGAACCAGAAACAAGCTGATTTCCAAGTTCAAACAGGACAATAAGGCTGAAAGTGCAACAGCCGGAATGTGTTGCACACCCCCTGCGTCTTGGCCCAACACAATCAAAATCACTCCGTCTTTTGCACACAGTCCTGTGAACCAGAAGCAAGCTGATTTGCAAGTTCAAACAGGACAATAAGGCTGAAAGTGCAACAGCCGGAATGTGTTGCACACCCCCTGCGTCTTGGCCCAACACAATCAAAAACACTCCATCTTTTGCACACAGTCCTGTGAACCAGAAACAAGCTGATTTGCAAGTTCAAACAGGACAATAAGGCTGAAAGTGCAACAGCCGGAATGTGTTGCACACCCCCTGCGTCTTGGCCCAACACAATCAAAAACACTCCATCTTTTGCACACAGTCCTGTGAACCAGAAACAAGCTGATTTGCAAGTTCAAACAGGACAATTAGGTTGAAAGTGCAACAGCCGGAATGTGTTGCACACCCCCTGCGTCTTGGCCCAACACAATCAAAATCACTCCGTCTTTTGCACACAGTCCTGTGAACCAGAAGCAAGCTGATTTGCAAGTTCAAACAGGACAATAAGGCTGAAAGTGCAACAGCCGGAATGTGTTGCACACCCCCTGCGTCTTGGCCCAACACAATCAAAAACACTCCATCTTTTGCACACAGTCCTGTGAACCAGAAACAAGCTGATTTGCAAGTTCAAACAGGACAATTAGGTTGAAAGTGCAACAGCCGGAATGTGTTGCACACCCCCTGCGTCTTGGCCCAACACAAGGGAAAACACTCCATCTTTTGCACACAGTCCTGTGAACCAGAAACAAGCTGATTTCCAAGTTCAAACAGGACAATAAGGCTGAAAGTGCAACAGCCGGAATGTGTTGCACACCCCCTGCGTCTTGGCCCAACACAATCAAAATCACTCCGTCTTTTGCACACAGTCCTGTGAACCAGAAGCAAGCTGATTTGCAAGTTCAAACAGGACAATAAGGCTGAAAGTGCAACAGCCGGAATGTGTTGCACACCCCCTGCGTCTTGGCCCAACACAATCAAAAACACTCCATCTTTTGCACACAGTCCTGTGAACCAGAAACAAGCTGATTTGCAAGTTCAAACAGGACAATAAGGCTGAAAGTGCAACAGCCGGAATGTGTTGCACACCCCCTGCGTCTTGGCCCAACACAATCAAAAACACTCCATCTTTTGCACACAGTCCTGTGAACCAGAAACAAGCTGATTTGCAAGTTCAAACAGGACAATTAGGTTGAAAGTGCAACAGCCGGAATGTGTTGCACACCCCCTGCGTCTTGGCCCAACACAATCAAAATCACTCCGTCTTTTGCACACAGTCCTGTGAACCAGAAGCAAGCTGATTTGCAAGTTCAAACAGGACAATAAGGCTGAAAGTGCAACAGCCGGAATGTGTTGCACACCCCCTGCGTCTTGGCCCAACACAATCAAAAACACTCCATCTTTTGCACACAGTCCTGTGAACCAGAAACAAGCTGATTTGCAAGTTCAAACAGGACAATTAGGTTGAAAGTGCAACAGCCGGAATGTGTTGCACACCCCCTGCGTCTTGGCCCAACACAAGGGAAAACACTCCATCTTTTGCACACAGTCCTGTGAACCAGAAACAAGCTGATTTCCAAGTTCAAACAGGACAATAAGGCTGAAAGTGCAACAGCCGGAATGTGTTGCACACCCCCTGCGTCTTGGCCCAACACAAGGGAAAACACTCCATCTTTTGCACACAGTCCTGTGAACCAGAAACAAGCTGATTTGCAAGTTCAAACAGGACAATTAGGTTGAAAGTGCAACAGCCGGAATGTGTTGCACACCCCCCTGCGTCTTGGCCCAACACAAGGGAAAACACTCCATCTTTTGCACACAGTCCTGTGAACCAGAAACAAGCTGATTTGCAAGTTCAAACAGGACAATTAGGTTGAAAGTGCAACAGCCGGAATGTGTTGCACACCCCCCTGCGTCTTGGCCCAACACAAGGGAAAACACTCCATCTTTTGCACACAGTCCTGTGAACCAGAAACAAGCTGATTTGCAAGTTCAAACAGGACAATTAGGTTGAAAGTGCAACAGCCGGAATGTGTTGCACACCCCCCTGCGTCTTGGCCCAACACAAGGGAAAACACTCCATCTTTTGCACACAGGAATCCTGTGTCTATTGTGATAAAGTACATTCTGATGAAAAGACCCTTCGACTGTATTGAATGCCCCTGTTGTCTGTAATCCTCTCAAAACTGCTGAAGTTGCCATCACCCTTTCCCATAAATACTTGGCGTTTTTGGCATAAGATGGAGCAATTAATTGCAATGATTTTACAAGCTTTATTGTTGACAAACTAGTGTGGTGTTGAGTTAATAAAGACAAAGAAAAGAAAAAGAGATTGAAAAAGGACACAAAAAACAAATAAAAAATGAAGAGACAATATATTTGCAGCCAGCTGTTTACGAATGTGATCGTTAAAAATCAATGTTTTTATTCAAAGGTAAATATCCCATCTTCTGACAAATAAAACTGCACTTATGAACTCTAGGAAATCTTTTAAAACCAAAGGAACAATTCCCGTCACCAAAGTAGCTACAAAGTATTAAATAAGAACATGGAAGAAAGAAAACTTACAAATCTTCAACAGCTTTTGTTTTACTTGATGTAACAAACTGAACGTCAGTCAAGCTTACAATGGAGATATTATTAACTGAATTTAGAACAACACCTGAATATTTTTGTGAGTTTTTGCTGGAATGAAAGAGAAACCCACTCACCCTGGAGATCACACACAACGTATTTGCATCCAGAAGCCAAGAATGTATAATGCATAAAACCACGTAGGATGTTCATAACATTTTCAAAAGAAACATCATTTTGAACTTCACTGCAGTCATTGTTGACAAATTTCAAGAATTCCTGGTCTGTGGGAAATGCAGGTTCCAGTGTTGCATAACCACCAAGATCATTTGTTCTTGAAGCAAATGGTAGAAATCCAATCATGGGCAAGAATTCAATTTTCAGCCTTTGGGCAATTACTATTGACTCAAAGTTAAATTTCATTAAACAAGGAACCACTGTACATTCATCAGAAACTGCTTTGTTCTCTGCCCACAACCCAAATAAATACGCAGCATATGCCTGACATTTTATTCCTGACGTCCTCGAATACAATCAGTTATTGCTGAAGGGGTGCTGACTTCTTGGGGACTTTTGAAGCGCTTAAGGACAAGAGCATCAAATCTTTGAAATTCAGGTCGCCGCTGCCAGGGAGCATCTGTAGTAACTGGATGGCAAACTCGGAAGCTTCCAACTCCCAGTACAATATTTAAATCGACTGCAACAAACACAGGTTCGGGCTTCGCGATAAACAAACCACCAGATACTACACAGAAGGTTTCCATTTGGCCATTGAACAACACTTTTGTTGAACGCGCCTGGTCAGCAACCATTGGCGCTGGATCCATGTGTCCAAGAATACGCAGCCCCTCAGAAAGGGGGGGTGCCTGAGACTGGATGGTTGTAGCTGCCGTGTATTGTTTGGATACTCCGAGACTCACGTCCAACAGGTTGGTGCAGCCAACAGCTTCAGCATAGTCTATAAAGACATTTACTGCCGCCATTAGCTGGCCGTCCAGAAAGCCTCGCCGAACAGCGTTTCCGCATGTTGGCTTACAGACTTTTTTTGTATGTTGAGTAAAAGCTGCATTTGGATTTGCTGCAGACGCGCGAAATGTTTCCAAACAGCCCAAGCGCACGCACTTAATTTCATTATTAATGGGTATAATTGTTGTGAGTGAATCCGAGACTGACCTTGCGTCTGAAAAAAATGATCCCGCTTTCGTCTTTGAATGGGCCAGTTTGCCAAACTTCTGGATTCACCTGTTTCATGGAAAAGTTAGGAATGGGTCAATGGATGGGATTCGACCGACGTGCGCTAATTCAAAGTGTTGCTGTCAAAAGCAAATGTCCTGATGGGTTCTCTGTCGCCAGTGCAGGGTGCCTATATTTTGGGTATGAAACTTACAAGAGGAACAGCAGCATCGCGCAGCACTGGTGGGACAAGGCGAGGCCGGGGAGAATGATGTTGGAGCATTGCTTCGAAGTTTTCCTCTTCGGACAGATTCTCAATATTCCATCCAAAATCATCGTTATCTCGCCTTGCTCAAGACCGTGACAGCAATGCCCCGGCCATGCTCCATTCGAAATCAAGAAAATCAACGCTTCTCTAATGATAACTTGTGAATTGACTGGAAGAAGTGCAGAAATCAAGGGATATGAGAAGAATTTTGAAGTCAGACCGATGGACCCAACTCGATGACACATGGTTCACCCTGAATTCATCGCTATTGCGTACTGATACATAGTCAGGCGACGTGCGAGATAGCCGAGAGACAACATTTGCCACGATTGAAGGGAAACAGAAGGATCAAAACTTATTCAATTCAATCAAGTCGTTGCGAACCAGCAGTTTATTTGTGTCATGCGACACAATCGATCTATCCCGAAGGTGCGAGTAGTTCACAATGCGATATGACGAGAAGCAAAGCATTGAAAGCAATCTCCACAACCTCACTCCACGTTGTTTTCAAACGTCTGCCACATATGAGTCAAAATAACAGAGAATTATATCATGAATCCTGTCTGTGAATTCTACGTCAGGCGAATTGAATTGAGTATGTTTGGAATTTGACGGGAGGCTCAAAGCATTATTACCGACGATGCCTTCCACGAAACCCTCTACATTTACGATGGAAAACTGCTTGATAATTTGGCGCTGCTACTGGGTTTTAGTCTGGTGGATTTGGGACGCTGGTTGAGGAGTGGTGCTGCTTGGAACTTGGAAGTTTTGATGATGTTTCTTTTCCACCCTTACCTCAACTCGCCCCACTCAGCGCTCTATTGCTCGTCATAATTGTGGCATAAGATACTTCATTAATTAATTTCTGAATTTGCATTACTTTCTCAAGCAGCGAGCTTTCGAAACTGAAATCAATACGAAACAGTCTTTATTTCTGGCCTTATTCGTCTTCCTCTTCATCCGATTCATTTTCTCGTTTGCGCTTAACGCTTCTTCCGGCCTGCTCTCCAGCCTGCCCGTTTTGTGAGTCATCGTCTTCATCTTCTTCAGACTCATCATCTGAATCCAACATCCCCATCTTCAACTTTTCCTTCCAAGCATGCGCCATCTCAAACAACTTGAGATTCGGTCGTTCAGTTTCATCGTCAGGGAACAAGTAGTCATTGTACTCCTCCCAGACTCCAGTCTCGATTCCATCGTCTCCAACCACTCGTCTCCTCTTCTTGACCATTCGAGGAATCTTGGCTTCGACAATCTTCAATCCAGCTGAGTCTCCAAATGACTTTTCGAATTCTCGCCATGTTTCAACAAGGAAGGCACGGTCAGCCTTTTCGCCTTTCCGACGGAGAGTCTCGTAACCTCGGGAAAAGACTTTGCGGACAGCAGGTAGACGGTGTGATGGGTCTTCGCCGTTCTCCGGGTTTGAGTATTCAAAGCGAGCAAAAGCAATCCACACCTAGAGGACGTATTGAGTCTTTTGATCGTTTCTAATGCAAAAACACATACCTTGACATGCTCGGACCGCTGCAATAAACGCTCATACAATCCCCTTGCTTTTTCATATTCCTCCTCTTCAATCTCAACATCAATGTACGACTTCCAGAGAATCTCCGGCATTTCCAACTCTTCTTGACCAATCGCAATCTCAAAAATGCCTCGACACCGGTCCATATCTCCAACACTGCGTTCCACATTTGCAAACCGAACCCAAGCAGCACTGTTACCTGGACCCCAGGTCAGATATTTTTCGTACAATGTTCTTGCTCTGTCGACTTCCTGCAGTTTCAGCTCCAACTCAATGTAGCCGCGGAACAGTCGGTCTTTTGGACACATTCCAATGCTGGTTCCCAGTGCTTTTCGAAATCCAGTAAAGTCGTCACGGCGAATCAAGAATTTGGCATAGTTGAGCCAGATTTTTGCGAACGTAAACGTTTTGTGAGGAATCAAGTTGAGGCATTGTGTATAAATAGCTTTGGTTCGGTCGTAGTCCTATTTGACCAAGTCAGAAAATAAAACAACGAAAGACACACACACCTTGGCAACTTTCTCTTCCCAAACCGCGTAAAAGAGCCACAAGTAGATATATCGACGCCAGAATCGTTTTTCTTTGATGAGTGGTACCTCAGCAATGGCTCGTTCGTAACAATCACGGATTCTGTCAAAGTCACCAGTGGATTCTTCAAGACGAGTGTAATCGAACCAAACATCATAGTCTTTAGAGTTAGCCGCAATTTCCTTGGAATCATGTAAGTTTTCCGAGAAAGGGTCAGTTGAGACGTACCTCTTCATACTTGACGCGTCGCTTTGCGACAATAACGTCTTCAATTCCTTCTCTTCCACCGTACTGCTTCTCGAATTGAGTATATACATTGTGCAAGTTTTCTGCTTTGCTCTTTGGAAGTTTGGACAACGCATATTTGTAAATGGCACGTGCACGTTCGAGTTCTTTCAAACGCGTTTCGAATTTTGCAAACGAAATGTAGACGTTCTGGTCAACAAACTCTTCGCCGAGAGTTTCGATACACTTTTCATAGATTTCCCTCGCAAAATCTGGATCAGAAGTTATTCATGCGTAGAGCTATAGCAGGTTTGCTCACCAGTTCTACCGATTCCCTCTTCAAACTTGGCCCACTTGAGCCAATTCTTTGCTTGTGGGTGGCAAGAAACGAAACGCTGAAAGACTGCACGAGCTTTCGCATTCTCGTTATATCGCTTTTCTAGCTTCACGTATGCGAGCCATGCATCTTCCGAAGGCTCCCAGGACATCCAACGTTCAAACACTTGACGACATCCAGCAACGTTGTCAATAACTTCCTCCATGTACGTGTATTTGTACCAGAATAAGTCGACACGGGGTAAAATTGCGACAGCTCTATCAAAGATGTTCCTGGCTATGTTTTTGCATCAGGTATATGTGTTTGAATGAGGAACACGAACCCATGTTCACGTTCTTGTGCTTCATTTCCATTTCGGCATACTTAATCCATAGCGACTGATTTCTATGCTCAACGTCGAGGGATCGTTCGTATACGGAGCGAGCCCTAGGAAGCTGAAGGGTCAGACTACGCACAACCTCTGACCAAACGAAAGCAAACGCACCGTTCGAGCTCGCCCTGCTGCTCCTCCCAGGCCGCGTACTTGAGCCAGGTGCCAATGTGGTTTCTGTTCTTTCTGATAGCGTCTTCGAAGCCCTTGCGCTTCTTTTGGCGGTAGTCGTTGAGCTCGTCAATGTCGGCAATCTTCTGCTTTGGGGCCACGTGCGGCGTCTCGGCACTGCGCTCTTGGGCCTCGCGAAGAAGCTGCTCGGCCGTGATTTGAACTGCCGCCGCGTTCTTGTTCTTGACTTTGACGTTGCGCGATCCGCGGTCCATTTTTGGAGAGTTCTGTTTTCTCCTTTGAAGAATTGGAATGGATTGGACTACTTTCAGAGCACCAACTGCGCCTGTCGCCCCTCCAAATGGTACCTTAGCTTACTGTACATGACGTGTTTCTAACTGAACTGTAGATCCTACGGAAAGAGACCATATCCATGCTGTCGCTCAACACGTCGCTAGCAACCCACCAGAGTTCTTGTACTTATTGATGCAGAAGGAGAGCCAGAACCCTCTCACATTCTGTCGCTTTTTATGGCCAAACTCACCCTCGTATCCCTACTTTGCATTCAAAGTCTGGTCCTATCGCAACCCTAGTAAGACTCAGCTCAAACTCTCCACCAACACTAACACTACCTCCCTTCCATAGCCGAGTTCATTCAGTTTCAAACTCAAGTAAATACTCAGACTCAGCAACCGCCAGTTATCTTCCCTTTGGATGAGCTAGCCACATTGTTAAAGGCATTAATGGCTGATTGCACAAAGACTAACATTCAAGTATGAACGCGATCTGATTGCAAATTCAATCTGAGATTCTTGATAGAGCGCAAAGAGTCATATTTTCAAGAATCATCGGTCGCCGGATGCTATAAAATCTGTGGTGGATTTGCTTCTGAAGTCCATCAATGACGCACCAACTTTTCAGCAGCGACTACATGTGTTATATCTAGTCAATGAGATCCTCTTCAATGAGTAAGCATCTTTCGAAATACCTAATGGTCCTAAACATTGAGTAGAATTCAAAAGGGATTGACATCATTCCGCGATGCTCTAGCTCCAACGCTGACTATCTTATTGCGAGCTCCAATGGCTGCAGACGATATAGATTCGTCGAAATTGGAGAAGATTCACAAGGTAAACTTTATCGTTGATACTCCATTTGTAGCTAAAACAGGATGGACAGATTGTCACCATCTGGGGATCCAAAAATCTGTTCACCTCGAGTCTTTGGCGCAAGCTATTGGCAATCCTGCACAGCGTCATCCAACAGCTGTTCTCAACAATCTGAAACTGTTCCTTCTCAGGAAGCAGCTTCAAACCAATTCAAAGGCAGCCTGAATACCAGAATCAGCCAAATCCTGCTAAAGTCGTTGAAAGAGAAAAACCGTTGATAACTGTGGCCCAAGTCCGCCCGGGTCCTCCAAAGCTGTACTACGAATTACCAGCAGGACTTATGTGTTTGAAAGTGCCCGTACGTACTCTTTTTAGTTCCTGTAATTATTTACCAACTATTGTTGCAGATTGGCAGCATGTACTATGATTCCCTATCAGTGAACTCCTTCAACTCCCTTCCACCGCCAAAACCCATATCCAATATTTCACAAATTCTCAAAGAGTTCAATGATGGTCTTGAAGGCCAAAAAGCTTTGCTCAAATTGGATCGTGATCCGTCATGAAGTTTGAAAGTTCCGGATGGGAGACTGGGCTCATTGATAGCGTGTTGAATGAACGCTTTGTTGAAAGAAAACAAAATCCGGCGTTTTCAAAGCGGAATGAGGAGCAGCAGCGAGATGGGTATTCCTCCGATGGCAGTGCGAGTGATTCGGATAATGATTCAGGAAACCGTAAACGCAAGAGGAGTTTGACACCTGAACGGAGATGGCAAGGGGACGTGATACTGGTTTCGGTGTAACGAAGCTCAGCCAGTGTTCATGGGTAATTGTGAGTATTTCATTCAACTTTCAGAACAACTATATTAACGCCGCCCTTAGCTCATGATCAGTTCGATGCCTTTCGATCCGCTCGAAGTTATAATTTTGCAGAGAGAGACGGGCCGTCGAGCCAGGTGCTTGCTTCAGATGCGGAAAGGTGATATGGTTTGATGATTGGATATGGAAAGAGCTAACTCCAACTTCAGCAAGGCCATATTGCAAAGTATTGCGATGATTTCAAAAATAAACAGCGCTTCTTATTTCTCATAAGGGTACCCCTGAATTGAACTGTATACAAAAGTTTGGTGTTGAAAACGAAGCGCAAAGTATGACAGAAACGATATCAGATCCAAGAATTCAAACTATACTAAAATCTTTTGGACCGTCTGCAACAAATCCGAACGCAGCGTTTACTCCACATACAAAGAAAGTCTGTAAGCCAACATGCAGAAACGCTGTTCGGCGAGGCTTGCTGGGCGGCCAGCTAATGGAGGCAGTAAATGTCTTTTTAGACTATGCTGAAGCTGTTGGCTGCATCAACCTTTTGGACGTCAGCCTCGGAGTATGTAAACAATATACGGCAGCATAACAACCCAGTCCGGAAAACTGAACCAACGTTTCGAGCATATGATGGGCTTGTTGTCAAGTCATTTAAAGTGGCTGAAGAAGGAGGAGCCCAATCCACCGAGCACAGCCGTAACAGACCATGGCAGCCATTCAACAGTAACACTACTCTAAACATATTTTCAACAGTTGGAAATGTGATACCAGGGTATCGGCCAAGCTTCTAAAGATCGTAACAGATTTTCAGTGGAAAGCCGAACCTGTTTGTGAGGAGCAGGATGGTTTTAAGTCCTTCACACTGCCTGACTATACAGGTATTCAAATAACCAAGACACAGAGCAAATACAGAATCAAATGGGCAGCCAAGTATATTTAACAGAAATAATAGGCTTAAAGTGCTGAAACTCACGCTCCGAAGTTAGATTGATCTTTGGATTACTCCAGAGTGCTTGGGTGCTTGTCAGTACCAAGTCACAGATAGTATCCTAGTTGAAAAAACAAACAAATGGCTGTTCGAAGTAGCAGCTCTTCATTGACGCAAATGACGGCATCATCCACACAGAATCTTCTTCCGTCGCCTCCACCGCCGCCACTTCGCCGCATCAATGAAAGAGAGTCTCCGGCATCGACGCTTGTTAAGTTGCGATGGTTCTTTGGGCGGCGTGACACAGGCTGTTTGTGTTTGCGAACCTTCTGATTTGTTTGTTGTCGGGACTGTTTGCGAACTATGCGTGAGTGTTTTGCAGATGGTTGGCGCACTTACTTGGTGCTGAATGGTTGTTGTTAGTCTTCCAGCATTGGTTTCGAGGGTTTCGGTGGGACTGGTTCCTGTCTTTGCCTGGTTGTGGCTGGCGTCGATTGTGCATTGTTCAAGACGTCGCTCACGGATCCAGGCTATTTGCCGCTGAATCTAGTTCCGATGGTTGTTCAACCTATTCAGCCAGACCCTCAACCATCCACGCGCCTGCTTCAGTCACCCGCTCCTCAACCTCAAACTCTGCTTCATGATTCAAATGTTATTGTGGGTGCCTGTCTGTCACTTATGGAGACTAACTGCCCTCATCAGGTTGACATTCCACCATCCACAGACCCAACCTCACCCACCCAATTCATTTCCTCATCGAGCACAACTCACCTACAGAATCAACCAATTCGCAACTTCCCGCAAATTATCCTTTCATAAACGTACAACCCGCCCAACCAGTCACTCGAACAGTCTATCAGGACTCAATCACAGTTCATATCAAGGATATACCCGTTCAAATCAAATACTGCTACACCTGCCAAATATGGCGACCACCTCGATCATCCCACTGTCGCATGTGCAATCGGTGTGTCGAAAACCACGATCATCACTGTCCATGGACTGGAAACTGTATCGGGAAACACAACTATCGGCACTTCTTTTCTTTCATTGCCACCACATTCATGCTGTCTTTTTCGTGTGCTCAACTACTATAGTCGACCTCGTCCTCATTTCTCGTGACATTGCGAATGCCAACAAACTATTCACTGGTGGCGACGCGACTCTCCAAGCATTGGAACTGAATCCCGTCTTACCAATCCTGATTGTCATGACTGGAATGTTTTCATTGGCTCTCGGAGGCATGGTGTGTTACCACATCATGATTTCAGCTGCAAATGTAACAACACACGAAGATGTGAGTGTTTGATGCCCCTCCAAATCATCTTTGATACTAATTGCACCTCGTTTTATTTTCAGATTCGCCGTAAATATCAATACGATCCTGCAACTGGAGGACGAAGGAGGGGAGGGGAGAATCCATTTGATCAAGGAGGACCATGGAAAAACTTGATGTGGGTGTTTTGTCGACCCGCAGAATCTTCCTACGATCCACTTGAGCGTTATGACACGATGATTCGGGTTCGTCAAGCTGATCGGGTCCCTGTTGTGACTGCTCCACGACAAATATTACGGATACAATCTGGAATAGGAGAGATCCTGTTTCTCAAGGAACTGGCGTGGTTAATGGAGCAGCTTGAAACGTAAAGGATGTTAAAGATGAAGGTCCTTCTCTTTGTTCATAAAATCTATCCTTGCTGATGACCATTGCAGTTTGAAGTAAAAAGAAATAGAGAATGTATTAATTTTTTGGTTTGGAAAACTGTAAACTCGAAAATGGATTGTTTTAATTTCAGGACAGAGAGAGCCCCACACATCTCCATCCAATTAAAACTCGTCCAATGCCCAGAGTTGTGATAATTGGGAGTGGCCTTGTCGGAGCAGCTACCGCCCTTGCGCTCCACAGAGTTGGAATCGAAAGCACTCTGTATGACCAAGTCGATCCTGTGGAAGTGGTAATGAAAGGAGAAGTCATTGAGTTCGGCGAGACTGGAGGTGCGTAAACACAACTATTGTTGGTTATTGACTTCATGTAGGATCTGTTATGATCCAAGATGGAGGACTACGAGTCTCAAGTCACTCGGACTCTTGGAAGAATGCATTGCGAATGGAGCAATCGTTCGATGTATCTCATGGTCCAAAATCGATGGTTCCTATCCGATCGTCTCAGATTCGCGCATATCAGCCAAGTCCGCAAACGACAGTGAGCTTGAACTGCACCCCCCTTTACAAATTCTCCGTTCAACTGTGAGTTTGTGTGCAAACCGAGCCCAATTTAATTTAACCCTCAATGGAATCAGCTCCACAGCATCTTAATAAAGGCATGCCACAAAGCTGGTATCAAGACTTTGATTGACAAGAAGCTTGTGGATATCAAGCAGGATGAAATGACTGTAACTGCAAGTTTTGCTGATGGCTCTACCGCCACTGGAGATCTTCTTATTGGTGCTGACGGAATTCACTCAGCCACTCGTCGCAAGGCCTTTGGAGACGAATTGAAAGCAAAATTCGCTGGTTCGACTGGACATGTCGGAGTGACAAATATCAAGGAACATGGAATTGTCCTTAAAGAAGCCGAGGAATGCGCCTTCTACACGGACAGAGAAAACAAGCGCACAGTTTCTGTTTTTAAGGTGTCGCAAGACATTGTGGCTGTCAATGTTAGCACCTTTGGGGACACAGAGGATTATGACACATCTGCGTTTTATCGCCCTTCCACCGATTTGCCAAAAGACGCAAGCCAATTGGCAGATTTGTTGACCACTTGGGGTGCTCCGCAACATGTGGCGAATATGGTTCGTCACTCTTTCCGCTTGTCAACCTACAGTGTCTATGATCTTCCAAATTTGGAAAACTACCACAAGGGTCGCGTTATCCTTATTGGCGATGCTGCACACGGAATGGTTCCAAACGCAGGTATCGGATTGCTGACTGGCTTGGAAGATGTTGGCACACTCCTGGCTTTGTTCAAACACTTTAAACAAGAAGATTGGAATACAGCGTTTAGATTGTATTCAAAGAGCCGCGTTGCAAGAGGTGTTGCTGCTTCTGAACAATCAAGATCTATGCGTGAAAAGGGTTTGGCTGTTTCTCCAATTTTTGGAGGTAGTTTGAATCACTTCATTTTCCGACTTGTCATTGCAGCTTCAAATGCAGGCTTCTTTACTTTGTACCAGGTTTTTGATTGTGAAGCTGAAGTAGCTAAGTTGATTCAAGAGGAGCGTGAATAAGTTTATGTTTAACTTATCATTTACCTCATTTTCGTTCTTGATATTACAAACAGTGAATAAAACAATTCATGTTGTATTGTGTTTGAAATCAAAAAAAGCTATTTTAATATTTTTCAATTGCTTTGGTAACCTCTACATCACAGTCAAAGATACTGTAGAGCGAGTAATATCCAGCGTTTGCTGCAGACACTACTAGACGGAGTACAAAGTGATATATGCCTCCTCCAAAAATTGGGGATGTAGCCAAAGTCTTGACACGGGTTGACCTAGCTTGACCCGAAGCCTCTGTTCTCTAGCAACGCGTATTTTCGAATAAAGCTCCAGAGTTTTCTCCCACATTGAATCGTTTGGAAGACTCTTGAGCAATGCAAGTAATGTACCAACATCTTCAAGTCCAGTTAACAATCCAAGACCAGCATTTGGCACCATGCCATGGGCTGCATCTCCTATTAAAACTACGCGGCCCTTGTGATACTTGTCCATGTCAGGCAAGTCGTAAATACTTGCAGCAGAAACACGAAAAGCACAACGCATCATTTTCTCAACATGAGGAGGTACACCCCAACTTTTCAGCAAATCCGCCAAACGGCCAGCATGTTTCGGCAAATCGGAATAAGGGCGGTAGGATGTGGATTGGTCTTGCTCCTCCTTATCACCAAAAGTACTCACTTGAATGGCAGCGATTTCATCGGAAACCTTGAATACTGCAACTCCAAGTTTCTTTTCACGCTCAACATAGAAGGCACATTCCTCTGTTTCTTTGAAGTTAATTCCATTCTCTGTTGTGCGCACTACACCAATATACCCAGTCGAGTTGGTAAAATTGGCTGTCAGATGTTCTCCAAATACTTTGCGGCGAGTTGCAGAATGCATTCCATCAGCCCAATCACAGATCTGCGTGGTGTGCTGCTCTCAAAAGTTGCTGTCACCGAGGCTTCGTCCTGCGTTACGCCCACCAGTTTTTTCCCTACTAATGTCTTGATTCCCTTTTTATGGCAAGCTTGCATCAAGATAGTGTGGAGCTGTACGCAATGAGTTCAGATCTATTTGAACCAATTTAATCAACTCAACCGTCGAACGAAGGATGTGCAACGGAGCTTGAAGTCTTGGATCACTTTCACCAGCAGTTTTGTTCGCAATCCGAGTATCAGCGACAATAGGCTTAGATCCGTCGATATTGTGCCATGAGACATAAGGCAGAATAGCGCCATTCTTCAAGCAAATGTCCAACAGCCCCAGAGTCTCCAGTATACGCAACCCTCCAGCTTGAATCATTACAGATCCTATAATAGCTTGATAAGCACGAATTCAGCTTGATGGTGTGCGTTGAAACGCACCTCCAGTCTCCCCGAACTCGATCTCTTCTCCCCTCATTACAACCTCCATTGGATTGATTTGATCATACAATGTACTCTTGATGCCAACTTGATGCAGGGCAAGAGCGGTGGCGGCACCAACAAGTCCACTGCCAATGATCAATACAGATGGCATTTTAGGGTCTTTATTACTTCATCGAAACAAATACGTGTACTCTTCTTATTCAATTACATGGACTTGAGTTTTTGTCTTGGTTTCTTCCAGTACTTTCGCAACCTCTGTCTCCGGATCAAACACTGAATACAAGGTGATAACCCCTGCGTTTACGGCTGACATGGCCATGCGGAACATGAAGTGATTCACATTTCCCCCAAAAACAGAAGTTGCCATTCCTCGTTCGCGATTCTCTCGGGCAAATGTAGCGGCTGCCACTCCACGAGGAACACGTACTTTGGAATATAATTCAAGCACTGTCGCTGAGTCTTTGGGGTCCGGCAAGTTACGCAACAGTACAAGGAGGGTTCCAACGTCTTCAAGCCCAGTTTGCAATCCAATTCCAGCATTAGGAACCATTCCGTGTGCTGCATCTGGGGGATAAGACTGGTCTTCTTCCTCTGGATCATCAAAAGTGCTGACACGAACAGCGCCAACTTCGTCAGATACTTTGAAAGCTCCCACATAACGCTTCTTATCACGGTCAATGTAGAAAGAGCACTCGTTGCCGTCCTTGATAGTGATGTTGTGCTCTTTAAGGTTCACAACACCAATTTGACCCATTTCGCCAGTGAAAGTAGCCTTCAAGTCCTCGCCGAAAACCTTGCGACGAGTAGCAGAATGAATTCCGTCAGCTCCGAAGAGAAGATCACCCCTAGCTGTGGAACCATCAGCAAAAGTGGCTGTCACCGAAGTCTCATCTTGTTCAATAGCCACCAACTTCTTGCCAACGAATGTCTTGATTCCCACACGATGACAAGCTTGGATCAGAATGGAGTGAAGCTATGGAAGCTGTTAGTGATGCAAGGAAGTGATGTAAGGAAATTTAAGGCCCCCACCTTTGAACGGAGGATTTGCAAAGGCGCCTGAAGTCGAGGATCCTTTTCACCAGCCCGTTTATACCATTTACTAGCATCAGCAATGACTGGAGAGGAACCGTCAATCTTTGACCAAACAGTGTAAGGGCAAGATAGCCCATTCGCGAGGCATTCGTCAAGGACACCAAGAGTTTGCAACACTCGAAGACCTCCAGCTTGGATCGATACCGATCCTTTTGTGCGTTTTCATTAGTGTGCGCCATATCACTTGTTGGACCTTACCTCCGGTCTCCCCAAATTCAATCGCTTCTCCTCGCAAGACGACATCCATCGGATTGATTTGGTCATAGAGTGCACTCTTGATACCAGCCTTGTGCAGTGCAAGGGCAGTTGCTGTTCCGATGAGTCCACTGCCAATGACGACGACGGACATGTGTTTTTGTGTTAAATTGGATGGAGATTGGGTTGTCCGAAACAAGCAGAAATAAAACAGAGGAACATCTTCTTGATGCGTTCATATCTCATGTTTTATGAATTGAATTTACCTTTTGAAAACAATATAGTGAAAATGTAAGAAACCTCCTCGTATTATCCACTATCACAGTGTCAAATGAAAGAATTATGATTGGATTCACAAGTTCACTTAAAACCTTGGCCAGTAAGACGAGGAAATCGTGTAGTGGAGACACTGTACTTCCCGTCCAGAGCTCTAGTACTGCCGCTGTTTTCGTCATTCTAATCAATGAAAAGCTCTTTCTGCGTGAATTAAACTTACTTGCAAGAACGGGACACGTCCCATCAGAACGTAAGAACAATCAAAACGCTCTGTTTCAATAATCTGGCCTGCCAAATTTCCTCCTCTGTCTTCATTCTCAGCTTTTCCATGCGTGGATCAATTGTTGCAGAAAACAAAAGATTGGCATCGATGCTCCCTTCTTTATCGTGGATTCCATCCGAGTTTTCGATTCGTTTCTTTGGATTTCTGGTGCAGTATTATCCGAGCCGCGATTAAGAGATTCTAATCGCTCGGCTGATAATATTTTCCCATTGTGGGTTTGGAAAGGCAAACAGCTACTGTTGATAATGGAATTGGCGCCTTGTGTATTACTGAGTTTTCGGAAGAATCTGGGACCTCCAACACTCGACGTCCAACATGAGACTGATTTTCACAAGAGATCGAGTAGTGGAAAATTTTCCGATAAGGTGACGTTCTATTGTGGAGCGGGGGATGGCGATGGCTGAAGGTGGTTTGTTTCTAAGTGGATTCATCCTTGTCAAGTCGTTGCTGCTTCCACTAGGACTTACGACTCTACTTGAGTTGTGATATCTATAACATCCGAATAATTTGCAGTTCCTTGGTTAAATCGTGTTATAGATGTATTGGTGCAAGGCCGAGAAACGATTTCAGTGTTCAAAGCGTGGCCTTTACATGTCGTTTGATAAGCTAAAACATCAATATTGCCACCTTTGGGCTACTCAAGTTGGGATTCATGTTCCGGAATGATTTTCAGACCATAATGAGGACGTAATTGTTCTGTTTCTTTCAAAGCGGAAGGCCTAGAGTGAAAAGAAGATTTGCAGCAGCTTCACCTGGCTCCTGTGGGTTTCCCGAAATGGCCTCCATTTCCAGTTAAACCAGACACAATAGACTGGCTTAGATGATAAGTCCGTAAGCGAACTATTATTTGACAGCAAATCCTTTGTTTCTATGAATGAATCATGAACTTTTGAGTAGATGACAATGTATGCATAAATAGTGAGTAAAATACATGTCCAATTCAATCCTTGATAAGACACCAAAAACACAAAATCGTTTGAAGTCCATTTTATCCCGCAAATGTGTGACTGGGTCTAATTGTAACCTTTGTGCCACATAGTGTCCCAACGTTCGCAAACACCACCGCACAGAGCATAATAACGCCAACATAACACGAAACCCAGTATTGCTGAATTCTCACTCGTAACACTACGATGGCATAGCGAATCAGTGACAATCCAAATATCAGCAAAATAGTAGCAACAACGCAAAACAGGTTAATCAGTCCGTACACTTTGCAATGGAAAGAAATTAATTCAACGTTATCATTGACCATATTGTGGATGACAATCGCGAGTTCATTGATTGTGCTGGCAGCATAGAAAACTGATAGCCAGAAGGCCAAAAATGAGCTTGCAGGTAGGTTACGAGATTTATCGATATTTGTTACTATGACCAATACATTGAAGATGGCGCCTATTGCACTAGCGAAGATGAAAACTGGCTGGAAGAGCCAGTCCAAGGAATCCATGAGACAATGAAAAAGACACCTCCAAAAAGGAAAGAGTTTTCAAACCATTGTTGTTTTCCTGTAAAATTTATTGTTTTTGCAACAATGGATGCATCACCATTCGTTCTAACGAGTACAGATGCTTATTCAAACTTTAGCATGTACATTTAGGCCAGTAGCAATATCGCTGTGCGTTTGCAAAGACTTCTTTGTCAAACAACAGAATAATTAATGGATGAATCGTCATATTCACCACAATCGCCAAAGCCACGATTAAGTCAAATGTTGGGCTTACTGGTTTGCCAGAGTGCATTTCCGTGACCGCCACTACGTGTTTAAATTCAGCAAGTTAAACTAATAGAAGGTAAGGCTTACTCGTAAGGTACGGCAACCTTCCTATAACAAATGTCAACACAATCAAGGCACTTTGCTTGAAGAGACCAAGTCTATACACCTCTTCTTCAGTATTTTTATGGACTTTGTCCTTCTTGTATGCCTCACTATTCTGTGTTGTATGACGGTTGACTGTTACAGTCGAAAATTCGATAGTCTGCAAGTTCTGACACGATTTGGCTTTTGGCATAATCTTGATTTCGGTTTGAGATGGACGAATACTTGGGTTGGTGCTGTATCTCTTAGCGTATCATTGCGGATAACACTGCTCTTCGAGTGCGGCTTATCTTTGACGCTGAAGCTGGACGTAATTTAGGAGAAAAGGGGCTCAAATCAGAAGAATTTGGCTGACTTTGAAACCGATTGGATTCGACGGCGTCAACGCATGCCCCAAAATGTAAAGATTCTGTTGAAATAAAAATTCTTGTGAATAACCAATGTTGGGTCTTGTGGGGGGCTCATTTCTTGGCCTTGCGATGGTCTGATGAGATCCGAAACACAATGCTTCCATGAAACGAAATAGGCGACGACGGTAACTTTGTAGCATCCGTCATTTTTTCAGAATGACTTGTTCTTCTACTGGTAGAGTAACTAATGGCTGGAACAACAACAACATTTTCGTTGGCTTTTACAGATAATTTTGTTGAATCTGCGATGGAACCGTGACTTGAGAAGTTGGTCAAAACGTCTTTTGTTTCTTCAAAAGCATCCCGTACTTTCAAATAAATTGCGGCATATGCATACATTGTGATTGCAAGTGCGATTGTGTTCATGGCCAAGTAACAAATGAGAAAAGGGTAGTCACGGGAATTCCATAAAATGGCACACAGTACTCGACTCGGTCTCAAGCCGAAATTTCTTTCTTGTGAATTTAAAGCGGCAGGAAGCCCAGTCCACAGTCCAGATATTATCAGAATCGGGACCATAAATATTGTTAAAACTGATTGTGTAACTTTGAATCGCCTAACTACGATCGTATATCGAATAAGAGAGAGACTTAGTGTAAGGAGAGTGGCTGCAACGGTGCTGAAAATGGTGATGGAAGCATGAAGTTTGAATACTTGTGCGCGATCCAGGCCGTTATCATTTGAGGTCACAAATGCGAGTTGATTCACTACCACTATCAAATAAAAGAAGCAAATCCAATAGGCCATGAAGGAGCTGGGAGGCAAGCTAAGAATCTTGTCCGCACTTGTAATGATTATGATCACATTCATCAGTCCACTAACGGTGTTGAAGAAAGCGAATATAGATGACGCTGACGAGGCCATGTGGAATTAAAGAACAATGTAGATATATAGAGACAATGATGTTCTTTCCATTCTCACCAACAGAAAACAAAGAACGGTTTAAACACTTTATTGCATCATAAATAAAATCCTCATGCACTTCTTATTTTCGGCCTACTCTTCGTTTGCCACGACCTAAGGCTAAATAGCCCGCTATAGCAACAACTCCAACAGCCAAGGCAACTGTACCAACACCCCAAATACTTGCAGTTTGCTTCGATTCCTGCTCGTGAGTTCCTTCAGCAGACGCTGAAGAGACAGTGGTTTCAACAGATACAGCAGACTTCACCGGGTTCGTAACGGGAATATCCTTCGAAAACAGCAAATCATCCAATTCATCTTCCTCCGTTTCAATAACAGTCGTGATGGAAGCCACTACTTTTTCATCTGCACATTTAGTTTCGAGTGAAGTTACAACTGTTGAGACTGCTACTGTTGCTGCTGCTGTTGCTGCTGCTGCTGCTGTAGCTGGAAGATCAAGCGATGCGTTCCGTTTCACCAGCGGATTGTTGGACCAAACACATAGTCCATCATTATTTTGTTGTGCTCTTCCTCTGTGAAAGAAGAATCGTCCGTGTTGCCAACAGTCATCGCACTGTCAGCTTTATCAAAGAAGTGGGAACCTGTGGAAGGAACAGGCGCCGAAAGTTGTTCAAACACCTCTCCATCCTTTCTTTCTCTTGCTGTGCGAGTATCTTATCTTGTTCTACTTGCTCCAGTTCCAATATCTCATGGCTTCCAATATACCCAACTTTTCAACTCTCCATGCAAAGAGCTCGTCTGGAGTGAAACTAGCAGTCTAAATTAAATGTCATTGAAAGCGTCGTGGATGTTATGATCAAAGGACACTTACTGGATCACTCAAGGGTTCTTGCTCTGGCTTGTCCCCTTCCTGAGCCAAATAGAACACAGTCTCAGAAGAACTCTGATGTAATAGTGGAGGTGTATTTTGGACATTCGGCGATGGTTCGGGTCTGATAGCGACAGGTTTATGAATGATGGGAGTGTCGTTTGACAATGTCGTTGCGTCCTCGTCTTCTTCGTCCAGCGCAACCTCTAATGGAGTTACTGCTCATTAACTGACACATCGTCTTCACGGTCGATTTCTTCTTGTCTCGCGGCTTCGAGGACAGATGGTGATTGAATTCCATGAAACGAGAGGTCTTCCTCCGCTGCCTGTTCGATGATGGAATCCTACGTTAGGCAAACTGTATGTTCCAGGGTTATCTTACATCAGCCTCGGGAGACAGGGCCGCCTCAGCAAGAAGCGATTCAGGCTGGGCCACTCGCACTGTCACAGCAAGGCCAAGCGGGGCAATGTTGATCGAGGCAGACGGAAGCGGAAACAACTCATCGGCGACTTTCTCGAACGACGCCGGCGCTTGTTCCTGGTCAAGCGAGTATCCGTCTTCCTCAAACTCGGACTGTGACTGTGACTCAGACTCGGCAAGCTGAAGAGCGGGATCGCCAAGGCTCTGGTCGGAGGTCACGAGCTCGTTCCAGACGGCGTTGAACTGCTCAGTCTCGCTCTCGTCTTCCTCGGTGAAGATCCGTGGTTTGCTCGGGTGGACATTCGCTGTTTCAAGTGGAAGATGTAATCGACAATCACGCAATTCTCTTTCTTTCTCTCATCTCTAACTTTCAATATTATTGCTATCTTTTAACTTGGTCTGCAGACATATTCCTTATGCACGAATCCCACTCCTCAAGATCGGAAACCGAGTTGATGCAATGCTGTTTCAGCTCTGGCAAATCCCTGGCTGCAGCCTTTCGGTACCTGTAACAAAAGTCAGAATAACCCAGCAAACTTGTAAACTAACCAATTTGCAGCTTCGTTTCTGTCTCGATGAACGTGGCGTCCATGTCATACATAAAGCCAACATTAACTTGTCCTTTTGGGTTACCTTGAGCTGCTGATTTCATGAACCTGGTAATCAAAAAGGCATCAAAGACGTGTATTTCAAAGACGTGTATTTCTTGCTGACACGAACCATTCGTAGCCCTGGCGTTGTTCACGTTAGCGCCTCCCTCTCCATTCAAGTACTTGAATCCCATTGAATTCTGAGCATCAGAGTTACCCTTGTTGGCAGCCTTCTCGAACCATTCATAAGCTCGATAGAGGTCTCGGTCAACACCAGATCCATTCTTGGTCATAAACCCAAGATGGAATTCAGCTTCGGCAAGTCCCTGGTTTGCTGCTCTTCGGAAGCTATGTCCAAAGTTAATGCTTGTAAACATCCCGAGGTAGAAACTTACAGTCCAACAGCCATTCCAAAGTCTCTTGGCAATCCATCGCCTTCCATATACATCAACCAAGCCCATCTTGACCCTCAGCGTCGCCCTTGGACACAGAATACTCGTACAAACGAATAGCTTCGTTGACGTTCTTAGGAACACCATAGCCATTTCTATACATGAAAGCAAGATTGTTGTAGGCCTTAATGTGTCCTTTGTTGGCAGCTTCAAGGAAGTATCCATACGCAGTAGTATAACTCTTGGAAACACCAGTCCCTTCAAGTAGCACAGACCAAGAAGATTAATGCACTCTGCATCGCCAATAAGGACACCCTTCTTGTACCAGTCCGCAGCGCGAACTTCATCCTTCCTCAAACCACCCAAACCGTTTTTGTACATGTATGCAAGGTTGACTTGGCCCCCAGGATTGTTATTCTCAGCCGCCTTCATGAAATACTGAACAGCCAGTTTCTCATCCTTCTTTCCATTACTCAAACCGTTCAGATATAAAAGGCCAAGTCCGTTGTCAGCGTCGGAATTGCCCTGAGCTGAGGATTTCTTGAACCTAGTATTTAATTTAGTCAACGTATTGGAATGAGGAATAACTCACCATTCGTATGCCTTGGCTTGGTCGGGTTTGGCATTCCCAAGCCACGACGGTAATATTCGCCCACCATGTACTGAGCGTGGGAATCATTCTGGTTTGCAGCTTCCAAATACCAATGAAGAGCCTCAACTAAATTGACGGGAGATCCTTCACCATTCTCATACATTCTAGCCACCTCGATTTTGGAAGTGACGTCACCGGCCAGTCCAGCACTCTTGAACCAATCCATCGCTTTAGCAAGATCTTTTTCGATACCGTCTCCCTGCTGCAACATACGGCCTATCGTGATCTGCGCCTTGATATCTCCATGTTTAGCATTTTCTTGAGCACTAAACCGAACAAGTTAGACGCATTTCTAAACGACAAAAAAACTTCACCTCTCGACTGTATCTTGAATGGTTTCGACACGTTCAACATCAGAGACGGTTGTAGTCGAACGCTTCAAAGTTGTGTGTTTAGCCATGGATGCAGACGTGTGCAATTCGTCTTCAACAGCGTCCAAAATTGTAGCATATACTTCACTCGAGAATTTATCTTTGGAGGATCCCTTTGTATCGATGTAGAGCTTGTCACCAGACAAGAAGCCAACCACAGTTTGGCGCCATTCTTGACCGTTGGCGTAACCAACATTAGAACCGACGGCAACCAAGACGTAAGGAATTTTGAGTTCACGCAAGAACTTAAATTCACGCATACTAATTTGCCGCCATGATATGTTAGAATCCAAAGTAACAGCCAAACATAACTTACCAGTTCTCAGATTCGGCGTACTCGTTTGATACACAAATCACTGCGAGTTTGGCAGGTTTCATTGCGTCCACCAAGTTTTCGAAGAGAGGCTTGCCGGCCTTGATTCTATCAACGTCGAGCCAAGTACGGTGTCCAGAAGCAGTAAGCTTTCTTGCAAGCTCTCTTGGATCACAAGGCTGTGAATCAAAAAATGAGTCTCCTGAAAAATAGAAATCATTGATAGCGTACCCCACACGCAGCCATAGACTTAGTGCTTCCTTTCAAGAAGGCTTCCTTGGAGTTAGCCCAGGCATAACTGATAAATATGGTCCAGTCAATCTTGTTGACAGCCTCACTATTGTTTAAACATTGTAAGAAGCATATAAGCACAGTTATTTAAAACTCACCCAATCTCGTCTCTGAAATTAGTAGCCAATATCTCACGAATTTCAAAAGCGTTAGGTCTAGCGGAAGGTGAAAGGGACCAACACTTGTTCATCAAATCCCAAAGGATGGGATTAACTTCTTCCGGCATTTCAGGACGCTCCGTTTCAGTTTGAATAATAGCCGCGATTTGCTCGCGGGTCTTTCCTTCAAAAGGCATCTGGTTAGTGCAAAGTTCCCACATGAGCATTCCGAAGGACCAGATGTCAGACTTTGCAGTAACAGATGTTGGGTCGAGCGTCTGTTCGGGTGAAAACCAGTGGTGTGTACCGGTACTCTTACGTGGCTTGGCATTGATTTCAGCATTGGCACGCAACAAGTTTCTTCCCAAGCCAAAGTCAGCGAGCGCCGCGTGGTTCTCTGGAGTGATTAGAACATTGCTTCCTCTCAATGCGTGGTGGACAACACCGTGACCGTGAATTGTCTCCAAACCGCAACTGATTTCGTAGAGAATACGGAAAATGGATTGAGGGTGACGTCTGACAAAGACGTCGGCTGTGCTCTTGCAGAGCTCCGAAACAATAAACGGGTGATTGACTTTGGTACAGGCACCAATAAGCTTCAAAATGTATGGTTTTCCAGATAAATCCTTCCAAATTGAGATTTCCTTTGCAACAGCTTGTTCCAATGCGAAAGGATCGGTATTGAACATGTCGTCAAAAACTTTGACGGCAACGTCATTGTTATGGTAGTATCCGCGATAGACACGAGAGGTACGGCCAATACGGATCAAGTCATCGGTATTGAATTGGACCTCGTAAGAAGAAATCATCCACTTGGCTACTTCTGGATCGAAGGAGACGCCATTAAGACTGCTTTGGATGCTGTCCACGCGCTCCGAAACCTTCTTTTGTTGATCGGCCACAATAACCTTGGCCTGTTTCTTCACCGCCACAGTATCTTCATCGTCACTGCTCACGGCTCCAACCGTTCGCTGACATTCTTCAAAGCGACTTTCACATCCTTCAACTGCAACAATACTTCAATTATTTCCTCTTGTCGACGATCTGCTCTTCCATTTGAATTCTCATTTCGTCAAGCTTTTGAAGCACCGCTGCGTTGTTTTCCAACAATTGTTCAGTGTCATGTTTCACCTCATCGATACCAGTGACTGTTCTAACTTGCAAATCAAGCTCAAGGAAGGAAGCCTCCTGAACGAGACGAGAACGGAGAATAGCCAAATCGACTTGAACATCTTTTGAGCTCACGATAGCCTTGAGCTTGTTGAGATTTCTATTTATGAGACGAAGAATCAAACTGATGTCTACCGCACTCAAACCAATCTCATATTACCTGTTGAATCGATGCGCTTCATCAACTTTTCTGGTATCATTGCGTTCAAGAAACACCTTAATTTCATACATGGCCTTGCGCACAGCTTCGGCATGGTAAGGGGAGATGTTGCGGAGTTCTTTGATAGACATTGACGTGCGTGCAACCAAGTCACCAAGTGCAAGCAATTCAGCCTGGTTGCTCTTTGCGGCACGGCAATGCTCCAGAATGTATGTAGCAACTACATTGATGGTAAGTAAGGATGGCGGGTGACTGATTCGTTGTCGCACTTACCAGTGAAGATGGGGGATATGTAAGGTATGGCAGCTGAAACCACCGGCGTGATGACAGCAATAGCCATATTGATTTGCGACATTGCGTCATTGGCTGTGATCTGCACAGGCGCATTGGAGAAGGAAGAGGAGGAGCTGCCTCCCAACATTCTCGATTTGGTGGGGAAAAACGTGGAGGAATCCAAGAAAGGATCACAAAGCAACGTGGTCGGCGGCTGAGCATCGGACTAATGATTTCATCTGCGGACACGTGGCTTTGGTCTTTCATGGACCAGAACGTTTTCGGAAAACGTGCTCTTTCAGCTATATTCATTAAGCCACCTTATGCACAACAAACTGAAAAACATCTTTTATTGATTTCCTCATCGAGCTTTTGTTTCTTCCTTTTCTCTTCTGGTTTTGGGGAATCATGTTCAGCTTGTAACGTTTCAGTCTCACCATTACTTTGAATTCCTGAACAGTATCTTCTGTACATTTCTTCCCGTTTCCTGAGATTGATGACACGTTTGCTCGTCTCAACTCATGTTTCAATCGAATAACATTGACCGCTTGGCTTGCCAGCACCCTTTTTAAATCGCCAAGCTTTGTTTCCAACTCAATCAGATGATTTAATAAGTCACAGTATTCTGAATCAGTTTGAATATGGGAGTCTTCATGGGGATTGAGCTTTGTCGAGAGTGTGGCATCAATCACGTGTGTTTTCTTTCCAGCCGCCCTAAGCTCTTCGTGAACTGCCAATAGAGCCCAATGACCATATTGTTTATGTGCTGGTGTTGTCAATGTTGTGATTGGGATTGTATCCGATGCTGAGCTTCCGCAAACTTCCTCGTCTGAATAGCTATTCGAGACTTGAGCTCAGTTTGCGTATCAAGAAGCTTATCTACATGAGCCACGGCAAGTCTGTAAGCATCCAGCTGGGTTTGCATAGTTTCGACAGTGATATCTTGTTGAGGATCATCAAGTCCTTTATTGGCATCCTGGAGAAGCAGTTCCGATTCAATATTGAGTTCTGATGCGTCGCGGGTGGAGAGTAAAGGTTGTGATTCAGTTTGGGTGTCAAAGTTCATTTTGAATAGAAACACCAACTTAATCCAAATGCTTCCCCGGCCACTTGTTTCCACTCCCTTCAACACAAAATCTAAAGCGAGAGAAGTATCTCCAACACGAACAATGATGGCACTGGTCTCTGGGGCGTCGTTAGCTCCTGCTCCCTCATCCTTTATCCACTTCGAGAATCACCCCGCCCCTTTCGCCAGTACCCTGGTACACAGACGCACTTCAATCACAAGAATTATTGAACGACGAAACACTGCCGCACCTTGCTTCTCTTAGCAGCTTCGCCGATTCGCCGCTGGAAAGCTTGATTGACCTGGAATATGAGAATCTCCAAAGACATCTTCCAACCCCATATCAGCATGTATTCCCCAATCAGACGAGACTCTATCGTATTCTTCTCCTCTCACGCCACCGAACGTCCGCCATCGTACAAGACTGTTGTTGCAGACATTTCCAAAAATAGTTCATCGCCCATTGATGCAGATTTACCTCCATGGCAAACAGACAAAGAGCTTTTGAAGAGGCAGGAATCTGAACTCAAGTTTGTAAATGCAGCAGTAAGGGATGTGGGCGGTGGATTGGATGCATTATTTGACGAAACGGAAGCTGCCTTGTTGGAGGGTTGCTAGAAGACGCTCAATTCCTCTGTTTTCTGATGATGAGGAAAGTGCAATCGTTGTGAATCAGAAAGATGTTGGTACTGGACTTGACAACGATAATGAACTTTCTAGCAGTGGACACCCGGATAAAATCGTGAGTAAGGTTACTACAATTATAAAACAAGGAATATCAAGCGAAACAGCCAAATCGCTGGCGATGGCAGCATCATTTATTGCTGTGGGGTATATCGTCTTTGGAACGTGGAGTCGTAAACGAGTAACAAAAAGTAATAAATCGCCTTCAATTGAAAGAATGTTGCTTTATGAGTCTTGACGCTGAAAACGGAGATGGATCCGACTCAGGTGGAGATTGGTGATTGTCCCAATTTGCCAACAAAAAAACATGACTCCAAGTGTCATCATTGTCGGCAGCGGCCTTGTTGGTGCTGCTACAGCCATTGCGCTCCACCAAGCGGGCATTCCATGTGCTTTGTATGACCAAATTGAACCAATGGAGGTTGTGATGAGAGGCGAAGCCATTGAGTTTGGAGAGACTGGAGGTGAACGATTGTGATGATATGCCTTGACCAAATGTTAACTATGTAACTATTAGGTTCCGTATTGATTCATGCGGGAGGACTCCGTGTCTTGAAGACCTTGGATTGCTGGATGAGTGCATTGCGGCTGGAACCATATCACCATATGTATCCTGGCACAAGATGACGGATCCGCACCGATCGTCTCTGACACTCGTATCGCCAATCGAACTGCTGGCGAAACGGATCCAAAGCTTCTTTCTCCCCTTCAAATCCTGCGTTCGAGAGTAAGAGCTTAACCAATATGATTACCCATTAACGCTAACGAAACTCCCAGCTTCACAGCATCTTCATCAAGGCATGCCACAAGGTAGGTATCAAAACCCACATTGGTAAAAAGCTCGCAACCATTGAGCAAGGCGAAGGGTCTGTGACTGCAACGTTTGTTGATGGAACAACTGCTACCGGAGACCTGCTTATCGGCGCTGACGGAATGCACTCCGCAACACGTCGTCGAGTATTTGGCGAGAACCTTACCGCAACGTTCACTGGTTCCATGGGTCACATTGGAGTCGTAAACATAAAGAGCATCAAATCAACCTCAAAGAAACCGAGGAATGCGCATTCTACGTTGACCGCGACCGTAAACTATTTGCTGCGGTGTTCAAGCGTCCGAAGACATTGCCGCGGTTCAAGTTAGCACTTTTGGAGACAAGGAGGAACAAGACAAGTCCGCTTCTTACCGTCCATATACGGATTTGCCAAAACACGCGGGACGGTTGGCTGACTTGCTTCATGAGTGGGGCGTTGCGCCTCATGTTGAGAAAATGATGCGTTGTGCTTTCCGTGTTTCTGCAGCAAGTATTTACGACTTGCCAGATATGGAAACGTATCACAAGGGACGTGTGTTGTTGGTTGGAGATGCGGCACATGGAATGGTTCCCAATGCAGGTATTGGATTATTAACTGGGCTTGAGGATGTTGGCACTCTTCTTGCTTTGTTCAAGCGCTATCCTCAAGGTCAAGATTGGGACAAGGTCTTGGCGTTATATTCCAAAATCCGTGTTCCTCGCGGCACTGGAGCGGCAAATCAAGCCAGGAATATTCGTACAAAGACAGTTGCGACAACTCCAATCTTTGGTGGAAACTTGAATCACTTTGTTTTTAGGCTTGTGATTCATGCCGCTAATGCTGGTATGTTTTCGCTCTACAGCTTGTTTGACTGCGAAGTTGAAGTTGCAAAGGCCATTGAAGATGCAAAGTAATGGTGCAAATAATTCGTTTTACTCATTTTATAATCATTTTATTCGTTACAATAAATCTGAAGTTACCATTTTGTAATTTGCGCATACCAGACAAAATGGCGAATAAATCCTAACAAACTCAGTTTACTCGCTTCCAACAACGCATCCGGATCAACTGCCGAGGGATCTTTTGCATCATTTTCAAATTGATTAAGCAGCTTGAAAATTTCTGGATTGGAAAGGACGAATGCTGGCCTACTTGTGCCATTACCAGGACTTTGCAAGTCTCGCAAATAATCGTCGTCTTCAATCACAACCACTTCATCATCATCATCATCATCGTATATGTCTGAACTTTCTGTGATTTTAGGTAAACCGGTGGGATTGAGGCAGTGTTGATAGAAATAGACCAGGAATCGTGTGTACATTTCGACATTGGGGTCGTTCATAAATTCTGCCGCAGTGGCGACATCCTCTGGAACCAATGGATCTTCCTTTGGATCCTTTATTCTCGTAGTAGACTCGAACGATGTCATGTAACGGTCTAACAGTGAATCAAAGCGTTCCCAATCCAGGCCGACAATACGTTCGATAGGCTGGTACCACAGAAGATGATACAATCGATTTTGAATTTCCAACTCATAATCCATGCAAACACTCATGAAAAAGTTTCTGACAAAGTCGAGAGTGTGGAAACCAACACCGGGGGATTTGTTTCCCAAGAGTCCTGAACCTTTTATGCCCAGCTCTTGAAACCATTGGAATACTTGGCAAAGATTCAGGTTTGGAGCAATCAAATAGTTGGACATGACTGAAACACCACAGAGGGAAGAGTGCGCAAGATTACAGAGCTGAGGGATAGTGAGATTTGCAGTGAAAGCCGCAAATTGTGAACGTGCAGCAAACGTACGGAAAGAGGCGTGGTCTCTGGAGGCATTTTTTGCCAATGGAATTCCATCGCGGCAAAGGAGATTGTAGAAGACAAGGCGATCGGGGTAACTTGGGATCAGTCGTGCTTCCTTGAGAATGTCGCCTTCTTTGAGCGAAGCAACAATTTGCGGAAGAGAAAGGAGATCGATTGGCGTCGAGAAGAGAGCAGAATGAATAGCGTCTAGATGCTCCTTGCATAATTCTTGATTCATTTCCCAGTCTCTGTGGTTGAGAATGGCATCTCGAATTGAGGCAATAAGCATGGTAGTAACCACCAAACGCTGTTGTCCATCTACAATAAGCAAAGAGCTGTTGTCATCTCTCACGCGGAATCTGGCTAATTTAGCATTTCTGGCAGCAAAGGGATAGTGTTTTGGATTTGCAGCATAGACCTTGTACATGATTGGGGGACGATAGCGCCTTGTGATGAAGCTGAGTCCAGTTGGTTCTTGATGGTTTCCAAATCCGGTTCATTTGATTTGTCCTCGTCGTCGCTGTCCGAGTCGCTGTCACTTTCCGAATCGCCACCAACCGAGTCGCCACTGCGTCCGTTCTTCTTTGCGGACATCAGGGCGACGCGCATCGAGTCCACGACCCACCGATCAAGTTGCTCGTCGCCCCAGCAGAACCGGCGCTGCATCACCGGGATCTCGAGGCGGTCGTGCGAGTGGAACACCGAGAACAGCGTCTGGCGGTACATGTCAGATCGTGCGCCTTTGTAGTCAGAGAAGCCCGGACAGGAAGTGCCAAACTGCGAAATCATGGGTTAGTGATGTCAGTGTGTTTTGAATGTGGATCTGTTGAGTTTTGATTGAGGAACAAATCGTGGGTCCTTTGCCACTTGGGCTGACGAGTTGGATGTGGGGGCATTCTTTAAAATCATATTCAAAACTCTCGTTGTTTTGTTTCTCTAAGCCAATGCGTAAGTGGTCCCCATCCTTGTGACGGTGTGTGTACCACAAAGTCCCCAACTTCATATTGAACGCCACCACCTGTACACATTCACGGTCAATCAAAGCAGAAAATAGTGAATCCAATGTCACTCACCAAAGATATAGCTGTTGAACAGCCTAGACCTCTCTTGTGGCAATCCAACCAACCGCTTTTTGATCCCAGTTTCATTCTTCTTCCACATAAAAACAATACTATCTTGTTCCTTCTGCCAGTAATCCGCTGCTTCATCCCGCAGCCAGTTACGAACAAATACTTGCCGAGTCCAATCACTTGACCTGATGAAGAAGCTCCCAGCATTAAATCCATTTGTGTCTTTCGATATACAATATCAATATCATGAGGCGATTCAGTCTCCAGCACAAGCGACGCGAGAAGCACTCGCAAATCAACATGTCCATTCATGATCAACGCATCAGACGCATCCAACAGCCATATCCAATCATACTCTTCCAGAAAAGTTTTGTATCATACGCTTTCTGCCAAACTGGATGGACGCGTCGCTCTTTGTTTGAAGGTAATGGAAACAGGTTCCAGGATACAAGGCACAATATCGTTCTCGATTTGACACAACGCGTATTGGTTGGTCCCTGTCTGTCCACTGTGTGAGGAGCGAGTATATCACGAAACGTGCGGTCCATGTATTGGCTCGTAACATCAGGTGAAACGAGGTGTGGTCTTTAGGAACGAGGTTCACGTCCGAGAATCCTTGCTGTTGCATTTGAGTATGAAACAAAGCTTCTATTGACTCTGTCCATTCTCTATAGAGGGAGGTCAAGGGTGTTCCTTGGATTGGTGCTGGGGAATTCCAAAATGAGTGTTGCTGAACAGTGACGGCGTGCGATAAACGTTTCGCGTCATGGATATTTTGAAGGTTGAATGAGGTGGGTAAACGAGTCCAATTTCGACAAGGAGATGTATGGAATACTTCAGCATAGAGCGGTTCATCGGTGTGTGAAGAATTATAGTACTTTGGAGCAAGATAAAGTAATTTGTGCATGAGAGCCAGGGATGGTGTAATCAATAAAAGAGATGTGTCGAGCGTTTTGTTTGACGAAGCGAGAGAGCGCACAGCGGCAATCATATTACCGCTTTCGAAGGCTTCTGAAGAGGATAACTGTATGAAAAGATGGATGATATAGACGTTGCGGATTGTCTCAGAAACAGACTGCTGTCCAAGTAGAGAATCTGTTGAAAAGAGTGTTCCAATCCAAACAGATAGATTTTGGAAAAGCAAGAGTGACACGGCTTTGTCTGAGATGAAGTCGATGACGGACCTAAATGTCGCAGATGCAGTAAACGCGCTCCAAGGTTGATTAAGCTGCGTTGCTTCCGAAGAGACATCTTCCCGGTATAAGCAACTACGAATTCGACTTCTTCGGTTTGATGGCCTCTTATGAATGAATGCGCCAGAATTAAAACATCTGCGAAATGCGAGTCGTATTCTTTGCGGGACTCGTTAGCAGCGTAGATTGTTATGACGGCTTTCTGTTTGAAAGGCTTCCGTGCAGAACCAGGAAAGAAATGATAGCTCATGTGAATATTGGATGGACGAAGTTTACAGGATCGAGATGATGCTTTCAATTGAGGCCGTAGTTGCTGTTGCGGTGGATCGAGGGCCCCAGCATAATCAGGCCATCGCCCGATAAGTAAGACCAAGCCACGAGTACATTGAGGATAATTGAAAGTGCCAAGACGGACAAAAACGCTCTACGGAGGCTGTCCCGCCTTGGTTTCAGTGATTGCATTCGCGGCTGTCAATTTTCCATCTGATTTTCCACTCCACCACTTCAATGAAAACGGGAACTGTCTCATGGTTCCTACGAGCGTATTGGACTCGTATATGCATTGTTGCTTTACTCAACCTTGCATGGGGATTCTATCTTCTTACTCCTTCGAGGTGGTCTTCAAGCAGTCGCTTTGAGCAACCATCAGTCATTCAACCAAGCTTCACCTTCAATCCGCCATCAATAAGGCGGCCTTTTGCGAAACGTGCTGTTGTTACACTCTTCGCCGCAAATGAGTCCAAGCGGGAATTCGATACCAGTTTTGCCGACGTTGTCGTCTTGGCACACACTTTTATGCTCCAGAAACGGAGAGACGTTGAATTTGTCGTTGCTGTGACTGGATTCTTGGGATTTCAAAAGAAGAAATCGCTTTTACGTTGGGTAGCAGATTGCTTCATCTGCCTGAATTGATTCCAAACTCTGGAACTTCTTGTCGCTCTTGCTTCTCAAAATTGTTGCTCTTTGGACTGGAAGGGATTTACGACGAGGTCCTGTTCCTTGAAAGCAACTCAATATTGATTGGGGACATCGCAAATCTTTTTCAGTATTCATACAGCATTCCAAACTTCTTTGGAACCGTGAAAACTGTCGAAGGCTCCCTTGATTCATCTCTGATGCTGTTTAAGCCATCGTAAGGCTTATGAATCGTCTCGTTGCTCAAATACCCCGTTTTATAAACTCTTCTTCGCTGGAACGTGGGTTATTATACGAATACTTTCAACGCGCGGGTCAGCGGAAATGGATAAAACTTCCCTCAACCATCATTCTCAACAACGTAACTGACGAATCATATGGTCTTGCTTTGATATTTCGCCACGACTTTTGGAACGATCCGAATATAGTTCTTCCGATTCAAACTTGTCATATGTTCAAAGAATCTGGAAGTCAGCAGTTCATTCAATTCACCACATACAAAAACTCCAAACTGGAAGATCGGAAGTGGCTATCATACCCTCAAACCACACCGAATTTCAGATAATGCTCCAATCAAATACTTGGACATCCCGAATCGTCATTTACACCCTCATCACAAATACAACGTGGTGGGATCCATCTACCACAAGGGTTCTCAGTAATCGCGACCGGTACTGCATAAAGTGGGGATGTGAACAATACTTCCAGACTAAATCGCGCGCATCTCATCCCGTGTGGCAGAAGGCGTTCGACGCAAAGGAGTTGGTGGAGATGTATGACTGGATTTGGCTTTTGGACGCGACTGACGCATTTATAATGAACGGGGATATTGATTTACGCGTGCTGTTAGGGAATTTAATCTTGGAAGTCGGGCATGAGCATGCGGATATCGTTATTTCGAGGGACTGGAACGGATTCAATGCTGGAAGCTTCTTTTTGCGGTCTAGTGACTGGACGCGACAGGTTTTCATTCCGCGGTGGATTCAAGATGAAAAGCGGGATCTCTATTATCGCGAACAAGGGAGTATCAGTCAGATGTGGAAGAACGATGAGATTGGGATTCGGAGGCATTTGGTTGATTTGGAGTATGAGAGATCGACTTTGATCAATTCCTATTATTTTGGGAAAGTTGGAAACGTGAGGAACTGGTATCAGAAGGGGCATTTTGTCCTGCACGCTCCCGGGAATCGTGGAATTGTGAAATGGTTGATGGAAAATAATCAAACAGAGTACTGATAAAATCGTTTGTGTTAAATTGCATTATTTTGGATTCATTTAAATAAATCAAAGAGACCAAAATATCAATTTTCAAATTTTAGGCCCCGTTCAGCGAGCAAAAACAGTTTTTGGCCTATTTATCAATAAACTGTTTATTTCCTGAAATGCCTATTTATCAATAAATTCGCTTTCCCTGTTTATTGATAAATAGCTCAGAGCTGTTTATTGATAAATTCCGGCCATAAATAGCCATAAACAGCAATAAATTCAAAAACAGGGTAACATAGGTCAGAAATTGGTTTATTGATATTCAAACAATGTTAGGAAAGATAGCAATGATTACAGAGCAAAGGAGACGCGGCTCAAATGCCCTCAATTCAAGTCCAGTGCAAGAGTAGTCGCAATACCAACAATCAGGTACTTTGTTGCTTGTGAGTGAAATAAACCATCAATCTCATCCAGGATTTAACAAACGAAATACAAGTATCAAGTTGATGCAATGGAAGTAGGGAGTGGATGAGAGACGAGAAGGGAAAAGAGAAATAGGGGCGACTGGCTTCCAGCAGACCGGAATAGAGGGTAGGGACATGTCTGCCGTTGATGCGTTCAACAATGAAAGTGAAGACAACAACGGCAGCACTTGGTGGTATGCGCAGGGCCAGGTACTTGAGTTCGAGAAGGAAAAAGTTGGTGGAAATGAAGATGGCAGCGTGGCTGTGTTACAAAATTTTCCAATTTGAATTCAATCAGCCTGTGAGCTCCACCTCCCTCCCTGCCTCCCTCCTTCCACTTTTTTTCTCCAAGTTCCAAACCCTCCCACCCTTCAAGCTCACAACTCACTCATCTTGCGCACACAATGACCTTTCTGTACGCCTCTCCCCTTTCCCTTTCTGTATCTGCTGCATTCTTCCCCGTTTGCCCTTCCCTCACACGTCTCTCTATGTTTGTTCTTTGTCACCATCTCTCTTTTGTCAGTGCCTGACACTGTCCCTTCCAATCCATACCCAACTTTCAAACTTTGCATCGCACTACTGCTTCTACTAATGCTTCTCACTGCTTGAATTGGTGTTGTAACAGTGAGTAGTGTATTGAGCGATGACTGCCGATTCCCCTAGTGTGAGCTTCTGTCACCTTGAATCCCTTCTCCTTTAATATTACTATCTCTTGTCTGGTGTGTTCAAATAAACAAATGTAAAATGTATTATATCATCTTTTTATTGTTGGTGGAATTGGTGGGAAATGGTGATAAACAGGTCCAAAAATTGGGCCAGAGCTACTTATGGAATTTATGGAATTTATGGCTATTTATGGATTGTGATAAACTGTTTATGGAATTTGTGAAAAAAACGATTTATTGATAAATAGTTTATTTGACATAAACAGCTTTTTCAGTTTATTTCTAATAAACAGTTTATTGATAAATAGCCAGTCCATAAATTTCGATAAATTCACATAAATCACCACCAAACAAATAGCAATTTTTTCTCACTGAACGGGGCCTTATTTTGTTTTAAAAGGCTCCTTGCAAATCTCATTATGGACCAAACTGTCATTGTCCTTTACCATGCCAACTATTTCACTCCAGCTGTCATGTCAGCAACTGTATTAGGGATATTGATCTATTTGGTGTATTTCATCAACGTGTTTGAAGCCAGTAAACTCTCTCGAACAACAACACTTCTTGTGACTTTGTACATACTCTCAGCGATTGCGTTTGCCGTCATAAGCTATGACAGATATAAATTAGGTACAGTGCTACTTGTCAGTGAAGTCTCGTTCGTATTTGTTTCAATGGCGCTCACTGCGTATCTATGGTTCGCCTTCACACGTTCTTTCGCAATTCTGAAGCAACGGTATTCAAAAGTCCTGTTATATCAAATCAAAGTCGTTCTTTATTTCACACTGCTTTTTGCTATGTTCCCGCTGTTGCAAATCGTTGTAAACTGTAGTCTTGGCACAGCGAGGTCTGATATTATATTTGTTGGAACTGTTTTGTCTGGCACCACTACATGTATCATGGATACTTTCTTCGTCATTACGTTCCGTCAGTTTATCCAACGGTTGAGCGTTGAGATGGATGGAATCATTGGGGAGGAATGGGATAAGCACAAGTCCAATTACGCGATAATAGCAAAATATGGAATAATTTCGTCGTTCTTTGGAATAGTTACATTGATTGTTATACCGGCGCAGCTCTAACGACTGTTGCAGTAGAGGGTGAATTTCAAACTGCTCTTCACTATGTCCTGAATATCATTACGGATTTCAGTATTTTGGGGATGTGCATTTCATTGTTCTTGATGAAACTCAAACTTCACGCCGAAGGGAGAGCTGGATCAATTATTACAGCTAAAGCGGGTGAACTTACTTTTGATGTAACGAAGAGAAAATAAAAATTGAATCTCAGAATTTGTTCTTGCCCTACTGATTGTCTTTGGTATTACAATGAACTCAACTTCTCATATTGTCATCACGCTCCAACACTTAAACTACCTTACGCCCGGAGTTCTATCTCTTCTATGCTTTGTTTATCAGTCTTCGTTGTCTACTTCATCATCAACTATGAGTTACCTCAGAAGAAAAGAACAATAACTCTTAAGCATATTTTCAGTCCTTGCAACTTTTATCTTGCTTCCATGTTTGTTTTTGGCTCTTGCTTCTATGGTACTCAATTATGGTACAATTTGACTGAAAGTGAAATGGCTGGTTGCATTGACACTTTCTTTCTTCAACTTTTAATCCCATCGTACCTGTGGTTTGCTTTCACGAGATCAGCCAAGGTACTGCGGCAAAGATATTCAAAGCGTACTCAATTGGTGCTGAAATGGTTCTTGAGAGTTACACTGTTGGGTTTTCTTTTTCCAATGACAGAGTTTATCTTGTTGTTCCAAACAACAGTAGATTGTGTCAAATTGGAACGAATATAAGAATCTTCGGAACGTTTCTTACTGCTAGTATTACGTGTTCTATGGATATGCTATTTTTGTATGCATTCGTCAGTTATTTATTGGAAATATCACGAGACTTTGATGATATTGGAGTCGATAATAAGCTTACACCGAGTCTATTTGTGATCTCAAAGTATGGTCTGGTGGCATCTGTAATGGGCATAGTGCATTGGACGTTCGTTGGGGCTAAGATGACAAAACCAGCAACTTCAGCAAATCGAAGTGAAATTCAGCTGATCGTATCGTACGTGCTGAATACAATAACGAATTTGACACTGTTTGGAATGGGATTTACTCTTGTAATCATGAAACTCAAGTTGTATTGGTGTGAAAAGGCTGGAAATGTACCATGGAGCTCAGACAAGAATACGGAAAACGCGAGTGACAAATCGTCAAACTTAGCGTCGAATTTGGCTAAAGTAGAATCGCGTGCAGTTGAACCAAGCGTGAAGACACAGGGATCACTTGGGCGGAAGGAGGTGCGACACAGTACAGTAGCGAGTGAACACACAAGACATACCACCCTTGGGAGACCAGGATCGATACATTACAAACAATAGATTTAATTTGTACGTTTGATTTTGCAAGAATAGGCCGTCCTTCAAAATGAATTCAGACCTAGCAACGACATCTGTTCCGAGCAGCAGTGAAAGCGAAAGTGAGAATGACGGTGCTCCTTCTAAGAGAGAGCCGATCGAACCCACCGAAGACGAAGACGAATTAGACGAGTGAGTCCTGTTGTTCCACACCAACCAACTCACCACCGAACCTTCGAATCAAATGCAGCGCCTCTTCGGACGAAGACGACGACGACGACGACGAAAGCGACGAAGAGCCGATGCTCAAGTACCAGCGACTCAGCGGAACTCTCGCTGAAACACTCAAGAAAGACGCCGTGTCCACAATGGCCGTCAGCGACCGCTTTCTTGTTTGTCGCCGTCTCTTTCTTTCTTTGTTTAAGTGAAGAAATGCCTAATACCCTCTCTTTAACAACAAAAGGCTCTTGGAACGCACTGGGGCGTCGTCCACATTCTCGATCTCAGTGGAAACAACGTGAAGCGATTCGAATGCCACTCAGCAACAATAAACGATATTTGCATCGATACCGCCGGTGAATTTGTGGCGAGCGCTTCAGATGACGGTGCGTTGTTTGGACGCGTCTCAACAGTTAACTACAACTCACGATACAGGGAAAGTCATCATCAATTCTCTATACACACACGAATCTCCAATGTTTAAACACCGCCGGCCCATCAAATGCGTTGCTTTGGAACCAGATTACTCGCGAAAACAGTCACGGAACCATGTATCGGGTGGAACAGGCGAAGAACTGGTCATGACTGGGAAAGGATGGTTTCGTCTGTTGATACTGTTATTGGAGTGGTGAAGGTGCCGTCTGGGCTGTTCAGTGGCGTAATAATTTTATTGCATGGGCGAATGATGCTGTGAGTTACTGCTTGTTTATGTGAATAAGTGTTTGATCCTTTTTTAATATACAGGGAGTAAAGGTTTATGACGTGACCACATCTCAAAAATTCGCATATATAGACAGACCTGTTGGATCCCCTCGCGCAGATTTGTACAGATGCAATCTTTGTTGGAAAGATGACGAAACACTCATGATTGGGTGGGCCGACTCTGTTAAAATCGGTGTAGTCAAGGAACGTGCGAAAGCAGATGTGATTGTCGGTACTACAGGGGTTGCTGTTGGATTGCCTGCAAAGTATATTGAGATTGTGTGTGAATTTAGGACGGATTTTATTGTCTCTGGTATCGCGCCTTTACGAGGCCAAATTGTCTTGCTGTCCTTTATTTTGAATGAGGGTGAGGATCATCGGAGTGTGGACGTATTACCGTCGCCAGGATCAAATGCACCTCAAAAGCTTTTGTCTAATCCACCCGAGATTCATGTTGTTGATATGAACGGCGAGCATGTCGCGAATGATGTACTGAGTCTTTTTGGTTATGAGCATTACCGTGCTAATGATTACCGCCTGGGTATGTCTTCTTGACTTTGTTATTCTTCATATTAATCCTGACAAATTTTGACATACAGCATTCTTACCATCCTTAACGCTGCCAACTGATACAACTTTCTATATCGTCTCTCCAAAAGATATTGTTGTGGCGAAACCACGAGACTTGGACGACCATATTGAATTCTTGGTCAGTCGAAGTCGATATGAGGAAGCTCTTGCTGCAGTAGAAAGCGCCACAATTCATAAAAAGGAAGCTGACGGAAGTATCTATCAGGGGAAAATGGGCGTGGCTGATGTTTTGGCGATTGGACTCAAATATTTGGGAAGCCTTATGGACGACGGTAATTTCCAATCTAGTCTCTCCAAAACGCGCTTACTCTTCTATGAATAGGGAATTACGACCTTGCTGCGCAATCTACCCCGAAAATCCTAAGGACTGATGCCAAACTGTGGGAACAGTGGACATACACATTTATTGGCGTCAACAAACTCTCCATTCTACTTCCGTTCATTCCATTCTCTGAGATTCAAATGAATAAGGCGTGCTACGAAATGATATTAACGCGATTCTTGGACTCTGATGAAAAGGTAATATTAATTCTACTTTTGTTGGATTCAGCTAAATAGGCTGAACACAACGACAGACTTTCTTAAAACTAGTTCAAGAATGGCCAACAACGTATTACTCACTCATAACAGTGTGCGACGGTCTTGAATCGCGTATTGTGAAATCAACGCCTCAGTCCAAACCACTTCTTGAATCCGCTGTGATTCTTTGCCAACACGCACAGAGATACGACCGCGCCCTGATATACGGTCTACAGCTTCGAAAGCCTGGGATTTTGATTCGGTTGTTCTTCATAACCTGTTTCCAACACTTCAAACAAATGCGATCTTGGTCATGGAGTATGATATGGACAGGCATTACACGATGAAGACGTGAAAGGGTCAAGAATGTGGACGGGAAAGGAGGAAGGGTTTGGCACGGGGTCTGTTTTGGTGAGTGAGGATGTTCGAGTGTTGCGAAGAGCTGGGCTGGGTGAGGGAGTTCGGCTGTTGGTCGAGCATACAGATCGCGCACCTGTAAGTCAATTTTTTAAGATGAAGGTGTGGCACTGAGAAGGTTTACTTTCAGGTCAAGAATATTGTCGAGATTTTGAGGGATTCGCGAAAATTCATGCATATTTATTTGGATGCGTTGTTCCGATATGACGAACACGAGGGTATACTGTATCATACGGCGCAGGTATGTTGTATTGGTTAGATAATGTGCTCGCTCGCGTTAATTGAAATGCGAAATAGGTGGAATTGTATGCAGATTTTGATCCAACACGTCTTCTTGATTTCTTGCGCTCTTCAGCTATGTATAAAACTCAGACTGCCTATGAATTGTGTGAAATCCGCGATTTGGTACCTGAAATGGTTTATTTGCTTGGAAAGATGGGAAATAACAGAAAAGCCTTGGTTCTCGTGATTGAACGGTTGGGGGATGTGAAACAGGCTATTGAATTTTGTAAAGAGCAAAATGATGAGCAGCTTTGGGATGATTTGATTAAGTATTCCATGGACAAGCCTCGTGAGTATTCCTTGTCCTTAGCATCTAATTCAATTAACTAAATCATGATACGTAATAGCTTTCATTATCGGTCTGCTTGAAAATTTGGGCTCTCATGTGGATCCAATCAAAGTGATTCGAAATATTCCTGAAGGCCTGCCCATTCCTCAGCTACAATCTTCTTTGATTACGATAATGACTGATTATGGAATTCAAATGTCGCTTCGTGAGGGTTGTGCCAAGATTCTTGTGTCGGATGCTGTGAAGTTGATGGAGAGTTTGTATTACTCACAAAAGAACGGCATTATCATGAAAGGTATGGAGTCTGAATCTTCCACGAGTTCTAAGCGCTTTTTTACAGATTCTGATCTTCGCTGCCATGTTTGCGAAAACAAATTCTCGATTGAAGGTAAACAATAATGTTTACAACACTGCTGTATTAACCTGCATTCCCAGACCAAGACAAGCAAATTGTTGTATTTTTCTGTCGACATGCATATCATAAGTCTTGCCTTCTTTCCAAGTCTATATCTCTGGACAGAAGGGCGCCAGACAGTCCGCGTCGAGTATTGGTGCCATCAGAAACAATACATCATGAAGTAGTAATACCAAAAAAGACTGAAAGGTTATTCGCGATATGTATTCTGATGGAGACGGAGTGACTGTACAACGACTTGATATTGGCGGTGGTGGGCTGGTTGGAATCATTGAGACTGAAGTGAATGTTAAAGAAGCTGAGGAGACAGAGTTGGAAAGTGGAATGAAAGCGTTAATGCAGCTTAGAGAACGCGTGGAAGGTGAAGATGTGGAGCTTCAAAAGAGTGAGAGTGTCAAGGCATTGTGTCCTCAATGTCGAGCATAAGAACAAATATAATTGTTGTATATTTCTATGAATCAATTACCAAACATATTCCTTACAACACTTTCATGAGTCCATAAACACCACCATCGCATCTTTGCTGCCAGTCTGAGTGCAAGTGATTCGTCATCAGAACTGATCAGAATTTCGCAGTTACGATTGGCAGCTTTCTATCTACTACTTGTACAAATGTTTCTTGGTCAACAAAAACGTGTGTGTCCCCACAATCTCCATCAATTTTCAATTTTCAATATGCCCAAAGTCGTTATCATTGGAGGAGGACTCGTCGGGGCCGCAACGGCCCTTGGCCTTCATCAAATTGGCATTCAAAGCACAGTATACGACCAAGTAAATCCAGTTGAAGCAGTAGTCGATGGACGGGCTATTGAGTTTGGAGACTCTGGAGGTGAGTGACAAGGTTGAACCCTTTGCAATTCTGTATGCCAATTCCCTTTTGCATGCAGGCGCTGTATTGATTCAAGCTGGTGGTCTCCGTGTCTTGAGGACCCTTGGGCTTCTGGATGAATGCCTTGCCGCAGGACAGTCATCCTCGTTTGTCTCCTGGCACAAAATCGATGGTTCAGCGCAAATCGTCGGCAATACAAAGGCGTGGAACCAAAAGGCGGGAGAGACTGACCCCAAATTACTTGCTCCGCTACAAATCCTTCGATCTACGGTGAGTCGTTGTTAAGTTGTTCTCAGTATCCAATTTAGTGACATTGCTTTTGCAAAAGCTTCACACTATCCTGATCAAGGCCTGTCACCGTGTTGGAATTAAGACTCTTGTCAACAAGAAGCTTGTGGACGTGAAGCAAGATGACTCCTCCGTTACTGCGTTTTTTGCGGACGGATCCACTGCTACTGGAGATATCCTAATCGGAGCAGATGGAATCCACTCTGCTACTCGCCACAAAGTATTTGGCGAACACTTAAACGCGACATTTACCAGCTCTATTGGGCATATTGGGGTAGTCAATATCAAGGAACATGGTATTACAATCAAAGAAACCGAGGAATGTTCATTCTTCGTTGATCGTGACAAGAAACTCTTTGTTGCAGTATTCAAGAGCTCTGCTGACACAGCCGCCATCAACGTGAGCACATTTGATGAAGTCACTGTGGAGGGAGACGATCAATCAGCTTCTTATCGCCCATATACTGATTTACCAAAACATGCAGGCCATCTGGCGGATGTTTTGAAGAGCTGGGGTGTTCCTCCTCATCTTGAAAAAATGATGCGTCACTCTCACCGCTTGTCCTCCTACAGTGTATATGATTTACCTGATATGGACAGCTATCGCAAGGGTCGTGTAATTCTTATTGGAGATGCTGCTCATGGAATGGTTCCAAGTGCTGGACTTGGCTTGTTGACTGGCCTTGAAGATGTTGGAACGCTGGTTGCTTTATTCCGTAATTTGCCCGAGGAAAAAGATTTGAACAGAGTCCTTGAGCTATACTCAGACATTCGTGTTGCGCGGGAACAGCAGCATCCAACAAGGCTCGCAGTATGCGTGTCAACACTTATTCCACGACTCCACTTATTGGAGGAAGTCTCAATCATTTTGTATTCCGTCTTGTTGTGAATGGTGGAAACAATGGATTTTTGAGTATGTACACCCTTTTCGATTGCGAGACTGAAGTAGCTGCTTTGGTTCATGGAGCAAAGTAACCGCTTGTTGACTTTTCTATTATCAATTATTGTTCGTTATGATTGTCCATTAAAATTCATTTGGAGATCGAGGAAAGCGAGAGCAATCCAAGTGAAAGCCCCACACATTCCACCAATTTAATTCCAAAATGCCATCTGTTGTGATCATTGGCAGTGGTCTTGTTGGAGCTGCCACAGCTCTCGCCCTTCATCAAGTTGGAATCAAGAGTAGTCTGTATGACCAAATTGATCCTATTGAGGCTGTTTCCCAAGGACAAGCAATTGAGTTTGGCGAATCGGGCGGTGAGCTGAAGTTGATGGCGATTTAGATCTGATTTCCGCTTTGTACAGGTGCTGTCATGATTCAAGCTGGAGGTCTCCGTGTCTTGAGGACGTTGGGATTGTTGGATGAATGTATTGCAGCTGGCATTTTGACACCATATGTCTCCTGGCATAAGATTGACGGAAGCGCACCTATCGTCCACGACGCTCGTATTTCAAACAGAACATCTGGTGAAATGGATCCCCAGTTGCAGACGCCATTGCAGATTCTGCGTTCAGATGTAAGGGCCAATTTAATTGGTCGCCCCAATTAAAGTCTTTCACGCTTAGCTTCATCGCATCTTGATCCAATCATGTCACCGGGCTGGTATCAAAACTTTTGTCAGCAAGAAACTTGTTGACGTGACGCAAGACGACGTTTCTGCAACGGCTACATTCACTGATGGGTCCACTGCGACAGGAGATCTCATTATCGGAGCCGACGGAATTCACTCTGTGACGCGCCGTAAAGTGTTTGGAGAGAATTTACGAGCCAAGTTCACGGGATCCACTGGGCACATTGGCGTTGTGAAGACAACAGAAAACGGCATCACTTTGAAACCTGAGGAAGGCACCGCATTCTACGTAGATCGTGATAAAAAGCTTTTTATGGCCACATTTAAGGTGTCGGATGATACTGCTGCCGTTAGCGTCAGCACATTCAATGATCCTGAAAATGAAGATCAATCATATCGTCCTGTCTCGGATTTGCCAAAGCACGCAAGTCTTTTGGCGGATATGTTACATACTTGGAATGCCCCTCCCCATATTGAGAAGATGATGAGATACGCATTTCGACTTTCCTCCACAAGCATTTATGATTTGCCTGATATGAGTAGTTACCACAAAGGACGTGTCATTTTGATTGGCGATGCTGCTCACGGTATGGTTCCAAGTGCGGGGATTGGATTGCTCACAGGTCTGGAGGATGTTGGCACGCTGCTCGCATTATTCCGTCATTTCCCTCAAGAAGAAAACTGGAACAAAGCTTTAGAATTGTATTCCAAAATTCGAGTTGAACGCGGAACAGCAGCTGCGAATCGATCTCGTTTTATTAAGGGCCAAACGTATGCAACCACACCGATTTTTGGTGGTTCAGTTAACCACTTTATTCAACGTATGGTTGTTGCTGGATTTAATTCAGGGAGATGTCGCTGTACACTTGTTCGACTGTGAAGCTGAAGTTGCCAAACTGGTTAAAGAATCCAATTGACTCGATGATTAACTCATTCAATAAATATTACAATTAAAATTGAAGACACATCTGCAACTATATTTTAATATCTCTATGTTCGAACAATCTTGAAAATCGCTATTCATTTCCAATAATGAAACTTAAATTCTTCGAGTTCAAGAATCATGTCCTCATCTTCTTTATAATCGGGACGCGATGACATGGAGCTGACCACAACGAGACGATAGTTCCTGTTATTCCGGCGCCATTCGTTACTATCTCTTATCATATCGTCATGATTATTGTTTGCAAGAGTGTCTGTATTGATAAATGTAATGTGCTTCTTGCAGTTGTCAACATCCAACAAAAACGTGTCTCACTGTGATGAAATATGCAGAGGACCAAGAATCCAACCAAGAATACCGTTCCTGAGGACTCTGTCTTGCAGAAGTTTGAACTGCTTATAGAACATTGGCTGACAATGAAGAATGAGTTTGTCTCTTTTGGGCAATCCGGTCTCAGCAAGATATTGAGTATCAAGTTCAAACAACGAAGATTGCGGGTCATAAGCGAGTGAAGGAAGATCAGACTCCTTCCAGGTTAGTTTCTGATAAATATTGGTATCTGCAACGTTTAAGGTCCTTGAGAGTTGTGGAGCCACCTGAATTCTTGAGGAAAGACCTTCTTCGATGAAATATTCATCTGGGAGTAAGACGAGTTGAGACCACTTAGAGATGTGTCTGTCGTTGGCCCAGAGTTGGATTCGGGCAGCCGAAGCTGGAATGTCGTCGCCAAAGAACTGCTTCACAAGGAGCTTCTACTCGCTGAGCTCTTTCGTTTCAGTGACTCTGATTCTGTCTCTGAGATTTGTATACTGACATTGACATAGCGTTTTGACATTTCGACCAACGGAAACACAAATATCAGAATCAAAGATATTAAGGTTAAGTTCAAAGAGTGATCGTACTAAGAGACATATGTACCAATCCACAAATATGGATTGAGATGTCTGTGTAGTGTTAGAAAGGGAAGCAATAATAAATCATTCAATAAATAAGAATTTTAAAAAAAGAATAAAGATGGTTGTTCCTTGAGTCTTTGTCCCAAATCGTGTCTTGTTAATTGTCAAATTGGATACGGATGCAAGTGCGTCAGTGGCGTAAATGTCACTACGTCATGTGTACTCAATTTTAGACTTAGTATTTCGTTTGAATGAGTTTCATCCACGTGTTAAATGGAACTTATATCAGCACGTGCGAAGAGCCCCACATAATCTCCAAATTGATTCTCTCCAAATCTGCCACCCAATTATGTCTGTTGTGATAGTCGGAAGTGGTCTTGTGGGAGCTGCTACTGCTCTTGGACTCCACCAAGTTGGAATCAAGAGTGCCTTGTATGATCAGGTGAATCCCATTGAAGCTGTTGTTGACGGCCGTCCCATCGAATTTGGCGAGACTGGAGGTGGGTTTCAAATCCTTGCTTGTCGAATGCTCAAATCGTTCTGCTTGCATAGGATCTGTCATGATTCAAGCTGGAGGCCTCCGTGTCTTGAAGACTCTTGGGCTCCTTGATGAATGCTTGAAACAGGGCATCTCCTCCCATTATGCATCCTGGCAGAAGATCGATGGATCCGCACCAATCATCGCCGATTCTGAAGCCTGGAACGAGCATGCTGGTGAGCGTGACCCCAAGATGAAGGCCCCTTTGCAAATCCTGAGATCCAGAGTGAGTAGAGGAGAGAGATGAGAGATGCTCACCAATCACTCACATTTAAAATGATAGCTTCACAGCATTTTGATTCAAGCTTGTCACAAGGCCGGAATTAAAACATACGTTGGAAAGAAGCTTCTTGAAGTTAAGCAAGATGCTTCATCTGTCACAGCCATTTTTGCTGATGGATCTTCTGCAACTGCCGATCTTCTTATTGGGGCAGATGGAATTCATTCTGCCACCCGCCGTAAGGTATTTGGCGAGAATTTGACGGCCAATTACACTGGCGAAATTGGGTACATTGGAGTTGTGAACATGAAGGAGCACAACATCACCTTGAAACCAAAAGAAGAAGCCGCTTTCTACGTAGACCGCGACAAGCAGTACTACGCAAGTGTTTTCAAGGTCACTGACGAGATTGGAGTCGTTCGAATGAGTACGTTTGGAGAAAATGACGAGGAGGACCAATCCGCTCAGTACCGTCCATACACCGATTTGCCAAAACATGCGGGACGTTTGGCTGACTTGATGCACACTTGGAATGTTGCCCCTCACGTCGAAAAAATGATGCGTTGTGCTTTCCGAATTTCCGCAGCAAGTATCTATGACCTCCAGATATGGAACATACCGCAAAGACCGTGTTATTTTGATCGGTGATGCGGCTCATGGAATGGTTCCAAACGCTGGATTGGGTTTGTTGACTGGTTTGGAAGACGTTGGAATTCTTCTCGCGTTGTTCCGCCACTTCAATAAGCAAGAACAGTGGAACAAGGCTTTGGACTTGTATTCCAAAAATCGAGTCGCATGTGCGACAAAGAACGCTAATCAAGCTAGAGCCACTCGTGCAAACTCGTTATCGACTTCAATCGTCGGAGGTCGTTTGAATCACTTTGTTCAACGCGTTGTTGTAGCTGCTGCTAACTCTGGTTACGTGAAAACTTACACTGTCTTTGACTGTGAGGCAGAAGTTGCAAAGCTTATTGCGGACTCGCAGTAAACTAGAAGTAGATTTCATCATTGAGCTTGGGTAATTCATTAAATATAGATATCCAAAATAATCTCCATCCAATTTACAACTTAGTATGCAACTGTCGTTATCATTGGCAGTGGACTTGTTGGTGCCGCCACCGCTCTTGCCCTTCATCAAGTTGGCATCAAGAGCACATTGTATGATCAAATCAACCCGATGGAGGTTGTCATGAGAGGTGAAGCCATTGAATTTGGCGAGACTGGTGGTGGAAGCCCCCATACCATAAAATCACCACACTTGCTTATAAGTACCACGCACAGGCTCCGTTATGATTCAGGCGTCCGGTTTAGCGGTATTGCGCAGTCTCGGTCTTGTTGAAGAATGCTTTCGACACGGACAATCGTCGCCTTATATCTGTTGGTCCAAGATTAATGGATCAGAGCCGATCGTCCTCAATGTCACGAACAAGAAGGCAGACGAACATGATCTTAGGATGCAAGCTCCGTTACAGATCCTTCGTTCAAAGGTATTTAATTGACCAATAAACAAGGTCATTAACGCTTCTATATCCAGCTTCACACTATTTTGATGCATGCTTGCCACAAGGTTGGAATCAAGACTCTTGTCGGAAAGAAGCTCGTGGATGTGAAGCAAGATGGGGCTTTTGTGACGGCTACTTTCGCCGACGGTTCCACCGCAACAGCAGATCTTCTTATTGGAGCTGACGGAATTCATTCCATTACTCGACGCAAGGTGTTTGGCGAGCATTTGACTGCCAATTTCGTGGGCGAAACTGGCCATATTGGTGTGGTGAACGTTAAGGACCACAACATTGTTCTTAAAGACACTGACGCTTGTGCATTCTTTGTTGACCGTGACAAGAAGTATATGGTGGGGACGTATCGAGTGTCTGAGATATTGGCGCACTTCGAGTAACTACTTTGATGAACCGGAATACGCAGACCAATCGTATCGTCCTTCATCCAACTTACCAAAAGATGCCGGTCGCTTGGCTGATTTGTTGCATAGCTGGGGTGTACCTGATCACGTCGAAAAGATGATGCGCGGTTCGTTCCGTGTTTCTGCTGCGAGTATTTACGATCTTCCGGATTTGGATAGTTACCACAATGGTCGCGTTATTCTCATTGGAGATGCTGCTCATGGAATGGTTCCAAATGGGGGCCTAGGCTTATTGACAGGCCTTGAAGACGTTGGTACGCTACTTGCACTTTTCCGCCGGTTCCCTGAACCAGAAAATTGGGATAGTGCCCTTAAGTTTTATTCAAAGATTCGTGTGGAGCGTGGCACAGCTGCTTCCAACCAAGCTCGTGCAATGCGAACAAGAGGGATTGCGGCTTCGTCTGTTTTTGGAGGATCTTTGAACCATTTCATGTTCCGTCTCGTTGTGAATGCTATGCAGACTGGATTGATTCCAATGTCGTCATATATGGTATTCGATTGCGAAGGAGAGGTTGCCAAAGTAATTGCAGAATCGAAGTAATACCAATCAATAAAAATCATTCAATTTGTGCCAAATTTATTGTTAATGCAGTTTTGTATCGTATCAACCCACTGTTGTGCGTGTTGTTCCAAATCCTGAAGCATAGAGACGTTAATAAAGGAGACTCAGACAAAGTAACCCCACCTTCAAATAATAAGTCTTTTTGGAAGTCTTGATTAAGAAATTCTTATTATCTTTAAATTCTGCCACTACGTCAGTAGTCAATGGAATCTCTGCTTTCAAAATAAATTGTTTCGCGTCAAAGAAGGCAAGCCCTAAAATCAAATCAGCCATTTGTGATTAAAACTAATCGAAATTACTTGGATAGTCTGTAAGCAAGAGTCCCATCGTTTTCGTAAAGACGCCCTGATGAAGGGTTGGTTTTTGAGATGCAAGAAGTGGAGAACTTACCGAACGCTTTCCAACCGTTCCGACCATCAATACAAGTTCATTATCCTTCAAGAGATGAGCAAGAACGCTAGATCTCTGGTTTGACAAGGCGTCTTCTCGCGCTTGATTTGGATCCACTTTGATAATTTCCTTCATATCCTGTGAATGAAATGGAGAATCGGAATCTTCAATGCCGTCTTCGAGCTCATAAGGATACCGAATAGAATCTTCGCTGGAGTCTGGCGTGACTGCTTCAATGGGTTGCGAAGTTACAGACTCTTGAGTGACATTTTCGCTGGAATGCTGCACGTTCAAACTCTTTCCATACCAAGACGCAAGTTCATCTTCGGAAAAGTGAAATCGCTCCTTTGCAGGTGTTTTTGGAGTGACGGGGAGCTCTGGAGCTTTACGCAGGTGCAGCGAGTCCCAGTCCTCAATTTCTGAAAAATATGGCAACTGTTTGAGTTCTGCAACACTGATACGGTCTGTTGGCGTCAACACAAAAATCCGTTTGATCACTTCCTTCGCGTCTTCTGAAAATCCGTCCGCAGGGAATTCATATTTGAGGGCCAGGATTCGTTGAAACGTTTGGTAGTCGTTTGCTCCTTTAAACGGTGGTCGGACGCGTGCAAGTAGAAGAGGATACATCCAAGGGACCAGACATCCGTAGCCGCGCTCGCTTGACGGTCATTGAGAAGCTCTGGTGAGCAGTATTCAGCAGTACCAACAAAGGAGTTCTGTTGTTTGGGAGGAGATGTCGCTGATTCGGCGTCCGACTCTGGACTCGCTGGAGATTGTGGAGACGGTGCTGCAGGTTGAGGTTCAGATCGAGAAAGTATTTTTGCGCTTCCAAAGTCGCACAGTTTGATATGGTAATCCGATGTGATGAGCACATTCTGTAATCTCAATTTAGAGACGATGGCCTTGCATGTTCACACACACCTCTGGTTTCAAGTCGCGATGAAGAATGCCGCATGAATGAAGGTAATCCATGGCAACCATGATTTCGGAAGCGTAAAACAGAGCGGCCTCAGAACTGAACGTCCTGGTTCGCAACAAGCCAAGAAGATCGCCGTTCGGCGCCAGTTCCATCGCAAAATAGAGAGACGTTGCTGATTGAAATGTATAGAAAAGCTGTTGTTGGAGCTGTCAGCCATGCGTTTGACAGCCTAATTGATCACCTTGACGATAAAGGGATGATTCGTTGAATTCAAGACGTCTCGCTCTATAAAGACGTATTTGACCTTATTCTCTTTCCTAATTATATGATAGTGAGTACATGCAATGGCTTCAAACAACAATGCTCACACTATGAACTTCTGGTCCAACACCTTGATGGCAAACTCCCGCCCTGTGGCCTTCTCGGTAGCCCTAAGAACCGATGCATAGCTTCCCTCGCCAAGAAGCCGTCCGAATACAAAGTCCTTTGGTTCTCTCTTCCGAATTGGAGTCTGAACAGCAGCCATATTTCGCAACACTTTTCTCCACCAACCTCTTCATCAACTTCTTCGTTCCTTGAGAGGGAATGACCATCAACTTGAACACCTGAGCCACACCCAACCACCCACCACTGCCTCCTTATCTTATCTGCCTCTTCTTCCTAGTCTAGTACGCCCAAATGAGTTTCAACAATGCGCGCGGAGGACATCGCGGCAGCGGTCGACGGGGCGGCTTCCAACAGCACCAGCACCGCTCCAACACCCAAACTTTAACAATTCGCAGATCGCCTCAAACTTGGACTTTGCTGCAAATGCCTACGAGCCACAGCTTAACCACCAGCACCAGCTCCAACACCAACACCAACAACTCTTCAATCAGCCTCAGCCTCAGTTTGACAACGGCCCTGGTTACCAATCCCGTCAGTATAATGACGGCAATATGGGAGGCAGGAGAATGGTTGCCCAAAGAGGAGGCTCGTCCGCTCTTGGAGGAGGTTTGTCAAGTCTCAATGCTCAAAGTCGAGACTGATACTACAGTTCAGCACCACACACACCCAACATTGCACCTGAAATTCCGGGTAGTCTCGCTCAGATCAACTTTCTATTTGGGCGCTTGATTCGGCAGGATTACGACCCAACATATACAAAACGAACTATCACTGCCAATCAATTGGCCAACTTTATTTTTGCCGCGCCGTTCGGCTCTGAAATCGTGTCTCCGCAGGCTGCAAATATGGTTCTCATGAATTATGAATTGGTTTTGGAGGGAGCTCTCGAAGATTTTGGGTTTGTAGTGTTTTGAAACTGTACATTGACTTCTGATTACGCGTTTACAGAGGCTCCCCTCAATTCAAACAATCAATTATTCGAATCATCACAGCACTGGGATACTCGTATCGCTTTGGAGCTTCCCCTTTTTTTCAATGGCTTTTTGACCGATTACTTGTCTCCAAACCAATGACATCTAGAGACCAGGAAATCTATTTCAAGCAAGGACTCCTTAGTGTTCTAAAAGAGGTATGGCGTGCGTTTAATCCATCGATTGTATTGAACCTGGATCACAGCTCATCAGTTTGTCCGATGTTCCAACGGCACCGACAAACATTCACGAATTTCTGATCGACTATGTTATTTCCAGCCTCCAAACCCTGTTGGATCAGATGGAATTTGTAGACTTGTTGCCTGGCGTTCTTGACGTGATTGTTGTAATTTCTGAAAAGTACCCCAACCAATTCAGGGTCGCTTTCAAAGTAAGCGTCTCCTTGCTTCTCCTTATAATTTATTCCTTCGCATCAGGATATCATATCGCTATTGATTGGTTGGCACATTGACCCTAAAGTACCCAAACCCATTGGAACCATTCTTTCGGACACATTCAGACGTCTCTGGACTACCTGGCGTGAGCGCCTAGCATTTGGACTCGAAGTCATTGGGGACTTGACAGGGGACTTGGAAGACGAATTCAATAACCAAGACATTCCTCCGGATGCATCGCGATCACGCGTCAGTCCCCGACTCATGAGCCTTCTAAGATGCTGTATTGCACTCGTGCAAGCCGTTTGTTTTGCAGTGTATGAGACAGTAAATCCAGACGCTGGAATGGTTCTTCAAGCGAATCCTAGAGTTGGTGTAGAGCTGATTGCAATGATGCAGCAAATTCTGGGCGTCATTTTGAATGTCGGTACAGTGTACTGCAGTGATCGATTGTGGAGAACAATGGGTAAGTCCATTTCGCCTTGGTGGTCGTGATGGTTGCTTTCCAAACTGACGTTTTCTCAAAAGGGATCGACTTTATCAAATTCCTTAGTACCTGCCTCGGACCAGCGGTGACCCCACTGCAGCTACAATGCTTGAGGATTCATGCACTAGAAATTGAAGCCTTCTGTTTGGACAACTTGGATAACCCAGCCTCCCCGTCCGATACTTTCAAATTTACAGACTCTTGGTTGAAATCTCTCGACGAACTGATTTCGCTTTGGATTCCAGTCGCGCGGTTGGATCCGGAGCTGTTAAACTTTTTCGTGTCGCCCATTAATTCGCCCTTGCTGGCAAAGCTACGGCCCCATTGCACCAAAGACAAAGGCGCAATCACTAATGTCGTTCGCTCTTGTCGCTTTTATATTCAGCTGATTCAAAAGGGAATTGTCGAACGTGGTCCTGGAGACGACGGTGTTGTTTTCGGTCCACAAGTTGACTTTCTCTTTGAAATTGTGGGCGCTTTGTCTGAATTCAAGTTGCGAAAGAAGGCGGCAGGATTTAATCATACTATACACACAAAAGAGTTTCTGAACTTGAATGAAAAAGGAGTTTCGTTGGGAATCCATATGGAATCGTTTTTGGGACACTTTAAGACGCTCTGTGAATCAGAGGCTGCAACGCTGAAGCACGTTATTCTGTCAGATTTCAGTCTTGTACTGGAGTGTGTCGCCTGTGGTGTCCGCGGTTTTGATGGAACATCAGTGTTTTCGAGTTTGGAAAACGCGTTACTCGTTGAGGAAGCTGAATATTTGAGATACGATTGGTGGATCAAAGTGGAAGCCGCTTTGTTCTTGGAGTTCTTTGAAGCTGACCAGAGGTACAAGACTTAAAACGCCAATTTCCGAACCATTCATCTTTACCACTGATAATAGGTTGAAACTATTTAGTCCATCTTTAGGAAGTGTTGGCACGTCACTTGTTTTGCGAATTATTTCAAAACTCACTGTAACATCAGCTGTTCATAATCACTTCGTCTTGGGAGCCTTATGGCTCAAAAATGTACTGATAGCTGTAAAGCAAAGTGAATCAGATACTATATGGATAGCAGATCTTCAAGGTCAGCTTGAATCAATTATCATGAAACTGATTAGCAGACTAGGTGAGGATGAAATGTGGTTTGTTCTCTCGTTCTGACATTTTTCTAGATTTCGAAGCTGATTACGACCTTCGAATTTCAATCGGCGAAATAATACGCGAATATTGGTATTCTTTTGGTTTCAATCATCCTCTCAGTTTGGACACCTATTCTCCTGTATTTCGTCGATTGAAAGACGTTCACCCACAAGTCAGAGAATTCTTCTCCAAACTTATTGCAGACTGCGTCGACCCTTTGCTTGCTTCACCTCTGGATGAATATCGCCGGGAGGCAGAATCTGTTTCCTGTTATTTCAAAATTAGTGTGATGGCTTCTCCAAACCTTGGAAATTTCAGATGGAGTCATTTTGATATCGTGATGAAAGCCTTTGGAATCCACCCATTGTCGGAGTCACCAAAGCCAGAACTATCCAAGACACTCTTGAGAACTTTCCATGTGTGCCAAGCCTCGAAGGTGTTGAATCAAGCAGCAGGCTTGTTGGAGGAAACAGAATTGCGTTCATATTCAAGTGCCTACTTATCTGAAGATTTGCTTGTGTTTTGGGCATTGTGGGAGTCGGCGCGTTTCTGTATACTATCGCGCTTACGAACTCCCTTTGGAAATCCAGAACAGGTAAGCCTGCTGTTTGTATCTGAAGGGTTTTAACGAAGTTGTAATATCAAAGACATTTGGAGCAATCGAAAGCATTCTGTCGTCACCTACTTTGAAAAAAGATTCAAAGCCTGTCAATTATTTGATTCAGTTTGTCGGAATGCTTGAGCTTCAAATCCACAACGCAATTAATGGAACGGCATCAAACCTTCCACCCGCTCCAAAATCGTCGGTCGCATTTTTCCATGCAAATAGAGGTGTTTGCAGTGAATGGTTCTCTCGTATTCGATCACGGCTAGTGACAGCAGGATCATCGTCAACGCATGGAAATCTTGTCTGGAATGCGTTGGAAGGCCTGAAAGATTTTGGGCGACTGAAAGGCTTTGATCAAAGTGCTTTGGTGGCTATGAATAGTTTAGTTGCTAGTCTTGGCTCGTCTCTTGTAGCAATGCGCGATCCAGACTCACTTGTTGGCCTAAAGTCTTGGGTTGAAAAGCATACAACATGGGAAGATATGAACACGTCGTGGATTGATGGATTTATTTCTTTGGCTGACCATCAATATGAGACTGGATTAAATCAGCTTGAAGATGTTTCGCTGGGTGCTGGGCAGAATTCTATTGTTAATACGGTGAGGCTGTCCTGTTAATCAAAAACGAGGCCTCATTAGTGTTTTAGATTTTGGAACACAAGGCTGTATTGAACGATGGCTCTTTCCTGGATTCTCTTGAGGATAGTCAAAACTATGGTCGGTTGCTTATATCTGCTGAAACCCTATCTCGATGGAAAGATCTTGAAACGCAGAACTTGGAAGAAAGTGGGGTTTCATACCTTAACGATTTAGTTTGTACGGCTGTGTCGACAAATTCCGTCAAGCACCTCCCAGCAATCACTACTCAAAGGTCTGATCTACTTATGGTACTTGAGAAGGTGCCAGACCTTCTTGATGCAATCGCTGAAGATCTACTTTCTCGAATTTCTGTGAATAACTCAGCATCAACTGTCAAAATCTTGATGCAAGTCAAGTCTGTACATGTTTTGAAAGATCGTTTCAGCGGAGAGTCGGGTGCAGACTTGAAAATCAACCCATCCCTATTGGCGAAAGAGACTTTCCCTGTTCTGGCAAATTTGCTCAAAAGTAATGATTATTTCGATATGAATCATGAGAATCAGTTGAATCTTTGGTTGTTGACGCGGACAACCGCTCGTGAAGTAAACTGCTTCAACGTAGCCAAAGATCTGGCCTATACATGGAATTCGCCGATTGACTATCCTGACATTGAGGTTATAGACTCAATAGAGTCGAAAAGACTTGAATTGGTTCAGTCAAAACTTGGCTCCAACTTTTTGGAACTGGTTGCTGTTTGTCGAGAAGATGGTGGGAAGAAATATTCGGCAAATGTTCGACAGATACAGGCGAAGGCGCTTTTGGCTTGCTCTAAGCATGTGCCAGAGATTAACTGGGATGTTGATTTTGATACTGTCATGGCATCTTTGGGCGGAAATATGGAGAATATTTCAGAATCTTGTTTGAACTTGGCAACATCTATCTCCCCTGACTTTGGCAAAGCGTGGCTACTTCGTGCACAGTTTTCTTATTCTCAGGGACTGGCTTTAGTTGATGAAGTTCGACTGAAGCGCTTTGTGTCCTTGAAGAGGTCGTTTGATGAGATACATACCCTTGTCAACTATCCAGAAATCGCTTTATCTGAATTTACGTCTGTAAGTTTGCTTATGGTTAATGGAACGACATGCTGACATGCTTATCTGTTCAGAAAATTGCATCTGTATTTGTTGTGGAACTTGCTGATCAAACAACAAGCAAGTCAAGCTCTGGATATCAAAAAGGACAACTTCAGAAAAACCTTGAGTCAGCATTCTCGTTCATTTCATCAAAGTGTTCAGAAGCAATCACACTAGCGTTGCAGGATCTGAAAGCCACGATAGTTTCTCATTTCAAAGAAGCTGTTATGGGTTACTTCAAGTTTCTCGAGCTTGATTCCTTGAATGCCAATGCTAACACTCAAACCAATGTTGTCTTGAGATTGTTACGCGTTCTGACGACATATGATGAGGAGTTGAGGAAGAATTCAGGATGCAATTTACAAGGTCACAGTTCAGCCGTGGTTAACAGTAATTCCGCAACTCTTTGCATGTCTAGGACACTCTTCGCCTGTGGTCGGAAATGCAATAGTTCCGCTGCTTGTCCGGATTGCCAAAGAGGCACCCGAATTGATTGTTTACTACTACGTTGTTGGCACACGATCTGCAAGAGTCATTCGCTCACCTAGTCTTCAGAAATTATACGATCAAATTAAGACTGGGTTGAATCCGACATACACGGAACATATTGGCCATTTACTGGACGAATTTCAAAAAGTAACTGTATTGTGGGAAGAGATATGGTTTAATAAGCTCACGTATTTGAACTCCGAAGCTCCAAAGAGGTTACATCAATTTGGCGTTGAAATGAGTAGACTCAAATCGCATCCTGCGATGAAATCGACAATAGATATCAAAGAAAAATATCGCATTCTTCTCTTTCCCGTCATATCGGCGATTGAACGATTGCTGAAGGAAACAATTGAAATGAGTGCAACTACAAACCATGAAATGTGGTTCACAACCTCTTATAAGGATAGATTCTTACTGCTTTGAATCGCTTGCGGGAGCCTGTCGATTTGGGATCAACCAAAGGATTGTGGGAGCCGTTTGTTCAGGTACCTTTACTTTGTTTGCTTAGCCATTTCACTGACAACGCGCAAGATCATGAATGATATCAACAAAGACTTCCAACAAAATCGACATCTGCAACTCTTCAACCTCAGCGCCAAACTTCAGCACCTGGCTACTCTTTCCGTTCCGCTGCCTGTATCTGGAATAACGGCTGATAAGTTAATCATTGAACGATTTGGGGAGCGAGTGCGAATTCTTCCCACAAAGACGAAGCCAAAACGAATTGAGATAATTACGTCCAATGGATCTTGTCGACCCTTTTTACTCAAAGGACTTGAAGATCTACGCCTTGATGAGCGTATTCAGCAAACCTTGAAAGTGGCCAATAGTTTATTGCAGACTGACAAACAGTCGAGGACCCGAAATTTGAATGCCAGAACATATGATATCTTTCCACTTGGTGACCATTTCGGAATGATTGAGTGGATCGATAACATTTCACAGCTATTTTCCATTTTCAAACGTTGGCAGATGCGTGACTTTGCCGTTCGAACAAGTTTGAGTGGAAAAGAAGGAGAAGTTCTTCAGCGCCCACATGAAATGTTCAACACGAAACTTGCAGTTGCGTTGAAAAAACATGGAGTCGCACGTAATGTTTCGCGACGAGATTGGCCATCGCACGTCTTAACTGGAGTCTTCAAAGAACTTTGCAATGAGACCCCTAATAATCTCGTCAAAAGCGAGTTATGGGCTGCATCTCCTTCAGCAGATCTTTGGTGGGAGAAAACAGTCACATTTTCTCGATCCATGGGTGTCAACTCTATTCTGGGATACTTGATAGGACTTGGTGATCGCCATTTGGATAATATTATGGTGGATTGCAAGAAAGGAGAAGTCGTACACATTGATTACAATGTGTGTTTCGAAAAGGGGTTGAGGCTTCGAGTTCCAGAGAACGTGCCATTCAGATTGACGCAGAATTTGGTTGGCGCGATGGGCGTGGGTGGAATAGAAGGAGTTTTCCGAATTTCGTGTAATTTGACACTTGGAGTTCTACAAAACAACAAGGACGTTCTTCTTGCGCTGTTGGATTCATTTGTTTATGATCCTATTGTTGACTGGGCTATAGATGATGAAGCTTTGGAGGGAAAACTCGAAGGTCTGAATTTGAACGTCAAGTTTATGTGGAGTCGAATCGGTAAGTTGGATTTTGTAATGAATGAATTGTTGCATCTAATGCCGATTTAAGCGGAAAATAAGGACGATATAGTTGAGGCAGTACAAAGTCTTCCACAAAGTGCAGCCTATGTCTATCGCGAGATGCAGAATTTTGTTGAAAGATCCAGCCGCAATCATGATATTCAAAAAGAAATTGATTTGCTGACATCGGAGATGAAAGATCTCGAAATCGGTGGACGCGTGGTGAAAGTCACCGACGAAACGATGCTTCGAGAAGAATTGAAATCGGCACTAAACGATTCTGGCGTCTGGTACTCCAAGCATCAAATGGCTATCGCAGCTATTTTGAATCCCCAGCTTGATGAGTATTTGTCAAGTTTGAATGTCAACACATCTTTGGTAATGGATCACCTGCTCACTGCTGCCTCAATTGAGACTGACGAATTTGATCAACGTCTATTGGAAGTTATTGAAGCGAGAGGACGTCACTTACAGTTATTATATCAGCGACTGAAAGCGTACCAAGTGTTAGTGGCGCCTATAGTAAACGGCGTTTTGGCTCAAGATTTGAGACAGAAAGTGGTTCAAGTGTTGAGTGGCTTTGGTCAATCATCGGCGTTTGAAAGTTTACGCCAAACTCTACTAATTGACGAGCCATCCATTATGGCGAAAACTATTGACGATACGTTTGTCCTCCTTGAAAAAGCTCAGTCGAAGAAAATAGAAGAAAGAGAGGCTTTAAAACACCGGGCTAGAACGGTTGAGGTGCCCTTGGGGCAAGTTGAAGGACAGATGAATGAAATGGAAGCAGTGCAGCAATCTTACGCGGTCCACAGGAGTCATTTAAATTCTCTAAATTGCTGTGTACTCATGCGTGGGGTTGAAGTGTCCGTCTCAATTCTTACAGATGTGTCTGGATCCTCAGAGGCTGAATATTTTGCATCAACTCGTTATGCTTTAGGACACCAATGTGGATTTGTGCCTATGTCGCTATTTGACACACTCTCCGCCATCTCAATTATCAAAAATTGGTTGGAATCTTCTAATGGTAAGATCTTGAGGGACGTTGGTTGTTTGCTGATTGATTGTGATTTAGATTTACTCGTCGATGTAATTTCGAACGAATTTGAGACTGATGTGTTGACTCCATTACGCTTCATGAATTCACTTGGGGAAACCATTGAAGAGTTCAGCTGGCAGATTGTGGGAGCTGTTTCTAACATCTCCGTTATGCTTCTCTCGTCCGATGCCTCTTTGCCACTATTCCTTGATCAGCTTGAGAAGTTGTGTCGTCCATTTTTGATGATCTCAGACCAATCAAATGAGTTCCAGCAACATTCAAGTAAACTGGTGGGTGCTTTCGTGAACAGTTTTTATGTCTAACATTTGGAACCAGAGAGAGGAGTACTCCCATCTTATGAAAAACCAGGGCCGCTCCACAGCGGCAGTAGTAGCTTCTGTATTCGAAAACGTTTTTGGTCCACTTGAAGCCCAGATATTGGAACTGCACATGAAAGTAGCGGGTACAAAGGAAGATGAAGCACTGCGGAACAGGCTGTTTGTGTCACGAGTACAGATATCGTATTCATTGATCGAGTCGATCCGAAAATATCTTTCTACCCATCAATCAACCGTATGGACGCTGGAGGCCACTGAATTCAAGAATATTTTGTCAGAAGATAATCACTTCCGCGAAGCGTCCAAACGTCTCACAGACTTTATAACTCTCATCAACCGCGACGTGATGGCTAAAGGCATCGTGAAAGTGTTACAGAGGGTACCAAAGAAGCTGGCTGGAGATTACGTCAAGGGGATGACACTAACTGTTCCCAAGACGACCTCTCAAAATTTAAAAATGAATTTTCAAGCGTTTATTGAAGCAGCAGTGGAGGAATGGCGTATTGAAAAAGCAGATATAGATGCTGTGGAAGAAGCTGTTTTTGGTCTTGTGAAAGCAAAAGTAGGAACAAGCATTTATGAAAGGGTAACGTTTTGAGTCTTTGTGAATCCTGCCCGCTGATTTTATTATCTTCAGGGTTGTGCAAATATCGCCAGACTTGAATGGAATCTTGGAAATCAAACTCAATCCATCAACAGATTCCAGTACCTCTATGAACGAGTTTTGCGTAAATCCCACAAAATCAAAAACATCCGCGAAGAAATATTGGCAGAGTTTCAACTCTGCTCCAAATCTGTTGAACGTGATCTGGACCAACTACGCGAGTTATTGAATGAACTTAATAACTTTGCTCCGTCGAATTCAGTAACTAATCGAGTGACGTTTGTGAATGATGAAATTGGACGCGTAAGAGTTTGACATCACTTACCAACTAGAGAAATGGACGCTCACCGCATTCTCCAAACAGATTACAACGATTCTAGATATAACGCACTCTCTCATTGACTTTGAACACTCGCGTACACCATCGCCATCATTATTTCCTCCAATTCAAAATATCATCACCACAGTCACCAAATTGGAAACTCTTTCTGTTCGGAAATCGCCGTCAAAAGAAGGATATGAAAAAGTCATCCAATCACTTCAACAAAAGGTTCAGTCTAACTCTGTTGATTCAACCAAAGTCTTGGAATCAATAGACAAACTTACTCAGCTATACGATGCTGGAAAGTCTGCATTGAAGAGACTACATTCTGCATTGGATCGTGTCGCGCGATCGAGTCAAGGGGTAGAAGAGGCAGCGCCGTTGCAAAAGAAGTTGAAGCTATTTTGGGCTCATTGGCCACATTTGGGCAACAAGCTGAAGAAGTGGGTACAAGAGACAAAGCCCATTCTCAGCGAGGGATTTAGTCTATCTGCGGAAGATTCGGAAGCTCTTTTGGTGTGTATTTACTTAACGTCTTTGCTGTTATAATGCACATTGGCTCTTTAACAGAAAAAGGCTCGGTGGTTGTCAGACGGTGTTAGTGAATCAGTCAAGGCTTTTGTTGCCTTGTTGAATGAAGTTGCTCAAATCAAAAGTGTTTCTGAAAATGCAACTGCGGGAGAAGGTGACTTGTCAAACGGGTCGAAGGAGATGATGATGAAGATGAGGATTCTGAGGAAGATTCAGATTCAGAGGATGAAGATGACGAAGAAGTTGATGGTGAAAAGGACGGAGATGCTGGCGGCTCCCAAAAGGCACAAGCAACCGCAGGAAACGTTGCGGCAAAAGCTGTGAAAGGAGTCAAGAATATTCCAGAGCGTAACGCGTATGCACTGAATATTATCAATCGAGTTCAAGCTAAATTGGATGGAATGGATGGTGTCAAGGAGGGTGGAGAAAGAATGTCGGTGGCTGATCAAGTTGAGATGGTGATTCAGCAGGCGCAAAGTGTTGAAAACTTGTCCAAGATGTACGAAGGATGGATGAGTTGGATCTGAGTGAGGGGTAGGTTTCGTTTCGTAGGTTGTTTCCCGTTTCTGTGGGAGTGTTTTTGAGAGTCAGCTTTGGCGGCAAGTCAAGTCGCGTCAGCTGGTTTGAGAAAGAGCGGATGTGTTTTTTAGGTCGTCTTACTTTGTTTTTGCTGTTTCTTGTTTCCTTTCGAATAAACATGTATTATCCAATGAATTCAAGTTTAATTCTCAAGGTTTTTTGTAAATCTTTTCTGTTTTCCCTTCATGCTTAGCAGCAAAACGCGCAGCAGTAAACAAGTAGTCAGACAGTCGGTTAACGTATTTACCAACACTTGCATCAGCAATTCCTTCAGCCACAAGAGGCACAATTTTTCGTTCAGCAGATCGACAAATGTTACGTGCTACATGAAGTGTGGACGCAGCTTTTCCACCAGATGGAAGAATAAAATTCTTGAGTGGCTCAAGGGACTCGTCGAGTTTATCAATCCATTGTTCGAGTTCCAGAACGAGAGCTCCGTCCACGTCAAATTCGGTTCGGGTACGTTTGAAAACAGATGCGGCGTTACGTGGTGTAGCACAGTTGGATCCCACATCTTGAAGAATGCATTGAATCTACAACAAGCGTTTGTTTAGACACCAAACGAAATATGTTGGAATGAGGGTAATGGAAATGGGATCCAGGATACCAGATTGAATACCAGATTTTCTCATTATTCCATAACTTCTGACGAGAATGCATCCTGACTAACGCAATTCATACTCCGCGAGTTCTCCGCATTGCTGTCTTGCTTCCATGTATTCCCCACCAAATATCAAATCTCAGCTAGTTTCACATACCTTTTCCAAATTCTCCTCCAAGCCATTCTTTGAATCCTCACAAAACTCTCTGGCAAGTCTGAATAATAGCAAGTCAGCATGCGTCACTTTCCGCACAACAAACCAACCCCAAGTATGACGACAACTCATCGACAGTCCCAAGAGCCTCAAAGATAACATCATCTTTAGATCTGCGCTCTCCAGTGTAGAGAGCCGAGGTTCCTACGGATGTAGAGTTGGTTTACAGGTCCCGGATGGTTCCGAATCAGGGAAGGCGGAACACACCTTTATCACCAGTTCGAGTGTAAATCTTGAAGCGCTTTTGATCTTCAGTATCCGACATTCTGCGTGGATATCTTGAGAGGGAAAGACAGGGAAGAAAGGGCGATTTGGGGAGAGATGCAAAGCGGGTCAGGATTTGGGGACGTTGGACGAATCGTAACATTCTCTTTCTTTCTTCTTCTTTTTTGTTCGTAATTAAAACTCACCAGAACCAATGAAACGACCCGCAATTGACACATTCGCCTTTGTCTCTGCCCTAACTTCAACGAGCTCTGTGACTCGGGGCCAGGCAGTTGCCCTCGCAAATGCAGTTCAAACAATGCTCCAGAACTCACGCGCAAACCTCGACTCGCGAATCCTCAGAAAATCAGATGTTGAGAATGCAGCGTATTTTGCGCAAAAGATGAGTCACGGACTGAGGAACGAATTGGATGTGTATGTTCCCTGAACCCTTTCGATCATACTGTACACCGGCCTGCTCACATGCCCTTCATAGCCTGCGCAGAAACGAATCCTCTCTAATGCGAACAGATATTGACTCAATTTCTCGCTCTCTGGACTCTCTCACTCAAAAGACGTCAGACAAGACAACTACTCTCAAGGCTGATGTTTCAATGGATCTGAACAACCACAAAGCAGAAAGGCGTGCTCTGGCAACTCGAATAGATCTAAGGATCCAGGAAATTCATCATAAACTAACGGTCGAATTGAGCGGCATCAAGACTCGTCTTGAAAGTTTGAAAATGGAGGCAACACAGCGTGCTATCTGGGTTGCTGTTATTGCATTTGGCGCAGTTCTCATATCTTCAGAAGCGACTTTACTTCAGAAATAGTTGAATAAACGTCTAGTAAGGTAAAGAAGGAAACAATGAACAAAACGAACTGCGGCGGAAGCATTCACTTTGACTCCTTGATAAGCTTGGCAACCTCAGCGTCGCAATCAAAGACCGTGTATAGTGTGAATAAACTTGCATTCGAAGCAGCGATGGCAAGGCGGAAAACAAAGTGATTAAAGCCGCCACCAATAATTGGAGTCGTCGCATAGGTTTGAGTGAATAAATCACGCGATTGATTTGCAGCAGTCGTACCACGAGCGACGCGGATTTTGGAGTACAATTCCAAAGCCTTGTTCCAGTCTTTTGGTCAGGAAGTTGTTGGAACAGGCTCGAAGTGTACCCACATCCTCGAGTCCAGTCAACAAACCAATACCTGCACTTGGCACCATTCCATGAGCTGCGTCTCCAATCAAAATGACGCGTCCTTTGTGGTAACTCTCCAAGTCTGGAAGATCATAAATTCCATAGCTTGACAAACGGAATGAGCAACGCATCATCTGCTCCAAGTGTGGAGGTGTACCCAAACTTTTTAACAAGTCAGCCAAACGACCAGCATGCTTTGGCAGATCCGTCACAGGACGATACGATTGATCTTGGGATTCCGCATCACCAAACGTGGTGATATTCACTGCAGCAATATCGTCAGAGACTTGGAAAGTTGCAGCGAGATATTTCTTGTCGCGATCAATGAAGAATGCGGTTTTCTCTGTCTCCTTGATGGTGATGTTGTGTTCCTTGATGTTGACAACGCCAATATGTCCCATTTCTCCCATATACTTTGCAACCAAATCTTCACCAAAGACTTTGCGACGTGTAGTCGAATGAATTCCATCGGCTCCAATGAGAAGATTTCCAGTGGCAGTGGTTCCATCAGCGAAAGTCGCAGTGACCGTGTCGTCCTCCTGCTTCACATCCAAGAGTTTCTTTCCGACAAGAGTCTTGATTCCGACTTTATGACAAGCTCTCATAAGAATCGTGTGCAGCTTCAAATATGTGTCAGTAAATTGGTTCCGCCATTCAAATTAAGGCGTTTATGTACCGTCGAACGAAGGATCTGCAAAGGAACTTGCAAAGCAGGATCCGTCTCTCCAGCCTTCTTGTTCCCCACTTTCGAGTCTCCGACAATTGGTTTAGATCCGTCAATCTTGGCCCAAGTCACATATGGCAACGGTGTACCAGCTGCAAAACACTCTTCCAACAGCCCAAGAGTGCGTAATACACGCAATCCTCCAGCTTGGATTGAAACAGCACCTGAAAGGTGATGTTAGCGAGAGTGAATTTGATTGATTTGTTACCTCCCGACTCCCCAAACTCAATAGCGTCACCACGCATGATCACCTCCATTGGATTCACTTGGTCGTACATTGTAGACTTGACTCCAACCTGGTGCAGAGCAAGGGCTGTTGCGGCACCGACAAGTCCACTTCCGACGATGATGACTGACGGGGATGACATTGTTAAATTGGTCAAAGCCAGAATTTGGGAAGGAAAATCTAGCGTTCATCGCACAAACCTGAAAATTGATTAATTAAATAGTGACCTTAATTTCTCTGTTTGTTGGCCACGTATCTATTAAAACTAATTGCAGGAAAGATATCAATTCTCCTGGAGAATCTTTGCCACTTCGTCTTCACAATCAAACGCCGTGTAATGTGTAAAGTATCCCTTGTTCCCCGCGGCCACAACAAGACTGAATATGAAATGATTCAAACCACTTCCAAAGATTGAGGTAGCCATACCCTTTCCACGGATATTTCGTGCTCTATTTTGAGCAGCGGTGCCTCTTTGAACGCGAATTGATGAATATAATTCAAGGGCTTTGTTCCAATCCTGTGGTTTCGGAAATCTCCGCAAGATTGCAAGCAAGGTTCCAACATCCTCCAAACCAGTCAACAATCCAATTCCTGCATTTGGTACCATTCCATGCGCCGCATCGCCAATCAAAATAACTCGTTCCTTGCGATAAGTCTCCAAATCTGGAAGATCATAGATGCTAGCTGACGAGATTCTGAATGAACAGCGCATCATTTTCTCAATGTGCTCAGGAACGCCCCAGCCATGCAGCAAATCAGCCAACCGACTTGCTTCTTTTGGCAAATCAGAAACTGGACGATAAGACTGGTCCTCGTTCTCAGGATCGTCAAACGTAGTCACACGAACAGCCGCCAAGTCTTCGGACGCCTTGTACGCTGCCACAAAACGTTTCTTGTCACGATCAATGTGAGATATACTGCCTATCTTCTACAATTCCTTTCCGGGTTATCTTTCTTCTATCTAGTTTCCAGTCCACTCAGTGTCTCACAGTCCACTTGGTGCCTCCCACTATTTTTACACCAAGTGAAAGTCCATTTAATCACTCCATTTAATCATTCCTTAAATCTCTCCCTTTCCCTTGAGTGTATAAGAAGCAAGGGACTCCCCTCTTGATACTGGTATCTACCAGTTTGTCATTTGGGTTCTCGTCGCCTTGCCGCATCTGTTGCTTACCTTATTGCAACAACACTCAGGGTAATTCTCTTTTGTTTATGAATGATTCTCTTATTATCGAAGTTCTAAATATAATGATCTACCAGTTTGTCATTTGGGTTCTCGTCGCCTTGCCGCATCTGTTGCTTACCTTATTGCAACAACACTCAGGTTTGTCATTTGGGTTCTCGTCGCCTTGCCGCATCTGTTGCTTACCTTATTGCAACAACACTCAGGCCACGAACCAAATTACAAGCATTACTATTACGAGCTTCGTCTCCGAGGTTCTCATTGATTAAGAGTCTCAACAGCTCTACACCTCGCTTCTATTTGCTGGATTACTCTTTGTCTTTGCTCGACTCCAGCCTTCTCTTCTTACAATGTCCACTCGAACCAACACTGTTCCAGCTGGAAAATTGTCTCGCGCCAATGCAGCCACTCACTTTCACAAATTCCTTCAGACAGCCAGTTTTGCACTCAATGCTCTGGAACCTGGAAGGGGTATGGTGCGGCCAAATCATCTCAATGCCAAGGGAATGGATCGTTTTACCACTGATTTTCCAGCCCCAACTGCGGCTGAATTCCCAGCAACTCGAATTGCAGCAGTTGCTGCTGTGGTAGCTGTTGGTGCCCCTGGTGATGCCAACTACCAACCAGCTTTACCTTCAATCCCAGCTCGTGAAGATTGGAAAGATCTCAACACTCAGACTATGATTCACAATCAATATAATGATATTCTTCGTGGTGGACTGGTGAAGTTTCTTGATGACGATCTGGCAAAGTATTTTGTGGTGAATCCAGCGAATCCTCAAACGCCACATCAACAATGGACAACTTTTCTCCGTGAAATTGACCATCATACCACGTCTAGTATTGATACTCGAAAGGCTTTGATGGATCGCCCAAAGCAACTATCTCATGAATCTGCACTCCAATACATGGAAAGACTTGCTCAAGTCCAGTATGAGTTATCTTTGGATGGTTTCCCAGCAGCCGCTGATATTAATGTCACTCAAACAAGATGGGGTGAAAGAGCACGTCTTGGTCTTCATCCTGACACTGCTGTGGACTTGGTCGATTCATTCCGTCGCAATGTTGACAATGCTGGTGCTGCTGCTCCTCGCAATACTATTGTGGAAATGGTTGATTTTCTGGCTGCAAGATCTGCATTCCTCAAACAGCTTGCTGCACAACGTGGAGACGATGACACTCGTCAAGTAGGTTCAGCTCTTCAAGCAAACACTTCCTCTCAGTCTACTGTGCAACCATCGTCACAACATCATCATGTCACTTCTGGTCAGCGTTCAGGTGGCCGTGGCCAACGTGATCGTGATGCTCGCGATAGAGATCCCAATGAAGTCTTTGTCAGAAACTTACCCCCTGGAATTTCTGAGGAAGCAGTGAAGAATGCAATGTCTCGATTTGGTCCAACAGGACGAGTGTCCCTTGGTCAAGGAAAGACTCTTGGCCTTGGTTGGGTTACTTTCTCTACAGCTGCTGGAGCGGCAGCAGCTATTGCGTGTAAAACTATGGCTATTGGGAGACTGGATCAGCAAGGCAAGCCTCTTCCACTGGTGATGGTCAAGTCAGTTGCTCAACCAGGAAGAACTACAGGTGGCAGCAACTTGGGAGGAGCATTTGTGGTCATCGAAATAAACAACGATATTGATGCCTACTCTCTTGTCTCAACCAAAACTATAACTGTCAATGTTGACTCTGCAGCAACTGGATCCCTTGGAAATGATCCAATGTTTGATGTATCCTCGCGCTCAGCCACTGTTTATGGAGGAATCAGCGGCGCAAAGATTGTTGGTCCTGGGAGAGAAGGAGTAATTTCAGGCACCACAGCAATCTCTGAGATATATACAACACCTCCAATTGAGTATATACCTGCAGCCAACCATAATCTTCTCAGTGTCTGGGACATAACAACTAAGAACAAGTTTGATGTGCTATTTGATCACAACGATATGTCAGTCAATATTGGTCACTTTCCTGCAAACAAATCTCGTACTGTAGTTGCAAAAGGTGTTGGAGACAAAGGACTTTTTCCACTTGTGATCAAATCACCTGTTAATCCAACCAACAATCTTGGACTAGCTGCTGCAAAGAAACCTAAGCCTCAGACTTTCTCTACTCAAAATCATATTTGGCACAATCGCACTCATATTGGTGATGGTCAGCTGGAGAGAACTTTTCGTCTCAAGGCTGTGGATGGTCTTGATCTTGATGCTGAAGTACTGGTGAATGGGTCTTGTCCCTGTGAGGCATGTATTCTTGGAAAACTGCCCCGTTTACCACATTCTAGATCTAAAGGAGCACAATATGTCCCAGATGACCTCCTGGCAGTCGTAACTATGGATCTAATGGTATTTTCAAATGTCTCACTTGGAGGTAGTAAATATTGGATATCGTTCACTGTTCCAAACGCACTTGGGTATCGCTTTGGGTTTGGAGTAGACAGTAAAGGCAAAGCTGCAAAACATTTGCAATGGTCCTGGAGATGGTTGGAACGAACAACTGGACAGAAAGTGAAATCATGGTTTCTGGACAAAGGTGGTGAAAACCACCCTCAATGGTTTCTGGACATGTGTGAGGAGAATGGTGTGTCATTCATCAACACTGGTACAGCAGAGCCTGAATCTTTGGGTATGGAGGAAGGCTGGCATGGCATTGCAATGGGCAGACACCGTGCTCTACAAATAAGGGCAAACGCTCCTACCAATCTTTGGGTTGATGGAATGAACAACCAGTGCCAAATCTACAACAGTTTCCTCCACAGTGATCACACTATCACCCCTCATCAAGCACTCTTTGGAAAGAAGCCAACAGTTCGCGATCTTAAGACAATGTTCCAGACAATGTACATTCGTGTACTACCCAAGAACTACATAGAAGGGAAAGTCAGTCCACGTGCTGTCCGAGGACGCTACATTGGCCACTCCAACTATCCATGGCAACCTCGCCGGGAACATCCAGGATACCGATGTCTTACCGTTGATAATGATGCCACATCCATCATGGTTGGAAGGGATGTGTATTTCAGGGAAGATCACTTCCATCCCGGAACTCATGAACCTCTTTCTGCACCTATTCGATCTCTCAGCTGGTCTGACTTCAGAGATGACACTGGATTTCCTCATGACCCTGAAACCATTCAAGACAACTTGGAACGCCGACGATCATGGGGGGTGCTTACAAATGATGAAACATCTGAATCAGTTGTCATCAATGAAGTGGAGAGAGATGTATCTTCAACTGCAACACAACCTCACGCAATCCTATCTCCAACACCATCCCTTGATCAACCATCAACACCATCAGATTATGGAACTCCAGCAGAAACTCCAGCGACAGCAACACCACCTAGCCAAGTGGATGTTAATGTTGTAGACGGCGATTCAGAATCAGAAGAAGAGGACACACCTGCAACTCCAACACCTGCACCTCGACGTACATTGCGCTCAAACACAACTATGCCGGCATTCAGTAAGATACTGGGCAATGACGGATTTGAAGATTCAGCAAACGTTGCCGCTGCGTCAGGTGTGTGTTCGCCGTCTTCGCCGCCTGCAAAATCCGTTTCTAACGTTGCCGCTGCGTCAGGTGTGTGTTCGCCGTCTTCGCCGCCTGCAAAATCCGTTTCTAACGTTGCCGCTGCGTCAGGTGTGTGTTCGCCGTCTTCGCCGCCTGCAAAATCCGTTTCTAACGTTGCCGCTGCGTCAGGTGTGTGTTCGCCGTCTTCGCCGCCTGCAAAATCCGTTTCTAACGTTGCCGCTGCGTCAGGTGTGTGTTCGCCGTCTTCGCCGCCTGCAAAATCCGTTTCTAACGTTGCCGCTGCGTCAGGTGTGTGTTCGCCGTCTTCGCCGCCTGCAAAATCCGTTTCTAACGTTGCCGCTGCGTCAGGTGTGTGTTCGCCGTCTTCGCCGCCTGCAAAATCCGTTTCTAACGTTGCCGCTGCGTCAGGTGTGTGTTCGCCGTCTTCGCCGCCTGCAAAATCCGTTTCTAACGTTGCCGCTGCGTCAGGTGTGTGTTCGCCGTCTTCGCCGCCTGCAAAATCCGTTTCTAACGTTGCCGCTGCGTCAGGTGTGTGTTCGCCGTCTTCGCCGCCTGCAAAATCCGTTTCTAACGTTGCCGCTGCGTCAGGTGTGTGTTCGCCGTCTTCGCCGCCTGCAAAATCCGTTTCTAACGTTGCCGCTGCGTCAGGTGTGTGTTCGCCGTCTTCGCCGCCTGCAAAATCCGTTTCTAACGTTGCCGCTGCGTCAGGTGTGTGTTCGCCGTCTTCGCCGCCTGCAAAATCCGTTTCTAACGTTGCCGCTGCGTCAGGTGTGTGTTCGCCGTCTTCGCCGCCTGCAAAATCCGTTTCTAACGTTGCCGCTGCGTCAGGTGTGTGTTCGCCGTCTTCGCCGCCTGCAAAATCCGTTTCTAACGTTGCCGCTGCGTCAGGTGTGTGTTCGCCGTCTTCGCCGCCTGCAAAATCCGTTTCTAACGTTGCCGCTGCGTCAGGTGTGTGTTCGCCGTCTTCGCCGCCTGCAAAATCCGTTTCTAACGTTGCCGCTGCGTCAGGTGTGTGTTCGCCGTCTTCGCCGCCTGCAAAATCCGTTTCTAACGTTGCCGCTGCGTCAGGTGTGTGTTCGCCGTCTTCGCCGCCTGCAAAATCCGTTTCTAACGTTGCCGCTGCGTCAGGTGTGTGTTCGCCGTCTTCGCCGCCTGCAAAATCCGTTTCTAACGTTGCCGCTGCGTCAGGTGTGTGTTCGCCGTCTTCGCCGCCTGCAAAATCCGTTTCTAACGTTGCCGCTGCGTCAGGTGTGTGTTCGCCGTCTTCGCCGCCTGCAAAATCCGTTTCTAACGTTGCCGCTGCGTCAGGTGTGTGTTCGCCGTCTTCGCCGCCTGCAAAATCCGTTTCTAACGTTGCCGCTGCGTCAGGTGTGTGTTCGCCGTCTTCGCCGCCTGCAAAATCCGTTTCTAACGTTGCCGCTGCGTCAGGTGTGTGTTCGCCGTCTTCGCCGCCTGCAAAATCCGTTTCTAACGTTGCCGCTGCGTCAGGTGTGTGTTCGCCGTCTTCGCCGCCTGCAAAATCCGTTTCTAACGTTGCCGCTGCGTCAGGTGTGTGTTCGCCGTCTTCGCCGCCTGCAAAATCCGTTTCTAACGTTGCCGCTGCGTCAGGTGTGTGTTCGCCGTCTTCGCCGCCTGCAAAATCCGTTTCTAACGTTGCCGCTGCGTCAGGTGTGTGTTCGCCGTCTTCGCCGCCTGCAAAATCCGTTTCTAACGTTGCCGCTGCGTCAGGTGTGTGTTCGCCGTCTTCGCCGCCTGCAAAATCCGTTTCTAACGTTGCCGCTGCGTCAGGTGTGTGTTCGCCGTCTTCGCCGCCTGCAAAATCCGTTTCTAACGTTGCCGCTGCGTCAGGTGTGTGTTCGCCGTCTTCGCCGCCTGCAAAATCCGTTTCTAACGTTGCCGCTGCGTCAGGTGTGTGTTCGCCGTCTTCGCCGCCTGCAAAATCCGTTTCTAACGTTGCCGCTGCGTCAGGTGTGTGTTCGCCGTCTTCGCCGCCTGCAAAATCCGTTTCTAACGTTGCCGCTGCGTCAGGTGTGTGTTCGCCGTCTTCGCCGCCTGCAAAATCCGTTTCTAACGTTGCCGCTGCGTCAGGTGTGTGTTCGCCGTCTTCGCCGCCTGCAAAATCCGTTTCTAACGTTGCCGCTGCGTCAGGTGTGTGTTCGCCGTCTTCGCCGCCTGCAAAATCCGTTTCTAACGTTGCCGCTGCGTCAGGTGTGTGTTCGCCGTCTTCGCCGCCTGCAAAATCCGTTTCTAACGTTGCCGCTGCGTCAGGTGTGTGTTCGCCGTCTTCGCCGCCTGCAAAATCCGTTTCTAACGTTACCGCTGCGTCAGGTGTGTGTTCGCCGTCTTCGCCGCCTGCAAAATCCGTTTCTAACGTTGCCGCTGCGTCAGGTGTGTGTTCGCCGTCTTCGCCGCCTGCAAAATCCGTTTCTAACGTTGCCGCTGCGTCAGGTGTGTGTTCGCCGTCTTCGCCGCCTGCAAAATCCGTTTCTAACGTTGCCGCTGCGTCAGGTGTGTGTTCGCCGTCTTCGCCGCCTGCAAAATCCGTTTCTAACGTTGCCGCTGCGTCAGGTGTGTGTTCGCCGTCTTCGCCGCCTGCAAAATCCGTTTCTAACGTTGCCGCTGCGTCAGGTGTGTGTTCGCCGTCTTCGCCGCCTGCAAAATCCGCCGCGCTCGCTGCGCTCGCGCGAACCCCCGCAGCCTTTCAAGACCCTTTCCAAGAAATCTGCATGGAAACACTGTCTTCACCAAAGTCCAACAAGGATCGTCGCTCACGTCACTACAACAAATCAACCCCATCATATGCTTCGTCTCCTCCTGTTGTACCAAAGCATGATGCTAAGGATAAAAGTTTTATTCCACTACAAGGTCTGGCAGCATTCTGTGGTTCCCAGAATACATTTGAAGCATTTGCTGGGCTGTCAGAAGGAGTAGCTGGATTTGCCTCATGTGCCACTGCGTTATTACTTCAAGAAGAAGACTTTGATGAAGTAGAACTTGATGAAGTTCGTTTTCTGACAGGTGTGGGTCAAAGATATGGACTAGCACTCTCAGTTCTTGATGGGCCATCAATCCAAGCTGGGCTTAAAGATGAGAAATGGAGAGCTGCTATAGAGAAAGAACTCTCGCAATTTTGGGGCCTTAAGGTCTGGAAACTGGTTTGGCTTCCCCCAGGTGCACGCACTCTGGGAACTATTTGGGTCCTCAAAATCAAGAAGAATGATATTACTGGAGAAACCCAATATAAAGCCCGCCTGTGTATGGATGGCAGGAGACAAGTAGAAGGTGTGGACTTCAGCCAAACATATTCAGGTACCCCACACATGAACTCCCTGAAGATTCTCACTCGAATAGTCACTGAGCGTGGAATGGTTACTCGTCAGTGCGATGCAAAAGGTGCACATTTAACTACGGATCGGGACAGGGTCATGTATGTTAAAGTCCCACAGGGAATGGAAGTGGCTCCAGAAGACCGAGGTAAAGTTCTCGAGTTGCTACGGACCATGTATGGTCAAAGACAAGCTCCACTCATGTGGGAACGAAACCGAGATCGAGCTCTGGAATCAATAGGAATGACTCGGAATCCACATGAGCCGTTAGTCTTCAAGAAGGAAATCATCAAGGAAGGCAGGACTCATTTTATCTATGTGCTCACATGGGCAGATGATTTCTTCTTTGCAGCAGACAAGGATGTTGAGAAGGAATTGGAATTGTTGATAGTGGAGTTGGGAAAACACTTTGAACTCACTGTTAAGCCATGTGTAGACCAATTCATCAGCATAGTATTTCAATTCAAAGATGGAGCTTCATCAATGAGTCAAACTGCGTATCTTGAGGGAATCTTATCAGAATTCTTGGAGAATCAATCGGGAAAACGCCGTACAGCTTGGCGTCAGACAGACGACTCCAAATTTGACGCAACAGACGATCCGTCTGCCTTAGATACTGAGTTCCTCACAGGAAAGAACTATTATCGACTTGTTGGCCTGCTACAATATCTCACAATCACCAGGCCCACAATTCAGCAAGCTGTAGGTAAACTTGCACGACACACAACCAAAACGCGTCGAATTCACTGGGAACGAGCTCAGGAACTGCTGGAATACTTGAATGGCACCCGAAACTATGGACTTATCTACCGTCGTTCAGAAAGCCCAGCGGAGTTTCTACTAGAAGGATTTGGGGATGCTGATTGGGCAGGCGATGCTGCAACAAGACGATCCACCACAGGGGCTGTGGTTCGAATAGGAAAATCAGCAGTACTGAGCTTCAGCAAACGTCAACCCATTGTTGCAGACTCAACTGTATCAGCAGAAGTTATTGCTGCATGTTCTGTGGCAAAAGAACTAGTGTGGGTTCGCAACATGCTCACATGGTTTGGATACCCACAAGACGGCCCCACTCGACTTTGGTGTGATAATCAGGGCACAGTCTTCAATTTGGAGGAAGGAGCACAACGCCATAAAACCAAACACATGGATGTAAAGTATATGTTCCTCCGAGACCTGGTTAGACAACATTTGATCACAGTTGGACATATGCCAGACACAAAAATGCTGGCTGACATTCTGACCAAAGGACTGGGCTGGATCAAGTTTGAGTTCTGCCGAGACGCATTTGGGGAATTTGACGTATCAACCCTATAAGGTCTTGGGGGGTGTGTGAGATATACTGCCTATCTTCTACAATTCCTTTCCGGGTTATCTTTCTTCTATCTAGTTTCCAGTCCACTCAGTGTCTCACAGTCCACTTGGTGCCTCCCACTATTTTTACACCAAGTGAAAGTCCATTTAATCACTCCATTTAATCATTCCTTAAATCTCTCCCTTTCCCTTGAGTGTATAAGAAGCAAGGGACTCCCCTCTTGATACTGGTATCTACCAGTTTGTCATTTGGGTTCTCGTCGCCTTGCCGCATCTGTTGCTTACCTTATTGCAACAACACTCAGGGTAATTCTCTTTTGTTTATGAATGATTCTCTTATTATCGAAGTTCTAAATATAATGATCTACCAGTTTGTCATTTGGGTTCTCGTCGCCTTGCCGCATCTGTTGCTTACCTTATTGCAACAACACTCAGGTTTGTCATTTGGGTTCTCGTCGCCTTGCCGCATCTGTTGCTTACCTTATTGCAACAACACTCAGGCCACGAACCAAATTACAAGCATTACTATTACGAGCTTCGTCTCCGAGGTTCTCATTATCAACGTAGAAAATGATTCTCTCAGTGTCTTTGAGGTCAATATTGTGTTGTTTGAGGTTGACAACTCCAATGTGGCCCATTTCACCGGTAAACTTGGCAGTCAGTTTTTCACCAAATACTTTGCGACGAGTTGTTGAATGGATTCCATCTGCACCAATTAGGAGATCTGCCATAGCGATTGTCCCATCTGCAAATGTCGCCGTAACAACCGATTCATCTTGCTTCACGTCTACAAGTTTTTTTCCTACGTAAGCTTTAATGCCCGCACGGTGACAAGCTCGCATCAGAATGCTATGTAACTAGTGACGTAATTTAAGTGGTGTGGTGATGTACACAACCAATATGACCCTCACCTTAGATCTAAGGATCTGCAATGGCAGCTGCATCACAGGATCAGTCTCTCCCGCAGTTTTGTTCCATGTGCGGGTGTCAATAACGACTTGCGCTGATCCATCAATTTTCGCCCAGGAGGCGTATGGCGTGGTGGTTCCTTCCTTGAGGCACTCATCCAAAAGGCCAAGGCTGCGTAAAACACGAAGTCCTGACGCTTGAATAGCAACAGCACCTTAGGACCAGCGTCAGCGGGGAAAGGAATGTTTCAAAACGGCTAATAAACCTCCAGAGTCTCCAAACTCTACTGCGTTTCCTTCGGCAATTGCTTGCGCTAGATCCACCTGATCGTACAGAATGCTGTGAATGCCAACTTTGTGAAGGGCGAGGGCTGTTGCGGCACCAATAAGACCACTTCCAATAATAATGGCTGTCGGCATGTGGATGAAATTGAAATTTTAAGATTTGAATATTGAACAGTGTGTAGGATAGATTAAAAGGAATTAATATTGTAAAGCCACTAAACCAATTCCTCTCTGATACGCTTAGAAACCTCCGCTTCAGGATCAAACACTTTATACAACTTGAAGAATCCGTTGTTTCCTGCTGCAACAATCATGCGGAACACAAAATGGTTCAATCCACTACCAAAGATTGAAGTAGCCATGCCACGAACGCGAATATTTCTTGCCTGATTTGCAGCTCCCGTACCACGCTCCACACGGATCTTGGAGTACAAGTCCAACGCCTTACTCCAATCCTCTTGTTTAGGAAACTTTTTGAAGATGGCCAGAAGCGTTCCAACGTCCTCCAAACCAGTCAAAAGACCAATACCAGCATTTGGAACCATTCCATGCGCCGCATCACCAATGAGAATGACACGATCCTTGCGATAAGTGTCCATGTCAGGTAAATCATTGATACTTGCTGCAGAAACGCGGAACGAGTTTCTCATCATCTTTTCAATGTGAGGTGGCGTTCCCCAACGCTTCAACAAATCAGCCAATTGTCCAGCGTGTTTGGGCAAGTCTGAGACTGGACGGTAAGACTGGTCTTCTTCCTCTGGGTCGTCAAACGTGGTCACTCGAACTGCTCCAATCTCGGGAGAAAGCTGGAGAACGCCGACGGCGTACTTTTGATCGCGGTTCACAAAGAAGGAGCAGAACTCGGTTTCCTTGATGGTAATGTTGTGCTGCTTGAGGTTCACGACACCAATGTGGCCCATTTCGCCTGTGAATTTGGCTCTCAAGGTTTCGCCGAAAACCTTACGACGAGTTGCAGAGTGAATTCCATCGGCGCCAATGAGGAGATCACCCGTAGCGGTGGTACCGTCGGCGAAAAACGCAGTCACAGATGACGACTCTTGCTTGACATCCACGAGCTTCTTGTTCACGAACGTCTTGATACCAGCACGTTGGCAAGCTTGCATCAAAATAGTGTGAAGCTAGAAAATGAACAGAGAGAGATAAGGGGAACACGTCGTAAACAATCAATTTGGAGTCATACTCTCGAACGAAGGATCAACAACGGCATTTGAAGCTTGGGATCCGTTTCACCAGAGTACTGGTTCCACACGAAAGCATCACATACGATCGGGGACGATCCATCGATTTTCCCCCAAGTGACGTAACGGGATGGCAATCCTTGTTTGATGCATTCATCCAAGACACCAAGGGTTTGCAACACACGAAGCCCCCCTGCCTGAAGTGCAACGCCGCCTATGTAAAGAAATAGCGATGAATTGATCAGCAATGGTGTCAAATGGAGCGGAAACACTCACCTCCGGAGTCGCCGAATTCGACGACATCACCTTTTGTTGTTGCATCTACCAGATCAATTTGATCGTAGAGCGTGCTCTGAATTCCAACTTGGTGGAGAGCAAGTGCTGTTGCAGCGCCGACGAGACCACTGCCAATGATAACACAGAGGGCATTTTTGGCGATGGAAATTGTGGGGAGATTGGTTGTGGGGCTGTGGAATTCAGCGACACGTTTTGACAAACAAATTCGAAGTGAGCAATAGGAGCGGTTACTGTCATCCATTAATGTGGAGAGCCTCATCATTATCATGAACTTATGCTTATTTTCGTTCATCTATAAAATATAAATCAGAAGTGCATGTAAGAGAAACAGCGAATAAACTATGTTAGATTGAATTCATGACGGTGGTTGTCACTCAGAACTCAAATGGTCCCTCAGAACTTGGCAGAACACTGAAACAGCAATTTACTCAACTGCAACATTAACTCCTCTACCACATAACCAACATTGAAATATGCGCTTAAGAGAAGGGCGTGTCTTATTTCCCAAGAGATTCTGTTGTTGCAACCTATGAGTCAATTGAGGTACAGACTCTCAGCCACCAATTTAACATATTTCTAAAATGGAGTATTGCACAAGTCAAGCGACAACAAAACAACGCAGACGACAAGGCTGTAACCTCATCATTAATAATAGCTCGGCCAAAACTGAGGTGAGTGAGTACAAGGTACAGGGTCATTACTTTTTTATTCATACAAAGAGTTCAGAAAAAGAACAGTTTAAGCAATGCAGACAACACGGTAGTCACGGAGAGAAATCTCCTTACCACCGTAACCAAAGTTGATACCAGCAGCAAGCTCTGGGCCACACTTTCCGACCTGAGTGGTACCCTGGTAGTCAGCAATAGCAACAAAGAGACGGTTTCCGTCCTTCTCGTGACCAGCATCGAGAGGCTGGTGAGTCAAACCGTTGAGGTTAAGGGCACCGGACTGTGGAATGACAGTAACGGTGTTTGGGTTACCGCACAAGATCTCAAACTGGTTCTTGATCTGGGTCTCGTCACCGCCGTAGGAGATGTAAGCGTGGCCTTGACGGGTCACTTTCCAATGTGGAATCCACCCCAGATGTTGTCACGGGCGGCAAAGAGAGGGCCGCCGTCCGAGTCCCTTCCGAGGACGATGGCGTCGTTTGGTGGAGGGGTGTTTGGCTGGTGAGGACCCAGTGGAGGGGCCGTTGGGGGATGGGTAGGAGGTGTAGGCAGGTCGGCCGGCGTCCGCGGTGAAGCGCTTGTGTTCGCGCCACTCGTGCACGGCAAAGGCTCCAGCGCCAATGGCAACGGCTCCGGCGAGAAGCTTCTCGGTGGTCTGTTGTTGGTTTAAGTGGTTAGTTGGGTTGGTGGTTTTAATGAGGGTGGTGCTGGGGTGGATGTTGATCAAGGGAACTCTTTGATCAGGGAGTGAGTGTTGAAGTACTAACCGACCACTTTCCGTCAGTAAGGTCGACTCCCATGAAGCCGCGGCTCTTGTCTTGGTGGTGCTCGTCAGACATTGTTGGTTTTGGTGGTTGTTTTGTTGGTGAAAGGAAACGTGGCAATAAGGGCGCGCCTCTTGAAGCACTTTTCGAAGGGTTCGAAACTTGGGGCATAGACACCCTCCGAACCAATAGTGAGACACAGTTTGTTGAACATTTGCGGAGGCACTTTTGCCTCCCTGTTTCACATTTTATTTACTTGGAGGCGGAGTTGTTGAAACTGTCGGCCATGGATGGATAAGTTTCGTCTTCACTCTCAGGGTTATTGGTGTTGTTCCGCAATCCAAGTTCACAACATAACCAGCAATATGTTACTACTGAATTGAATATTCTATTTATCTTCTCTCTGTTTCTTTGATTTGAAGCAAATGTCAGCCACAACAGCCAAACTGGCGCGCACGCACCCACTTTCGCAGAAGCTTCAAAAGATCCTGTCGCACGTACGAAGCATCCAATATCTTAATTCAAACTGACACTACTCTCGAACAGAGCCTTGACTCGACTGATCTGAAGCAGTCGCTCGAAGCCCTCGATGCCTTCTACGCCCAACCACCACCACCACCACAACAACAACACAGACCGAGACCGACGCCAACGCAGTCTCTCCCGCACCAACCACCGCCGCCAAAGCCGCTGCCGCCCACACGTTAAAAGCTGACTTGGATGCGCGTGCGATGCAGGGCTATCGGCGCTTCCTCAGGTCCTTCGACTCAATCCTCGAGTCTGTCAATGTGCGTCACTGCCTAGTTACTAATATACTAAGCCTTTAATGCCAGTCGATCGAGTCCGAGTTGGAGGCTGTTAATCTGTCGTACGCTGAAATGGACGAACGCCTCAAAGCTGCAAAGGCCGACTCTGCCTCCCTCCTCGCTCAAACGAGAGAACTCAAACAGCTGCGGTAAAGCTTACTTAATGCGCACTCTGATCTCATCTCATGTTCTATCCACAAAACAATCAGTGAAAAGGCTGTTGCAAAAACAACTATCGCAACAACCTTCCTTGAACGATTTACCCCCTCAGACGCGGAAGTGAAATCCTCACTTCCTCTACTGCGCCCCTCTCTGATGACTACTTTGTTGCCCTCAACAGACTGGCCAAAATCAGCGACGAATGCAACACTCACTTAATGAACGAAAACCAAAAGGCGGGTACGTGACTTATGTATTTAATAGAGTAAGATGCATCGAAAACTCATGTTCCTGTAGTAACGAAATCATTGAATCAATTGCAATCTACCAAGAAAAGGCATACACAAGACTCTACACCTGGATCCTACACTCCCAACTCCCCTCCTTCAAACACGAAACCCCAGACTGTCCTCCAGTCCTCAGAAAGGCAATGGCTGCCCTCAAATCTCGTCCGTCTCTGTTTCAGTCCTGCATGCAAGAGATTTCTCAGACTCGGCAGGAAACTGTTGTAAAGTGTTTCACGGATGCGTTGACGAGAGGTGGGCCTGGTGGGCTTCCGAGACCTATTGAGTTACATGCTCATGACCCGGTGCGGTATGTTGGAGATATGCTTGCCTGGTTGCACCAGGCTTCAGTTGGAGAACGGGAACTTGTTGAAGCTTTGTTCTTTGGGAGTGGTATGTATAGTGTTACAGTTATACTGGTACTTGTTTTAATCTTTCGTGGATACCAGCATCGGCTAATGGCGTGACTGTCACTCAAGATGATGTCTTTTCAACTCTTACTATGGGTGGAAGGTCGCAGGAACCTGAATCTGTATATTCCATCTTGGACAAGTGTATGGAACGCACTTGTCGTCCATTGAAGGTAACTTGATAATACATTCTCCTTCAACATATTGAAACACTTCCCAACAAATAAGTCCCGTATCGATGAAGTTCTCGCGTCCCACCAACAGCCACAATCGCATACAAACTCGCAACAACCCTCCAATTCTACGCCCAACATCGGTCGTGTGATTGGAGAATCCAGCATTTTGTGTGTTGAGTTGAAAGGGTTGCACAAGAAGGCGTTCAATGTCTTTTTGGATATTTTGGGAGCCCAGGGATTGCGTATGAGTGCGTTTGTGCAGAAGCCTGGACGTGATTTGAATCCACCGCCTGCTGTGAAGGAAGCTGTTTTGCAATTGGTATGTTGTTATTATTTTTGATAGTTCAAGATTGTGCTAACCTTTATCAAACAGCGAGAGCTTATGGCTTCATATGAATCCAGTATGATGGTGCAAGAAGACGCGTCGACAACTGCAGAAGGCGGAGAAACTGGTTTCTCAAAGATTCTTTCCGCGTCTTTGGATCCTTTGCTCGATATGTGGCTAAAGGTGCTTCCACTCTTGGAAGATTTGAAAACGCAGTATACATTGCGAACTGTTTGTTCTTTATCCAGGTATAATATCTTTTCCCAACTTTAACCAACGTCCAAACTGGACGCTTACCCAAAAAAACTATAGTCGGCCATCACCTTATACGAATTCACATCTGAACGCGTGAACTAATTCAGTCCCAAATCGAGTCCCAAATCCAAGCAATCATCCAAGAGCAATACGAAACCGTCCTAAAACAGTCTGGCCTGTCCCCTCTCATCGAAGCCATGCACGAAAACCTCGGGAAAGTCCCATTAGCTTTTGTTCCCCTCCTTGACCCACGTGCGATATCAACTTGCATGTCGAATCTGGATGTGTACCTGTGCACAGCCGGGTTTGACGCGCAGGCAAGGTTGGCTCCGTTGTTGAGCTTGCAGCATCAGGAACGCGCGTTGGAGGGAGGCTTTTCGGCGTTTATGGCGACGTATAAGCAGTTTCATGATGCGGTGATGGATCCGGAGAATAAGTTTGAGTTCCCGGCTTCGATTTTGAGACCTGTTGGCGAGATTCAGACTTTGTTGAGTGTTTGATTTTTGTTGGAAATTCATGGGAAGAAAAGAGCAATAAATGGGATTGCTGTGACGTTTATTCTGTAGAATTTGGGGTATGGGAGTCAAAGCAACACTTGACAACGTAATATAAAACGCGATACACCTTCGAAATCTCATCATCATCGTAAACATAAAGATTCAAGGTGAACTCTCCCGTTTGACTCAATATTCCGTCTTCATTGATGAACACAAACTGCCACAACTTGGCGTTTGACAACACACCCCACACACTACACTTTGTTTTCCCGGCATCCTTTCTTGCTTTGTACAAAGTAGCTGTTTCGGCAACACACTGCCAGAAATCTTGAGTTCCCCAATCAACTTTCGCTTCGGTTACAATGAGATGAAGCTCCTTTGGTGGCGCGATGTCAAACATATCCAACCCTTTCGTGTTGAGACCAACTGTATAGTCCACTATTCCACTGATTTTGCGCTCTTTGTTCCATCTCCTATCAATTGCGTAGCTTCCATGGGGATTTCCGGGAATATTTTGAGAACGCCGTTAAACTCGACTCGCGTCACAATGTCAAGGAGAAACAAGTTGAGAAAGAAGCGTCGACCAGATTTGTTCTTCATATGAACGAATTTCGCTATATCCTCGAACTGTGCTTTGAAAGCTTCTGTTGGCCTAACGTTGTCGTCAAGAGGCGGAGTCCATTTCCGGTATTCAGTGTTCACGCCGGTGACACTTCTGGTCCACTCGGCATCTGAATCTTTGAATGACTTCGATTCTGGTTTGATGTCGCGTTGTGTTTGAATTCCGATGAGTTCGATCCAGTCCTTCCTGGATTGCTTGAGGTCGGTGAGGGTGTCTTCACATGATTCCAGCTCAACTTCCTCGGCAGGCGTGAGACCTCCATTCCTCTTCGCATTCTTCTTCAGTTCTGCCACTTTCATTTTCTCATCTTTGATTTCGGCCTCGATGGAATTGAGCTTCGCGAGGTAGGCAGCTGTTGGCATTTCAAAAAAACAAAACAAAAAGGAAAAACCACGGCGGCTCCCTGGGAGTCGAAGGCTCCCCCCACTCATCATGAGTCATGTAATTTGAATTTCATTTTCCCTCTCCCCTTTTTTTCTTCTTCTTCTCTCTATGGTACATCTTTTCGGACAGCATCAAATAAAACAATCAATGATAAGCAACACAGACAATCAGCAATCCTCGGATCGTCAAGTTGAACCACAACAGAGGAGATCTACTAGTACTTCTGCCAGAAGTGGAAACAGCGTACAACGCTCATTGTTTGTGGCCCGATGATGCTGTTGGAGTTATGGAGCTCACTTGAGATCTTATCTACCTTTAAGTAGTTGCCAAGGTGTTAAACTTGATCCTTACCAAATTCTTCTTAGTTCTTACGCTGAAATCACGAACAAGAGCAGACAGACTTGAAAAACAAGGAGAGCGCGCAGTATTGCATCAGTTGGTGAGGTATGTACTGCCCCTTAAATAGATAGTGACCTTATTCACATCGTTAACCAGTTGAAACACCTTATCCCTGCCAAGTCCGCTTATTCAAGGTTAAATCCTCCAGATTTAGATGGTAAGCGGGTCTGGCAAGCATATTATTGCCTCAGCGTTGGGTTGTTGGTAGCTGCAACATCAACTCGAGATTATTGGTTGTGCACTAAAGAGGGTTAACATTCTGAGGTAATGGAAACTTCTGATTTTGTGCTTGAATTAAGGATTAGAATTGGAGGCTGTAAAAGAAGTATATTTTCCATGCAGTGGAAGAGGGATGACTGTAGCGAATAATTTAAGATAGAGGAGGGGTAAAGCGCGTATATTTGCGGAATTGTGGAGAAAATTGCCATAATAAGACTATACTGAAAAGAGTGTAAAAGTACGCGCTCACATCATAATAAAAATAAAAACTTGATTTGCAAGCCAAAAGGGCTCCTGGGAGCCGCCGTGGAAATTTTCCTATTCAAATCCACAGCGACTCCCGGGAGGAGAATGATGTCTGGCTCCCATGTGAGTCACAATGAGTGGGGGGGAGCCTTCGACTCCCGGGAGTCGCTGTGTAATATCCAAACAAAAAACAACAATGAACTGTTTTTCAAAAAGAAGGTTTTTATATACAATTCACCGTTTATTTCGAAATACTTATCTTGCTGATCAATATTATATTACGGAATTGGTGTTAGTTTCAAATTTCTGAAAACTCATCGAAACGCCAACCAATTATTTAAGATCCATGTGGTAATCACGTCTATACACGTCTGCCTTCCAAGAAATTGATTGTTCATTTAAGGAGTATAAGAGTTTTACAACTTACAGATAAACCAAAGTGTTCAACAAAGGGAATGGCTGGCACCACTTTGGGAAGAAAGCAAATCCACCAATTTTTTCTCGCCATTAAATGAACTCTGTTGTTATCATTGGAGGTGGACTTGTGGGTGCCGCGACAGCCTTGGCCCTCCACAAAGCAGGCATCAAGAGCGCAATGTATGATCAAGTGAACCCTATGGAAGTAGTAATGCGAGGCGATGCCCTTGAATTCGGGGAGTCTGGAGGTAATTAAATTGAGTGTCCATATGGTCTTACTCACCAACCATTCTCCACAGGCGCTGTTATGATCCAAGCAGGTGGACTTCGCGTGTTGCGTACTCTTGGGCTGTTGGACGAATGTCTTGCAAATGGGCTTTCATCCCCATATGTTACGTGGGCGAAAATTGATGGATCTTCTGAGATCATTGGTGATATGCGGATCTGGAACAAGAAGGCTGGTGAAACTGATACTCGCTTGTTAACTCCCTTGCACATCCTTCGTTCAAAGGTGAGTGCGTGTTTTTAAGGGGAAGGGGATAAACGAGCAAATTTGGGGGAAGGCTGATTTAAACGCCACCACAGCTTCACAGATCTTGATCCAAGCTTGTCATCGTGTTGGAATCAAGACTCACGTTGGGAAGAAACTTGTTGGCGTTACTCAAGACGAGAACAGTGTGACGGCAACATTCGCCGATGGAACAACGGCAACTTCCGATCTCCTCATTGGGGCTGACGGCATCCACTCTGCCACTCGGCGTAACGTCTTTGGCGAGAACTTGACTGCGAAGTTCACTGGAGAAACCGGATACATTGGTGTCGTGAACATCAAAGAGCATAACATCACCATCAAGGAGACGGACGATGTCGCATTCTACATTGATCGAGACCACAAGTACTTTGTCGCTGTATTCAAAGTCTCTCCCGAGATTGCAGCTGTTCGTGTGAGCACATTCGAGGATCCAGAAGAGGAAGATCAATCATATCGTCCTTTCAATGACTTGCCAAAGCATGCAGGGCGATTGGCCGATCTGATGCAGTCATGGGGAGTTGCACCTAACGTTGTCAAGATGATGCGTTGCGCGTTCCGTATTTCCGCTGCTAGTATCTACGATTTGCCAGATTTGGAAAGTTATAACAAGGACCGCGTCATTCTCATTGGTGATGCTGCTCATGGGATGGTTCCAAATGCTGGAATTGGGCTTTTGACGGGTCTTGAAGATGTTGGAACGTTACTGCCGATTTTGCGACACTACCCAGATGGAAATGATTGGAAAAAAGCTTTGGCGATGTATTCTAAAGTTCGAGTTGCACGAGGAACAGCAGCTGCCAATCAAGCTCGTAATATGCGAGCTAAAGGTATGGCTGCTTCAGTATTTGGAGGAGGTTTGAATCACTTTGTGTTTCGTCTTGTTGTTGCAGGTGGAAACAACGGACTGTTCACTTTGTACACACTGTTTGATTGTGAAGAGGAAGTTTCAAAATTAATCGAGGAGGAGAGCAAATGAATTTGTTATTGTTGATAGAATTAGTTCGTTGTTTGTTTGTGGGTAGAAAAGTTGATTTTTTGTTTGCATTTTGAATCTTGCAATCCCTCTAGTATTATCAGTATTTGTCTGATACGCTGAAACAGTGGCTGCAAAAAAAATTGAGGAGGAGAGCAAATGAGTTTGCTGGTTGCATAAAGAATAAAAGAGTTCGATTTCATTTGGTTTGGATGTGGGGCTGGAAGAAATTAATTTGGCCAAACCCTTGAGCATCCCCAAACCAATTTACCACCAATGCCTTCAGTGATTGTCATTGGCAGCGGGCTCGTCGGTGCAGCTACCGGCCTGCGCTTCACAAAGCCGGCATACAATGTACTCTGTATGATCAAATCAACCCTGTGCAAGCAGTCCTTGAGGACAAGGCAATTGAATTCGGTGCCTCAGGAGGTTGGTGGAGCGCCAGACGTTTTAGAGAGCTTAACATGTATCACCTTCAGGGCTGTTATGATCCAAGCCGGTGGACTTCGAGTCTTGCGCAGCCTTGGCTTGTTGGATGAATGTATTGAAGCTGGTGCTCTACTTCCCTACACTGTGTGGGCCAAAATTGATGGATCGGCACCAGTGGTCGCCGATGCGCGTATCTTGAACAAAACCGCTGGTGAGACTGATACTAGACTGTTGACCCCATTGCATATCCTGCGTTCAACTGTGAGTGCTATGGCGTTAATTGATCTGGTCATTCCTAAGTCAACCATATCAGCTCCACAATATTTTGATGAAAGAATGCCACAAATTTGGAATCAAGACGCTTGTTAACAAAAAGCTGGTTGACGTCAAGCAGGATGAATCGTCTGTTACTGCGTTCTTTGCCGATGGACCAGTGTAACTGCAGATCTTCTTATTGGTGCTGACGGGATTCATTCTCCAACTCGTCGTAATGTTTTTGGAGAAGCCCTGAAAGCCAATTTCACTGGTGAGATGGGTCATATTGGGGTAGTGAATATCAAGGAGCACGGCATTACGTTCAAGGAGAAGGAGGAGTTTGCTTTTTACATTGATCGCGACAGAAAGCGATTTGTCGCCAACTTCAAGGTCACCGACGAAATTGCGGCTGTACGTGTCAGTACGTTCGATGATCCAGAAAATGAAGACCAGTCTTACCGTCCAGTTTCGGACTTGCCCAAACACGCAGGGCGCTTAGCAGACTTAATCAAACTTGGGGCGTTCCTGCTCACGTGGAAAACATGATGCGAAACTCATTCCGAATTTCTGCTGCCAGTATCTACGATTTACCAGACTTGGAAGCTACCACAAGGGACGGTTATACTTATTGGAGACGCTGCTCACGGAATGGTACCAAACGCAGGTATTGGCTTTTGACTGGATTGGAGGATGCTGGAACCCTGCTCGCATTACTTCGCCATTACCCAGAGGAACAAAATTGGCAGAAGGCTTTGAGCCTCTACTCTAAGATCCGTGTTCAGAGAGGAACGGCCGCTGCGAATCAAGCTCGTTCTATGCGCGAAAGAGGAATGGCTGCCTCAATCTTTGGTGGAGGATTGAATCATTTATTTTTCCGGCTTGCGATGACAGCCGCAAATGCAGGCATGTTCACGTTGTACACTATCTTTGATTGTGACGCTGAGGTTGCCAAAGCGATTGAGAACGATTCAAACTGATGTCTTCTTTGATTCCTTTCGATCAGTTCGTGTTTAAGTAATGAAATCATATAGAATTCAGTGATGGAATTTGAATGACGGAATCTTGCCTGCCCCACACTAATTCCAAAGACAACTATCGCAAGGGTCGTGTAATTCTTATTGGAGACGCTGCTCACGGAATGGTACCAAACGCAGGTATTGGCCTTTTGACGGGTTTGGAGGATGCTGGGACTCTCCTTGCTTTACTTCGCCACCTGAGGAACATAATTGGCAAAAGGCCTTGAATCTTAACTCTAAAATTCGCGTTCAAAGAGGAACGGCAGCTGCCAATCAAGCACGTTCTATGCGTGCAAAGGGGATGGCAGCATCGATTTTGGGGGTTCTTTGAATCACTTTGTCTTCAGATTGGTTGTTTCTGCCGCCAATGCGAGTTTATTTACTCTTTACACTGTGTTTGACTGTGAGGAAGAAGTGACGAAGGCTATTGAAGAGGAATCAAAGTAGATGAAATATGGCTCGGGTTATCAATAAAACAAATTTATATGAGTTAATAAGGATGGGAAAGTATCCATAAGAATGCCACTGAGGCGGTGTTGATATGACTCTGCAGAGGCAGGAATATGATGATAATAATAAGGATGCCACATTGGATAACCTGGCACTTGATGATAGTTGGATGACGTATGACACCATTGATTATCAAGAAACTGGCTTGGCAGGACTTCTCGCAACTTTGGAAGTGAAGGTTTGTCAGTGATTCGCGTTATTTGACGTTTGTCCAAAATAGGTGGTAAACTCATATGTGAATATTCGGCGAAGGGTGCCGTGCTGCGGTTGGTTTGGGTTTGGTTTGTTGTGAATCTGTGGATTCAACTTCAGGGTGACCTGAAGCTCGGATATCAGTGTGTTCTGTCCAATCCATAAACTCTGCAGGAATAGATTTTGCCAATAACTTTTTGAACGCAGGAGATTCCGTGTTCACTCGCATCGAGATGTGAGGGTCTTCGAGGGAAGTTTAAAGACTGTTTCGTCCCAAGGCCGTTCATTTCTTGCAAGTCGATTATGCAGGTCAAGTACGTCTTGTTGATTGTAGTAGCTGATGACGCGGTGTCTGTTCCCATCGCTTCCAAAAAGAGTAAGAGTTCGTTTTGTCACCCATTTCGTCTCGTTTGATTATTTTTCATCGATTTAATTGGTATTTGGGGAGAAGGAATGTTGGAATTTTAGTGTATGGTTTCTTCTGAGTGTCGTTAATGGCATATTCGGCTTGTCTGTGAATGTTGTGGAGATGTTGTGAATAGAAGCATCGAAAATCAGAACAATTGACACGTACTTATACAGTAAAAAAGGTCCGTATGCTCGGACGGGCTCCACTTTTCTCCATCCTATTAAAAAAACGGTCATTACAACTTCAATTGGTTGAAATAGTCTTACCCTCCACCTTTTCACTCCATTTGCACTATCCGAAAGTACAATGACACTTCCGCTTCTAATGGGAAGGTGAAGCATATCTGAAGGTGGCCTGTCAAATGGCTTCAAGTGACGTTGAATGCAACATTCAATGATTACAAGCGCGTCGGATGGATTTTTGATGTATCCGAAGAAAGTTTCGTGGCTGTAGTTGGAGCCTGATACACGTGGATCCATCATAGCCTTTGTCTCGACACGAAGAAAGACTTTAAGTTACTGTTAATCCACTAGGATGGCCGGAGCTTTAGATCGTGTTTAAAGTAGAAGTGGGTTGAAAGGATAACTATGTGATTTACAATCTTACACACCTGTGATGATAAATAGCTCGCGCCAGGTTTTGTTCTGTTCAGGTTGATATACTATCTCCGCTTCGTTTCGGAGTTAGGTCGGCGTCTTGTCGGGCGACGAGTTAAGATGAACGAGAAAGTTGACGTTGACAGAGTGGTTTCGTGTTGGAATTGTCAGAAATGATGTGGTCCCAAAAACGAACATAACGGACACCTTTTGTTTATACCTACGAAAAAGAATACAACGAGAAAATGTATAAACTTTGTTGTGTTTTTTCTTTCAAACGAAAACATCCTTGAACTCGTCTTCTTGTCCCTTGTGCTCCACTTTTCCCTCCTTTTGCGCCAGTCTCTTGACGTATTTCAGCTTGGCCTCCTTTCGCTCCTCGCTTCTCACAGCGTTAGGGCTAATGTATTCTGGGTTCTCGTATAATGTAGATCCCATAAAGCTTCCACTGAAGATACGAATAATGCTGAGTGTGAAACGTGGTCCAACTTCAACGAGGGAAGTTTCGGGTTCCTTTTGCTTCTCTACAGTCTTTTCGACAATTTGATAGTTTCTGAAGTATACGACATCGCCAACGACAGAGAACATGAGACGTGGTCAATGAAAGGCTTGATTTTGCGGGAGCTGCGAGGAGTACCAAAGGTTTGGGAGAACATTTCTTTGAGGAGTTGGAGGTGTGGTGTTTCGGGGTTATCGAAGGATTGGTCAAAGGAGAGGATGGGGCGGGATCCCTTCAAGTGGTTTCCAGTCATTCGAAGTTCGTCCATGGTGTGGACTATATGGATCGAAGTCATTATTATCAATTATGAACGCGTGTAAAGTAACTCTAGCATTCAACGTACCACTCTGAACAAGGAACTTGACGGAAGGTCCATTAGGAGTCCTAGACATCCACAAGAACAAATCCTTGTGCTTCCTGACTTCAAAGAACAAGCAGTTGTTACATTGGTTGTCCGCAGCGAGTTCGTTGATGAGTTGCAAGTTGGTTTTTGAGTCGAGTTTGGAATCTACAAGTTCGCGCAGGGTTTAAGCACTCGTCATCGTTACTCTGTAATCGACTATACCTTTCTTTGAGTGTGGAAGCAACAAGTGAATGTCATTCATAAGATGACGGTATCTTTTGACGAAGGATTCAGTTTAGACAACTCCAAAAAACACGTACTCCAACCAATAAATACCTGTGAACAATACCCCTTGACGACAAGATCATAACTCTCTGTTTGTTCTTGACGATCGTCTTTTCCACGCCAGCGGAAGTAGTCTCCTTGCTACTGTTGTTCGCAGCCTTCTTTCCCGACTTCTTCTCCATCCGCTTCATCAAGGCCTTCTTCCCACTCAACGCACCGGTATCCGAGTCAGAGTCGCTTTCATCCACATAGTTGGCACTATCGTTGCGTCCCATCTTTTTTGTTGGTTTTTTTGCAACAGGACAAGAAAAAAAAGAAAGAAGGGAAAAAGATGCTCATTCCAGTGCGGTGTTTCTCGTGCGGGAAGGTTGTTGGAAACATGTGGGACCAGTACTTGACGTACCTTCAGATGGACATGAGTGAAGGGGAGGCCATGGATAAGCTCGGCCTCAATCGGTACTGCTGCAGACGAATGGTCTTGACCCACGTTGACTTGATTGAGAAGCTGCTGCAGTTGAGTCTTTGTCTTTGACTTGTTAAAGGTGCCGTCTGTTTGGCGCTAACTGGGTCTCTTTAGCTTCGGTCCAAAGCGAGGATGAAAGCCCTCCACCCACTTCATCAACAGAACATCACAACAAGCAACCTATCAATACCACCTCAAACCATCACTCTTCAATTTCAGTTAATATATTTGGACGTCAAACAGATGGATTGGACGTTGACCGACTTATCAGCTCCAATAAACCATCACTATCCCTCACACTCCCGTATCTTCGATACACCCATCAAACAACCATTCATAGTCTTTATTATAATAATTTACATTTCAACTGTCCATCCATCCATCCCGACATCCAAACAACCTCAGTCCTCCTTCCTCGACCTAGCCACCTCCATAGCGTCCTTCAATGCAATCACACATTCCTCATAATTCTTTGGAATGTGATCACTCATCATTTTGGCGCTAAACACAGGCTCATGACAAATCTCCCTCACATCTTCACACCTCCTCAAAATCACGTGCGATACAGCTGAATCCGTATTTGTTGAGGGGTCTTTTGCAGTGGAACGGGTGTGACTGATCCAGTATACAGTTCCACTGGGGTACAGACGGTCGTTCTTCATAGAGCCACGTAATTCTAGAGTTTTTCAGCAGATGTTTAGAATACACACCCTCAAGCACACCCCAAGAAACTGCGACTCACCACTGATAACTCCGAAAAAGAAATCCTCCTCTTCCACAGTCGCCTTCTTTCCACCCACCTGGAGTCCCAACGTTCTCGAAATAATCTTTTCACTTAACCCCTTATTCACAGGATCCAACAGATGCATCGTGACAGTCTTCATGTCTCGCACCATGCCTACAGAGATGGTGGGGATGAAATCGTCGCCGTGAATGACAGATGTGACGAGACCTTTCAGTTTCGTGCTTAGGTCAAAGTCGCAGAGACATGGGGTTCCGTAGGAGTAGACGTGAATTGGGCGGTGTGGTGGTAAACCCGATACCCCGGATGTTGAAAAGGGAGTGGGCGCGTTTGGGAGGGGGTTTATGGTGCTCCATTCCAGCCCGACAAGTGTTGCAACGGCGCCGCCGAGGGAATGGCCAACGATAATGAGGCCAAATGCTGGGTTTTCCAAGAGTGCTTTCTTGACAGATTGGATGAATGCTTGTGAGGCTAATAAAGTTTGACAACTGTGTAACATTCCGGCGTGGACTTTGTGTCCCTTGTGGGATGCATAGTCAAACTTCAAATCGACAATCAAGTCACTTAATGAAAGTGTTCCACGAAGCGTGACTACAACGACTCCAGCCTCGCGATCAATCGACACGTAATGCGTTATCGGCTCAATCTTGTTTTCTTCTTGTCCAACGCCTGACACGTAGGACGAGTAAACAACATCACGAACAGGAATGCTGACATGAGTAGCAAAAGCAATATGGTTCATGGGAATGTTGGGGTCTTTGATATGCTGGAGTTTGCGAATGTTTCCCACATCAAAGACAGTCATGAATTCAGAACCGTATGACGCTGTAGCGTGTTTGGCATATCGGGTAAGATTATCAAGAAGATTGAGCATAGGAAAATGACGGCCCATTCCGTGAGTGATTCGGGAACTTGTTTGGGAAAGCATTGAGGCGGATTCGTCAAGATGGATTGAGGCATTGAGGAGAGAGTTTGCTGACGAAGAAGTACCGTCCCCATCGTCCAAAGCGCGAACGTTCAGTCTATGTCTTCGGCGGATTGTGCCGTCTTTGGCTTTTCTCGATGTTGTAACCTATATTGTAGATTCATAAATTGGGGAACATCAGCAATTTGGTACTCACTTGATCAAAGATTGTGTTTATACTCATTGATTCTTCCAGAATTGAATTGGCAATGTCAAAATCGTGATTCTCTTCAAATTCATCCTTGAATCCGCCTGGCATTGCAGTGCTATTGTAAAGAGGGTACGGGCTTCCACCAGTAGGAATCCAGCTCTTTACATAATCAAACAGCCAGCCCGATGTTGTTTGGGCAGTGTATTCTGGAGCCGTAACAGCAGATTCAGTCGTGGCCGTTGATGACCGCCGCGGAGTCAGTTTAGCGTCTTCCTCCTCAAAGATGCTCCGCAAACTCTGCATACTGATTCGGTGTAATGATCGTCCACCTTCTACGTCCGATGACAGTCTGCGGTTGGAACTCGAAGAGCTTGAACTGGCACGCCCTTCCTCAATTATTCCAGAAGCAGAGACGGAAATAAACGATTTGGCATCTTCAAAAACTTCTGACTCAGTCACAGACATGTCCTCTGCAATTGTCTCCGCCAGTTTCGCACTGGCTTCTAACTGTCGCACCCTTTCAAGTTCCGCAATTACTTTTGCATCTTCGCCGTTTCTGACCGTTAAGACTGATGGTTTCTGGATATACGAGCCCATTGAGAATCGTTGGAATACTGTTGCCTTTGAATTTGATGGGGTCGATGGTTTGACTGGTGTCCCGACTGATGCTCCTCCTGCAGCACCTGTCGCTGCCGTGGCTATCGCTGGTACTCCGGCGGCTTTCTCTTCTGTTCTTGCTCCTACAGCTGAACCCCCAGCAACAATACCCGCTTCTCCTAATGATTCATTCCATACATGTACCTTTTCCATGGCACGAACAAAGTCTTGCTCAGATTTAAAGCCACGCTGCCACTGATACCTCCGCTGTCTGGCATCAAAATCCACACGAGAAGAAAGAGGGGCTGGAGTTTGTGGCGGTGGAAGAGGCGGTGCAACAGAAGGATCCATACGAATACCCACCCCTGAAGCTAAGCCACCCATGAGCCAACTGACAGCACCAGTGGCAGTACCCACAATACCGCCATTACTGCCATTGTTAGAATCTTCTTTGTCACTAACAGATTCCTCAATGAGACGCGCGACACGGCGTGCTTGGAGGGTTCGGTCCTTTGTCATAACCTGCAAGCAGGCATACGCCGTCAAAGCCTTTGTGATACCGCCCGTGAGAGCAGCCGCCCCAACCGCATTCCCAAACATTCCACGTGTCGCAAATTGCGGGTCGTGCAGCAGAATCTCGTGCTGGACGAGGGCCACCAAGTGAGTGAGTGCGCGCGAGCTCTCAGTCGAACCAAACAGGGCGTTAAAGACATTCGCGGTCTCCGAGGCAGCGCCCAGAGACAGTCTGAGCGCCGAATTCGCCACGTGGAAAGTCCCGAACGAAAGCAGTTCTGCGAACGAGAACACTGAATTGAGGCCTGAAATCGCCGCGTCTGCCGTTGAATCGACTGTTGACGACACGACGCGAGTTGCGTGTCCGAGAATCGAAGTTGGTTTTGGCGGTTCGTCGTTCTCGGTGGTGGTTGTCGTGGTTGTCTTCACCGAGGAAAGTGCGCCAACGAGGACGCCCTGGACCGAGCTCAGCGCCGATGTTGTTCCTTCGTGCGCTCCAAGAAGAACTCGCTCGGACACGGACGCCGCCGCTCCGAGTCCGCTTCGGACATTCGAGGTGGCGGATGTCACTGTCTTGAACAGAGCTGCTTAGCCCTCCTTTACTTGGATCCAACTCGGCTTACCTTGGCCCATGCCTCAGGTAGAAGCGGTGCGTGTTCATCCGTGTTGAGGGGCTGCGCAGATGGAGTGTTGTACGGTAGGGACCAGTGCTGTTGCTGCTCTGGCTGTGTTGCTCCATCACCAATCAATCAACAGTTTGTAATGAAATTTAAGAAGTCGCTATTATTCTTTAAGATATTCATGCAAATCTCAGACAGATGTTCGTCACTAATCACACCACACTATCCTTCTTCCTCTTCAGTATCCTCACAACAGCACTTGTAACGTCGCAAAGCTACGACAACCCAATCATCGGTCTATACCCAGGAACATCGTCTATTCCATCCAAATTCAAAAGCAATATTACAATCGCGTTTTACTTCCCATACAAGGCTTTTTGGAATATCACTGACAACAATGTCTATGCAAACTGTAACTTTTGCAGTTGGATGAGACAAATGGATTCAGGTGCTGAGTTTGCAGTATCAAAGATCAACAACGATCCTTCCGTTCTTCCAGACACATTGTCAACATTTTAAGAGTGCAGTCATGGGACTGGAACTCTGGACCTGGAGACGGAGTGGGTGGTATGGCCGTTTCCACTTTAGTTGTTGGAGAGCAATTTTCGGGTTGGTTGCACCTCGCAGCGTTTTCGTCCCACTTACTCAACATACAGATGTTATCGGAACTGTTGGAGATACTGCTGACCTAAGTGCTATGTATGATGCGTGTATCTTTGAAGATTTGTGTACATATGTTCATTAGTTATGTGTTCTAGGATCACAGCCGGAGTCATGTCTCAGTTTAAGGTACCCTCGCACAACTTCATACACAAATATCCAAAAATTAAAACCAATTTCAACAGATTCCATTTTGCGGCGGCGTTCAAAATCTTCCTGCATTGTCCGACAGAAATAATTACCCATATTACTTTCGACCCACATTTTCAAACCGATACGGCCAAGATTTCGTGACTCTCCTCAAACTCTGGAACGTAAAACGCGTCGCGCTAGTATTTGACACGGATGATATTGAAAGCAAAGGAGGTGACGATTCTTTTTCAACCTTGTTTTTAGGAATCCCTTACACATTATAATCAGCTTGCTTGGATATTCGAAACGCTCTCTTCTCCAGTGGTGTCATTATTCTATCGTTCCGTCACTATCATGGACTCAAAACGAAGATTACAGTGACATAATAAACGAATTCAAACGGGTAGACGCTCGATACATGTTCATCTGTGCTCAAGCATGGTCTAATTCATATTACTTTGCAAAGCAAGCCATGTAAGCTTGGTCCTTCCTCACTCAATATAACACTACAAACTAGGGATATGGGAATGATAACACCAACGCATGTGTGGTTCGCCACGCAACCCCCTTATCCACCCGATTACAGCGGAGCTGGTGTCGATTCACGGCTGGATATCATTGTCGGAATGATATACCCAGCACCCTATGCAGAGCCTCAATCCGACCCAAACCTGATTTCCCTGAACGCACAGTGGAAAGCACTGTACACTCAAGACCCAATGAAATATCAAGTAGATCATTTCACGTGGACGAATGCGGGGTCGTATGATTGCGTGGGGACGTTGTTGTCTGGGTTTGACCAGTTGTTGCGAAAGAACCCTGGGTTTTCTGTGGGGATGTTGGCGGCGAGGCGGTTGCAAGATCGGCTTTCGTTTGAGACGTTTCGGAATACAGGTACATATTTGGAGTTGAATGCCTTCTGGGTAACCTAGTTTATAGGCTTCAATGGCACGTTGCTGAACCCGGTTGTGCTTGACGATCATGGCGACATTGCAGCGTAATACGCCCCTAAATTATTACACGTAATGTTAACACTGTGTACGAACAGGAACACAATGTTTACTTCACTGAACGAAACATTCTGGATCAACGGAGGCAGTCAACCATCCTTTGCGGAAATCAACAAACAAACGGCGCCTTAATATCCCATTTCCCTCCCACATTTTACGGCGGCGGTTCCATCCCTCCACCAGACGGACCCATCAACCTCATAATCCCCATCCACAACTCAATCACAGAACCAACAGGCGCCGGAATACTCGCAATGCTCGTCTCGGATACACAACCACTCTCGGCTCCATCTTCTTCATAACCTGCAACCAATCTCTACGCCAAGTCAGAATCTTAAACATGCCTTACACACTCATATCCCTCCTCGGAAGCCTCACTTCCCTAACATCGCTCCTCTTCTTCATAAACGATCCGTCTCTACACAGTGTTACTTACGGCTCTGGCTTCCCTCCTCGGATTCACTCTCACGACTACACCGTTAATCGCAAGAACTTTTACGTGTATAAGGTGTGTTCTGCGAGTACAAGTCTCAATAAGCAAGCAGTGAAACGACTCAAGTATGCGACTGTATCGTTTTACGTGGTGTGTTTTTTTGTGGAGGTTGTTATACTTGCATGTTGGACGGTTGGAGGTGTGAAGCCTGTTCCAAGGCAGGTTACGTTTCATGAGTTTACGGTGATGACTTGTTCGCCGGTAAAGGGGTCGGAAGCGGTTGCGATGTATGCGTTCAATTCATTGATTCTTGTGGCGCTTTTGTCTGTTGCTGTTATGACACGAAACATAAGCCCTGAGTATTCAGAGACGAGTTTCCTCGTGTTGCTTGCTTTTGGGCTTTTGTTGGTTGCGCTTCTGATTATTGGACTTGACGCCGATTCACATGTTGTCATTAAGCAGGCTGTTTGTTTATGGGCTGCTAGTTTGCTTGTACCGTTCTCTTGGTCGGACCCGTTATGCTTGAAGTCTTGAAAGAGTCGTCTCTTTCGAACTTGAGGTTCACACGACTTACCAGCGTTGTTGGGGGTACTGGAAGTGGGAATGAGAAGTCACGTCACGGTGCGAACAGTAATACGGATTCTAGGAATGAAGGGAAACAGAGGCAGAGTGTGAAGAGGCTTGATCCAAGACAATCTCTTACAGTGACGGTGCAATCACCTTCCAACGCCCCGAAATCGTCGTATAAACGCACCTATATGGTAATCTTCAAACATAAACAAAAAAAGCACTAATATAAAACTTTCAGAAAGCTAAGTGTGCATACAAAGTGAAGTTTGGAAATTGTCCTTTTGGTCTCACTTCACCATGATAAACGGAGTCTCCGTATGCAGTCTCCACAAAAAAATCTGGATTTTTTGTCAATCAAAGAGCTTAGAAGTCGCAGCTTTTAGAATTCTGGATGATACGACGATCGAGTTACCGGAACTATTGTAATGATGAAAACTCCTCAACAATAGCTCATGGACGCGTGAAAGGTTTCAGCGGATATACGATTCAAGCTGAGTTTGATGAGGTTGGAGCAGCAAATGAGTTTGTCAAGTATTTGGGGATGAGTTGTCCAGCATACGCGAAACGAAGCAGGATGCGACTTTGGTGAAACCTCAATTGGGGTTATAAAACTATTTGATTCCTTTACTTTGTATTTTTAATGAGCCATCATGATAAATACACGTATAATTTTCAGTTCAAGTTTCAGTTGAATGCATTCTTTAGTTCCGCTTCATTCATCAAGCTCCAGTTCTGGCTCAATCTTCATACTCGCTTTTCCTTCTTCTTCTTCCTCCTTGGCAAGTTGCGTGTATTCCTGGGAGCAAGATTGTGAGTAATGAACAAAGTTCGGACAAGAATCCAATCAACCAAAAAAGAAATTATACCTCCTTCTCTTCTTTACTCATAGACGACCATATCTCACCAAGGACTTTACACTAGTCTTGACACCTTGAGCATGCAACTCACGCGCTTTCACAACACGAAAATAGTTCCAGCCCGTTTTTTGAAAGGTCGTTTCTCTTTTTGTAATGTACGCTTGAGGGATGTTGGTTTGGATGACGGTGTTGGACGAGCTTGAATTATTGCAGAGTCTTTGGAGTGTTTCCGAGAAGTGCAGAGAAGCTGTTTGCCATTCCAGCGAATGCTTTTGGAGCTAATAATTCGTGTGCGTTAGTAATGGAGGGTGGGTGGACTTGCAAGATTGGTGAACAGACCTGGATGACATCATTGACTGGAACTGCAGTTTGAACCTGCGATCATCCACTCTGTCTTGTTCTTCGTTCTCATCGTCTTCCACTTCATCGTTGTCTCCCTCGGCATTTGCACCGTCGACGACAAAGGGCACCAACTTGATCCGCTTCGCCTTCAAGTTCGGATCGCCTTCCTCGTCGTCAGCAAACGCAACAGATTTTCCCTTTGACGACGTGGCGGACGAAGGCGGCGTCAACTTTGGATACTTTTGGGTCGGTGGCGGCGACACCGGATCCCAAATGTCGGCGACTGGGACGGATTCGGTGGCGGAGTGCGGCGGCGACTGCGAATGCGATTGCGGCGAGTCGGGGACACTCCAGAAGGCGGAGCGTGGTGAACTGGTCGAAGTTGCCATCTTGCTTTCAAGGGTCGTTTTGTTGGTCAGTCCGGGTGATTTGGTCGAAAAAAATGTTCATAGACTTTGGAGCCCCCAAGCGATGGCATCAACCCAGGTAATGATGATGAGGACTCCAATCAGAGAAATCGTGTAAATGGGAATGGCGAACCCGAAATTGAGCATCAAGAAGAGGAGGGGGAGGTACCACTTGTTTTGCAGGTTGTTTCTTGAGATTCTACTGGCAAAAATGCACATGTTATTTCTCTACATTATTTTATTTTTACCGGGCGGCCGGGTGGAATTCTTCATACTTTTGTTCTGTAAACCAAGACTTCAAATCAGGACACCCTGATTTTCGGACAATCGAAATCATCAACTCATTTGTGTACAGAAATGAAGGTTTAAAAGGGAGTTTAAAATAATATGATTGGGATTGCTTATTTGACTGTGTGATGCCTGCATTTCTTCTTGCACGAATTCCTTCTGGAACCATGACTCAACCTGTTTCTTTGCTTCCCACCGAAATCCTCCTTCAAATCGTGTATTGGCTTCCTTTAGACGCTCGCATCTCTCTCTTAAATGCTTCAAAACGATTCTTCCAAATCGTGACTGATCCCTCACTTTGGTCAAAGATTGTACTCATCCGCGATTTCAGTCAATCGAACACATATATTTCTCAGCTATACCAGCGCGATCAGATTGTTAATCAGGCTCGAGTTCGCTCGGTTTTGACTGGAACTGATGATTTTGAGACAGAAGGCACCATCACTAGAAACGGAAAGCAGCAAGTAAATGACATTGATACGATTCTGGGCTGTATATTAGGAACAATTATACCATCTGTCGGTCCCATCAGCTTGACCGAAGTAAATATGCGGGGTCTCGCTGAAAAGTTTACCGATTCACACTTGATGCAAATTGCGCGTTGGTCTCCTCATTTGACTTCCGTTTGTGTTTCTGGAACAAGCGTCACAGATGCAGGAATTCAATACCTCTTTGGATCTGTCACATCATATGAAAGATCACTAGATGCACTTCGAGACGGCGTTAGTCGATCTAGACACACTTCTTATACTATGAATGGCGTCAAGAAATCTGTAAGCAGTAGCACAGCTTCCTTCCAACCTCAAGTCATCCACCACCTCCGCCACCTCCCGCATTCTCCCAAACATCCCTCGATTTCACCATTCAAGAATATTCTGTAACTTCAGAACGCTGTACAAGCGATTCTATCCACTTACACAACGCACGAGAACGTCAAATCGTTGATACTATCACAAGAGACCTCTCATCACTCCTCCCCTCAGCCTTCATGAACACATACCCAGGCGCTACATACACAACCAGCTCAATCACCGAAGAAGAACCCGAAACATCCACAACAAGACCACGATGCCCCAACATCCAACACCTCTTTTTGAGTGGGAGCAAACCAATCACGGATAAAACTGTCGCCAGGATAGCATATTCAGCTATTTACTTGAAAACACTTGATTTGACGAGTTTTACGTCTAGCAGTCGCGTTAGTGATGACGCGATTGTGCTTGTTGCGAAACTATGCACTGGATTAGAAACACTACAATTGAGCGGGTGTAGCCAAATTACAGATGATTCCTGATGGCGCTAGCGGGGTGGAATAATGTCCAACGGAAGTGGGGGGTAGGAAAGTGCGTGATATTCATAAACTGTGGGAGAAGCGGCATCAGGAGGAATGGACAAGCCATTGAAACGGTTAGAAATCAGTGGATGCTTCCAAGTGACTGATTTTGGTGTTAGTGCCGTTTTGATTGAATGCAAATTGTTGGAGATACTTGACTTGGGGTATTGTTGGCGTATTACTGACGCCAGTTTGGTAGCGGTGGAAGAAGCGTTGATAACGATCGGAGAATGTTGTTTTGGAAGGATTGTCCCAAAATTTCATGCATAGGCTTGAAATTCGTTTCGTTGAGGTTTTGCTACCTTGTGACGGATGTTGGCGTTTCCGAGTTGTTTAGGAAGGATGGGACGGGAAGCCAGTTTACCAAGCTTTGGCGCGTGTTGATGTGACGAGTTGTCAGCGGATTACTCGCTCTTTGGAAAACAAGGTCATGTTTTGGGATGCCGAGGATGAGTTTGAGCGGGAAATGTAAAACAAGTAAAGCATTACGCATTTGTACCACCAAAAAGAAGTTCAGCTTTTCAGTTCAGCGCTTCAGCAAGGATCTCTCCTGGTCATAAAGATTGTTCAATGTTTTTGAATGCAAACAAAGAAACACTGAAGAAAACCATAACAAGGCCGCAGCAAGAATCCACACATGAGCACCCTAGCGCTCCATCCACCGCCGCCACCACCACCGCCACCATACCCGCCGCCTTCAACGGACGTCCTCGATGGCTGGTCCATCCAATCCGACTCTGAAATCTGCACCGAAAACAGCTCCGAAGTTTCCTTCTCCTTCGACATGAACGCGGCGCCGGCCTCCGCATCAAACGTCGACCGGCGCCCGTTCCCGTCAATGATGGGCCTGGTGCTTCCAATGGAGACGCTCGAGGAGGCCGAGGAGCCCGTCGAGTCAGCGCCCGAACCAGAATTAGACACAAATCAGGACTGGGGCGAACAGCCGTGGAGCGGGAGTGAGGACAGCGACGACGACGAGATTGGGCCCGAGGATTCGATTTCGGAGAAACTGCGGTTGGCTGGTGAAGGGCAGATGCTGGTACACCGCCAACCCGCTTGCGACAGGAATTCTGTGGAAATTCTGTGGAAAATTCTGTCATACTGGTTCTACAGAATTCCTACATTATGTGTTGCTACATAACATTCCACCGAAAATTCTGTCGGAATGCTGTCGCAATTCTGTGGGAATTTGGCCGAGCCCGGGATGGAGATGGCTGCTTCCGATCCGATTTGCCTCAATTAAGTTATAATGATAAATGTTGTTTATTTAAAACAAGAAACGAGAAAAAAGAGGAAAAGAAGAAGATAATAGCTGTATGACTCACACTTCTTACAGGCATCTTCACCACCGGTGGCTTCGTTGTCATTGAGAACCTCAGTTTTAAGTTTACATTCTCACTGCGAAGAAGTACTGCTAAATATCGAAGAGATTTTAGATTCGGGCATACAGAGTAAATAATTACCTCGCATGGAGGTAACACGGGCGAGTTCTGCGTTTAAAATCCCTTACGCGACCCATTTCTTTCCATGATGTCTAACGTATCTATGTGAACGGATTAGATGCTTTGACACTTTCAAATGAAGCACAGACCATCAACACAACCCGTTCAATTTTCAAATCTGCTTCGCCAACAGAACGCTGCTTCCACCATAAGCCCCAATATGGCACACGTTGCAGTTGCACTGCTTCATTCTCGACCTAGAATAATGAGCTCAGCAAATGTTCGATTACAGTTGGAACCAACCTGACACACACGCGCACAACTAGCAGCTGCCAGAAGTAGGATCCAGCTGCAAATATGAAGTAAGAAAAACTCAATCAAGAATATACACCTACATCAATAGAACTCGACAGATATCATTCCGTTGGTCGCAACGCTGTGATATCTCCAAGAACTGCCGGCAGTCGTGTTGAGAGTGGCATCACGGATCTTTGACTGGACGAACGTGAGATTGACTAAAAGAGAATCACTAACTTAGAACAACAGTATACATTGCTTTGTAGCGTATCTAATTGAATCCTTCCAATCCTCGTTGTCACCCTGATCGCGGAACGGTTTGAAGCAAGGGCACTGGCTACCAAGGTACCTCTGTTGCTGCTGGTGTTGGTGATTCAGAAGACCTTTGTTTCGAAAATAAGGGGAAAGGACATCGATTGCCTGCCAGCAATAGAGGTTCTCGCGCCATTCAGTTGAAAGCAGTGGCTGCAATTGTGATTGTTCCAGAAATAAGGAGTATGGTTGGTTTGAGCTGTTAATAAAGACGAGAAGGAGGATGCGAGAATGGAGTTGTAGATTGTACCTTAGGACGCCACTGTTCTTATCCCTCATTGCCAGATGAATTGTTGATCCATCATGGACGAGAGCATTGTGTTCGTGCTTTGGATGTGGTTTTTGGAGGGAACTTCGACACAGCGTTTTTTCCATCAACAACTTGTGTCTTCTTCCTCATTAAACTGTTCTGATAAGAAGAAAATATAATCACCAAATTTTGATTTATTCTGCAAACTCAATAACAGTACACGCAAAGTCATTCTTCATTTTGTGGTGATTGACTTGGTTAGATCTTTAGACTATGATCTAATGTATCACTTTTTATAGAACACATATTTATCTGCCCTTTCATCTCTCCTTACGACTTGCACCGTTACGTTTCAGAACTTTTACGCTGATAAATAATGCTTGAGTTGTCAGATGAGCGCTAGAGAAATACGTTGATGGTTAGAGCGCGGAGAAACAGTGAACGTGTCCCTGGTTCAAAGCGCATTTTGGAAAAACAACTTTGTTACTCCACGTCACACAACGGCTTGACCGAATTCTGTGGTAATTCTGTAGTAATTATGTGGTAATTCCGTGAAAACTTGAGACAAAATATTCCACATCACGTTCTGTCAAAATTATTTAGTAATTCCGTCAACTATGTTTACAGAATTCCTACAGAACAGTCATTATGTAGGAATTCTGTCGGAAAAATGGTTTGGCGGTGTAGCACCCCTGGACTCTGTTGAACCCATTGGTTATCACCCGGGTCCGCTGAACTCGTTGACTATGGATCGGAATCTAAAAGAGCGAATTCATGGAGATGCTGAAGGTGGAATCGGCGCTTCGAGGATGATGACTAACGCAGAGAGCTTGAACTCAGCTCCAAACATTGCGACTACAAATGGGCGATTGGATACACAAGGTACTATTCAGTGGGATTCAGTCTATTGGATGTCTAACCACTCAATTCTAGGCGTCCTGTAACGCCGGCTTCAGTGGATTCAAACCAGTCACAAAATGTACCGTCGATCAGAACGCGGCAGTCCTCTTCATCGATAGTCGAATCAATCACGTACTGTCAATCTCAGCGTCAAACTACAACATCATCACAGCATTCGTCCACAAATCAGACTCGTGACAACTCTCACCCTTCCATCAAAAGTACTGGTGAAGAAAACTTCAGGAATATGAATCATCTGCTGGACAGGTGAATTCCAGCAACTTTTTCGAACCAGTTGTGAAGGGTGAAAGCGAAGTTACTCTCAATGAACCGAATCCCACCGAAAATCAATACTACATCGAAAAAGAAATGCAAGATCCACTGGAAGGTGTAAGCTCCGCGGCAGATATGAAGAACGCGAAGTTACCTCCACTATTCGCAAGTCCTCTTACTCTAGAGGAATGGCAATTGGCTAAAAGCTGCCCCCGACGCCAATTCCAACACCACCACCGCCTCCAAAAGTCGAACGCCTTCCGTTGCCTGCGATTTCACCTCTCCAACCAAGGAAACGGCCGTCAGTAGTGATTAATGTGTCAGAAGATGAGGAATTGGAGGTTTCAGAGGAACTGGCCAAATTGTATTACGATATTTGCGTGTCTGGATTGGGTGTAAGTGAGATTTGGGATCGTGTTGCGAATGGCGAGTATTAAGTATGTAAGTTTGGAAGGTGTGGGTTAATCATTGATTCATTTTGCATAAGTGACAGTTATTTGCCGAATAATAAATTATTTATCTTGTTAGAATTGATTCATGGAATTGCACCACAGATTCCATCCGAAAGTCAATCGGACGAATCAGTCAAAAAACCAACATCCAAAAAAGATGCCACTCCACAACTTTGTCCCCGGTCTCCACGGATGGCACGTCCTCGCGCTCGGAACTCTCACTGGAATGGTAAGTCCTGTCGCGTTCCTATTCCAAAAACCAACACAAACTCATTGCAACCACCTCCCAACAGGTCCTCCACACCACCTTTGTCTCAAGCATCGTCCAGTACAAAGCCCTCCCACGCACCACATTCGGCCACCTCCAATCCAAACAGTTTCCAATCTACTTTGCAATCTGCATCGGCCTCGGCTCCTTCCTCACATACACAACATTCCACCTGAAGGGATGCCGCGGGAACGTGTCCGTATGGGCCGCAGCTACACTCGGCGCGCTCTTGAATTACGTGTACGTTGGGCCTGAGACGAGAAAGTACGGGTTCTTGCTTGAAGGTGTTGAAAAGAAGGGAGGAGAGTTGGATGCGAAGGGTAAAGAGATCAAGACGAGATTTGGCGTTTTTCATGGAGTTAGTGCGTTGTTGGAATATGGGGAATGGGTTGGAGCTGGTTTGTTGCCGGAATTGTCTCTTTGGGGGATGTGTGGACGTAAAGGTGGGGGCGACCGATGGATTTGGCATGCCGATCCAATATTAGGCTGGATTTTATTTTGTTCTGTAACCAGACTTCAATCAGGACACCTGAGCGATTTTTGACGTGTAAGCATTGTTTCTCCAATTTTAATAATACGTTGTGCTCTATCAACGCGGTGTTGTTTCTCATACCACGTCAGTCCAGTAAAACTCTTTCCAAATCTTCAACCATTCGATGACTCTCCATGACTATCTCCCCGGCCTTCACGGATGGCATGTTCTAGCGCTTGGGTCTGCCACTGGAATGGTGGGATCGATACTTGCTACCTCAGATCAACCTAACACACCTACAGGTCCTTCACACCACCTTTGTCGCATCTGTAATCCAATTCAAGGTATCGAAAAGTACTTATTCAAACATGGCTAACAATCGTTACAGAGCCTTCCGAGACAGACTTTCGGGCTATTGCAATCCAAGCAGTTTCCAATCTACTTTGGCCTTTGCGCAGGCCTCGGTCTCTTCCTAACGTATTCAACCTACCGCCTCTCCCACTTCCCCGAGCCAAAAGGCTTCCTCGACACCATTTCAAAGAACATAGCCACCTCCACAGCAAAGTCTCATGACGCCTGGAACGTTGGTTTCATGGCAGCAGCAACTACAGGCGCGTTTGCGAATTTGCTGGTTGTCGGTCCAGCGACCCGGAAAGTGAAGCAGTTACGCGAGCAGTTTGAAAAGACGGGTGCTGAAGTTCCCAAGGATATTTCAAAGCGGTTTGGACGATTGCATGGAATCAGCTCGTTGTTGAATTTGGTTATGGTTGGAGCTGTTGTTGCGAATTGCTTGTGGGTTGGAAACAAGTGGAGTAAATACATTTGAGCGGTTGGGTATTAAATGTGTGGTTCAGTTAAGGCATGACAAATGAATGAGACTGGCTTAAAAGTCGTTTATTATTACTTTTAATACCAACTGTGCGCTGCAAAGTGGTACACGGTGTCGTTGTTTGCTTTGATCCCCACACGTTCTCGTTCGTACTGTACTTTCCGTTCGACAATCAAGTTTTGTTCTTGCTTGGCACGTTGAACAGCTAGAACTTCAAGTCGCTGCTTAATCATTGCAGTTGATTGGAAGGTTCTGCTTGACGAAACCAAACTGTTTGTGTTTGTATGAACTCGAATTCCCCCGCCAATGTATTTGGAGGTGGGTATGGGAACAACCTTGGCGCGACTTTGAAAGAGGCTAGCTTTTTTGGAAACCAACTGCATGTTATTTAAGGTGAAATCGTAGAAGTCAGCCAGTTCAAGTTTGTCTTCGTCTGAGTAAGCAAGCTTGCAGTGTCCTTTGTTCTCCTGCATGAATGTGTTAACAAGTTGGCAATGTTAATAAAGTCCAACAAACCATGTGAGCTCGCACAGCTTCCAGCGAATACATAGGCTTGCCATTATCGTTGCAATACAAACACAAGTTCCCAAGACTGACTTTGTCTGCCAAATACTGAATGAGTCCTTCGAGATCAAAGACGTATTCGGAATCAGGTATGAGAAAGCTATGTGCTTGGGACATATGTGCGACATTCTCTTCAATGGATTGGAAGTGTTTTGGGCAGAACAAACAGTTTGTTGTTTCCAGAGACGGACTTAAGGCAAGTTTCTCGTTAACAAGTGCCTGTAGCTCATCTTCAGATTCAGCTTGTTCAAACTTGGTACGCCAGTATGAGTCCGTCTCGTCCTCTTTGCGTCGAGTTGATTCAGAATCCTTGACTGAGTGCACATTCCCAACTCTAGCAATTTGAGTAGAATGCTTTTGGAAGCCAAATGATTGTTCATGGCATTTTCAGATGAGTAAGTCTTGTCACAGGCTGTGCAAGTGTACTGGAGCTCTGACGCTTGAGCAATTTGTGCAGCATTCTCTTGGCCGGCTTGAACCCTGAGGCTGAACTCCTGCAAATCAATGGGCGGAAGCTCAACTACTTTTCGTTTGAGGTTGTACTTGTGCCAGTCACTTCTGAAATGGTTGCGCTGGTATTCGGCGGAGTCGAACGAAACTCGACAGGAAAGGCAAGTGTAAGCGGCAGCACTGGTTGACGTTTGGGTGGACATTTTTTGGAGGATGGAACAAGACGCTTTCGCGTTTGAAATAGTGATGTGGCCAAGTTTCTTCGACAAACAATTAATTTCTTTTAAGTCAAGTGAAAGGTATCCTTTATTTCAAAGTAATATCAGTTTATTGTTATTGTAGACGCGCTGGTTTCATTTCCGTCTAGCTTCCAAGGTTGCTTCCCATCTTCGTACGATCCGCTGCAATGAAGGACGTACTCCCACCAAAAACCATCCATAACAAGTCTCAGCGACCGCCAAAAACGCAGGACTCTTTTGCATGGCTAAACCCAGCCAACGAATGGAGGAGGCAATGTTCCCCACAAGAGAGCAAACGCCGCAGCACCCTTGAGAATAGGTGCTTCCGAGCTTTTGTGATCAGTGTTTATTGGCTGTGCATGAAGTTTCTCGAGGAGATCTTTGGTTGAAATAGGACAGCTGTTGGATCCTTGTGTCAAGTCTTTGTGGATGTCGACAAACTCAATACGTCGAGCAGTGTCTAAACGTTTGAAGAGACCGATTTCTCGTATGCATAATGGGCATTGTGAGTCCCACCAAACTCGAACGATTGGTGGTTGAACTGGTGGGTCACGAGTTTGTGTACTCAAGACGCTCGAAAATGCTGAGGACAGTTTCGAAGCATAGCGTATCGAGGGAAAGACCGTTTGTACACTATGATGCACAAAGGATGCAGTGCGAAAAAGGCCAGTTCGAATCATTCACAGTTGATTTCAAACCAATTTTAAACTAGGAGAAGGAAGGAAGAACAGTTATCCAGATTCGTTGAAGACATTTGGGTTCTCAGGAGCCTTTCCCTCTCTGTTTTCATGACCTGGGAGTCACCCAAAAATAATGTGATCGCAACAAGTACCATAATCCAATAAACCAGACTAATGCATAACCCAATTTATCACCCTCCTGCCTCAGCAAATTGGACACGAGAAGTATGAATATGGCACAAAACTCAATGGACGTCTCAATCATTCCACCGCTGGTACCTGCAGCCACTGGACGTGCACATTCCGAACCTACTTCGAGAGCTATTGGTAAAACTGGAAAACAGCCCACACCTATAATACTGGCACTGAAGTAAAGAAAGACACGTCTGTCGGCACAATGCGCACTGAAAAAGAATCCAACTGCACCAACCACAGTTACGAATGGCAAGATTTTCAAGACGATTCGATGGGCTTTTGAGTGATCCAACATTCTTGCAATAACCAAGGACGATAGAATTCCAGATAGAATTGAAATAACACCAACAGTTCCCGCGTCTGTTTCAGAATAGCCGTAGGGGACAACAGTATCACTAATGAGTGTGATATACACTTCAAAGCAGCCCATGGATATACCAGCAACCCAAAAGAGCAAGATGAATTGACGGTTTCTTGTCAATTGCTTCACACCATCCCAAAATGGCACTGAACTTTGATTTGCAACCTTTGAAGGAGGTGACGGTGGTTCATTTTGAAGTAGAAGGGATGGAATACCAAGCACTAAGATTACCAAGAAGGTAATCCAGTTCAAGGTATCTACGTTGTTTGGATTCCCATCTACGATCAATGGAGCAATCGTTAAAACAAAAGCAGGACCCATATACGTAGCTAGAGACATAATTGTAGTAGCAGTAAGTCTTTCATTTTCTGCAAACCATGTGATTGCGACTTTCGTTGGGGCATCAAGGGTGAATGGGTTCACAAGTGCAGCCATAACAGAGCCGACTGTGATAAGCTCTAAAGGATCATAATAATACTTTGCGGTCCATCTTAGAAATGCGCCACATATAGTAATCCAAACCCCAGTCAAGACAGACGGTTTTAAACCTTTTACATCAAGTACCCACAAAGCAACGCCACAAAGTGGGAAGAAACTCATATCAAAGAATAAAACTAGCTGGTTTATCTCCCATGTCGATACTCCATAGCGTTCAGCCGTCGAAGGGGTTACGGCTGCATAAGTACTCCAAACTATAGCATTATTGAAGTTTGCGCAGAATACAGCAAACAAAACGAGGAATCTTTGAGGGTAGACTTGAAATCTCTCAACGGGGTCTTCCATTTAGCTCGCTCGAATCAGTTCACTTTTGTTTGGCTGACAACCTTCCGGAAGTTGCCATAATTTTAGAAACAAGACATGGAAAATCAAATTCAATAATAGTTAACTTCACGGTGTTTCCTCATCCTCCTCAAGCAGTCTCTGTCTTTCCTCCAAAGTCCCCTCATCACCCTCAACAAAAACTGTCAAAAACGCAACTATTGAAAAAACAACAGCGAACCAAACTAACGCATTTCCAAGTTTCCCATCAACATCTCTCAACCAGTCGCAGATCAGTAATATGAAAATGGCGCAGAACTGGATTGATGTCTCGAGGATACCTCCACTTGTTCCTTCTGCAACTGGCCTTGCACATTCTGAGCCCACCTCAAGCGCTATTGGAAGGACAGGGAAACAACCAAGTCCAATTATGCTCGCGCTGATGTAGAGAAAGATACGTCTATCGGTATGAAGAGCGCAGAAATAGAACCCAAGTGAACCGAGAACGGTGAAGAAAGGCAAAATTTTGATTGCTGCACGGTGCACTTTCCAGTGATCGAGTGTGCGAGCAAGTGCTAGTGAGGCAGCTATTCCTGAGAGGATAGAAATAAGACCCAGCGTTCCAGCATCCGACTTCATAAATACATCAGTAAAAAGGAAACTTTGATGCTCGAATTACCTCAGTATAACCGTATGGTACTATTGAATCGCTTATTAGAGTTATATACACTTCAAAACACCCCATCGATAAACCCGCGATCCAAAACAGCAGAATATATTGAGAGTTACAAGCCAGCTTCTTAACTCCCTCCCAAAATGGTATCGGAATCTCATGCGCGTCTTTTGTAGGTGGCGTTGGAGGTTCGTTTTGGATGAACAATGACGGGATGGCAAGGAGCAGCATCACCAAAAAGGTGGCCCAGTTCAAATCATCAACATTATCTGGATTCTCTTGAACAATCATGGGTGCGACAAACAGTACGAGCGCTGATCCCAAGAAAGTCGCGAGAGACATGACAGTATTTGCTGTCAGGCGTTCCGTTTCCCCAAACCAAACTGCAGCTGCTTTCGTTGGAGAATCAAGGGTAAAAGGATTGACAAGAGCAGCCATAATCGTGCCCGCGATCACATACTGCATAGGAGAGGATGAGAATTTTGCAGCCCATCTCAAGAAGGCGCCGCCAACAGTAAACCATACTCCTGTCAGAATAGAGGGCCGAACGCCCTTCGTGTCTAGAACCCACAAAGCTAAACCGCAGAGTGGGAAGAAACAAACGTCAAAGTATAGGACAAGCTCGTTTATCGACCATTCATCGACACCGTAGTGCTCCGAGGTGGACGGCGTCACACTTGCGTACGTGCTCCATATAATAGCGTTGTTAAACTGGAGAAAACCGGGTTTTAGCTTAATTATGCTCGCGTACGGGCCGACCCAGATGAGTGGGATAAGAATAGAAGTGTTGGACTTCAACTCACGTTTCCACAAAAGACTGCAAGGGCCACTAGAAAACGCTGAGGGTACAGTTGGTAGTTGCTAGTTGCCGCTTCCATCCAGTATCTCGAGATTTGGTTGAGAGAATGGAGCAGAAGGGGGCACGCGGAATGCTTCTGGAACAGTTTTCGAGAAAATGGCGCAACAATATGTATAACATGGTGAACAACTATTATACATTTGTATTTGAACGTAGACTGTCTCCATAATGTTCCTCCCACATATTGAATTTATGATGCCTGCCTCCATTCTTCCAGATTATCATCAATATCAGGCGGAGGATTTGCCTTTCTGCGAATAAATAGGGACAAAAACGCGACGAGGGAGCAAAGAGAAATGAACCAAATCAGAGCGTTTCCCATCTTACCTCCCTCTTGCCTCAACGCGTTGGAAACCAACAATGTAACGATGGCACAAATTTGTATAGACGTCTCCATTATGCCTCCGCTAGTTCCTTCTGCAACAGGTTTTGCACATTCAGCTCCAAGTTCGAGCGCAATGGGTAGTATAGGAAAGCAGCCCATCCCAATTATCCCTGAGCTAACATACAGCAATACACGCCGATCTAAATCAAGAGCCCCATAAAAATATCCACAAGCTCCCAAAACCGTGATGAAAGGTAAGATTTTGAGTGTCGAACGATGGGATTTGGTATAATCCAAGACTCGAGCGATTAGGAGGGATGATATTATCCCAGAAAATATTGAAATAACACCCAAGCTTCCAGCATCAGACTGAATCAAACCAAACTATGTCAGTAAATACATGAAAAACGTGAAACATTTACCTCGCTATATCCATAAGGGACGACTGAGTCACTGATCAAAGCAATGAATATTTCAAACATTCCCATTGAGATGCCCACAATCCCCAATAACAAGAGAAATTGTGAATTCGTTGCCAGCAATCTGACTCCTTTCCAAAAAGGTATTGATTCTTCTAAAGCAACTTTTGAAGGCGGAATAGGTGGAGTATTTTGCATGAACAGAGATGGCAGAGCAAGAACGATAATGATTACGAACGTTGCCCAGTTGAGGGTGTTGATGTTATCCGGATTTCCTTTGACTATAGCAGGAGCGAGGAAGAGAACTAGAGCCGATCCCAAAAATGTAGAGAGAGACATGACAGTATTAGCAGTGAGGCGCTCGGTTTCCCCAAACCATACAGCTGCAGCTTTCGTTGGAGAATCAAGCGTGAATGGATTAACAAGGGCACCAAACACTGTGCCAGCAAACACCCAAGTCAAAGGATCGCCAAAGTATTGTGACAGAAACCTCAGGAGTGCTCCTGCCACTGTGAACCAAACTCCAACAAGAACGGCAGGCTTGACACCCTTCATATCCAGGACCCAGAGAGCCAATCCGCAAAATGGAAAGAAACAGATGTCAAAGCATAACATAAGCTGGTTGATCTTCCATTCCGATACACCATAGTGTTGGGCAGTTGAGGGGGTAACGGCAGCATACGTCGACCACATTAATGCATTGTTAAAGTTGCCGCAGAAGACAGCAAGAGCAACGATGAACCGCTGCGGATACAGTTTGAAGGTCTCAGATGACAGATTCTCTTCCATGAGCCGTCCCTGTTTGTTTCACAAAGAAAGAAAGTGTGAACCAAGCACATAATATCATGGATTCTGCCCAGCTTCAGCTCCTTCAGGAAATTCAAAGCCAGCTTTCAGATATTCAGTCCCGCATTTCAGCTATTGAACGCAACCAGGCAGTCTTAAAGTCATCCACTGAAAGCCACTTTACCACCCTCTCAGCAACAGCGACAGCCCATCAAAATACACTCAAATCACTCGAGTATACCATCGCAGATATTCACCATGAATCAAGGGAAACGTCGGCAAGACTCAACTTGCTCGTGAATGGATCTCGGAAGCATTACACCCGCATCACTCAGTTGCCCGATGAACTCATTGCCCAGATATTCGCTTGGATCAACCCAAAGACCGTGTTAAAGTACAAGAGAATATCCAAATCTTTCCGGGCTACTCTGTCAACAAAGCACTTTGCAATAGCAAACTTGAAAACATTCCGTTACCAGCTTTCGAGCTGCTGGCAAACGTGGCTAGTATGGCCGAAAGAGTATCAAGACGAATTTGTTGAACGTACTTGCAGATTTAAAACCTGCATTTCGCTGCTACGAATGCCGTGGTATGAGAAGCCATACCGATATGGGTCATTTCCCGAACGAATTTGCACGCTACAGAATTTGACCGAGCTAATTTTCGAGCGGCAGAGATTGACTGGTTGTATTCCGCCCGCAATTTGTGAATTGAAGCAGTTGCATACACTCGTGCTTTCTCGGAATCGTTTTCAAGGCCCGATTCCCGAACAACTGGGCACTATTCCGGCATTGAAAATTTTGGACTTGTGTTATAACCTTCTAAATGGCGTGATTCCGGTGACTTGGGAATGTGAATTTCTTGAACGATTAATTCTCAGTCACAATTTCCTCACTGGGGAAATCCCTTCATCAATCTGTAATTTAAAGCATCTGGAGATACTTAAAGTCAATTCAATCAGCTGACGGGCGAGGTCCCGCCAAATTGAATTCCCTTAACCAGCTGTCCGTGTATTATGCGATGCGAAACACTTTAATACACAGACAAGAAACAGTGGATTGGATTATAACGAATGATCTGGAGACAGATATTGCGGATTATGACGAAGATAGTGAGGCACGATCTGATTGGGATGAAGATGATGATATCGATGAGGAAGAGGAGGATGATGAAGAAGATTTCGATGGTTTATTGGATTAAGCTGGATAAATGCACTCAATAAAATTAAAGTCATATCGACGCGAATAAGTGTTCTTATCTTGGCTGGACGGCTATGACTCATTATTGCATTCCCAAAACGGAAACACCTCAAAACCAAGGCTGTTGTTATCGATTGCCTCTCTCACTGCTTTGACTTTATATAAAATACCATGGGATACACTGGTGCATACACTCTTGGCCAAAGATGCCTGACTGAGGTATGGTTCTAAATCGTTGACAGTGGGACTTGTTAACACTTATCTCGCTGTAGTACCTTGCGACATTCTGCGCTATCGGTTTCGGTAAGCTCACTTACTTGAAACATGCATCGATCTTATTCATAATCGTGCTTTCGCAGGTGAATGCTTGCTTGCAAATGAACTGCTGCCCAACACAAAGGGACATGCTTGTGGCTTTGGATGGGTCTCTTTTGGCTTTGGTATGTCGTTCACGTTTGCTATTCAAATGTTTGGATACGCCTCTGCTCACTTGAATCCGGCAATGTGTTTGGCGTTGTGGGTGCGGTAAGCGATTGATAAGCACCGTCTTCCATATCCTGACTGATCAAAATAAACAGAGGTCAATTAGACTTCACCGATGTGCTGGCTCTTTCTGCTTCAGAACTTGCAGGTGGTTTCACAGCTGCTCTATTTGTGTACGTTATGTACATGCCACACTTCCGTACAATCCCAGAGGCCCATCCACCCTCTCAGGACGATAATCTTCTTCGTACTCGTGATCATATTGATCCTCAAGCTCTTCGTATGGCCTCGTATTCCACCAAACCACAGTATTCCACAAGACCATCCCAGGGCCCAAAAACCTTGGCTCAACGAATTGCAGACGCGCGATACTACCTTTTGGCTGAGAACTTTGACAGAGACCCTGAAGGTGTTATCGAACACCTAATTGGAGGAACCTACGCCCTTCATCAAGCTGAAATGCCTTTCCCAACTGGTGCCGAGTCCATGTCGCGAAGAGGATCGTCTACTTTAATGCGTGAATCGACTACTACTGCCGCTACTGCTGCTGATGCGGAGAATGGCGCCGTTTCATTTATTCCAGGCAAGAACGAACTCAAACGGCGACACTCTCTGCAAGTAGCTGACTTGCAACGACTCTTGAGAAAAATGGAGCGTGAACTTGAGTACACCACTCCTGCCATTAGTGACTTGAGAGACCAAGCCGCAGGTGACTTGGCTGTTCCAGTGAAAGCCGCTTCAACTTCATCCCAACAATCACCCAGCGGCTCTCCCCACATCACCTTCAAGAACGTCCAAGAAGCATTTAAGCTTGGAATCAAACCAAAGGTTTCTCGCGAGGAAGCTCTGGGTCGTGCTGCCATCGCTGCTGATCAAGCTACAAAGTTGTCTGTGTTCGCCACTCGACCAGCCATTTTCCTGCCAATCCACAACTTTTTGGTTGAGCTTCTTGGCACTTTCTTCCTCATTTTCGGAGCTTCCATGATTGACGCCCGTTTCGATTTGATTGCCGATCCAGCTGTAAACCAAGGTTCCCTCATCTTCATCAAGCCGTTCCTCATTGGAATGTACATTATGATGCTAATTCTTGGTCTTGGTGGACCAACTGGTTACGCGTGTAACCCTGCTCGTGATTTCATGCCTCGTTTGGCTCACTACATCCTACCAATTCCAGGAAAGGGATCAAGTGAGATCTGGTATGGTGTAGTCATTAATGTGGCTGCTCTCTTGGGTGGTATTCTCGCAGGTGGCATCTTCATGGCTGTTGATAAGATTCATGAGATGCATTAGAACTATTTTTTCTATTATTGGTTTGATAAACCACTGTTTCTACATCAATAAAGTACTTCTATTGTTACCCTTCACCTGAAACATCTGACAAATGTGACATTTTAGGAGACCGTCGGAAAGTGTTGGGAAAGTCCGGGCCCTTCTCTCCGAAAGCCGGAAGCGGTGGAGGCACAGCACATGTGCAAAGATGCTATGTGGCACCCCATGAGTGATAATGTCGCTGCGAATCATAAAATTCCCCAAACACGAAACTCTCTCCACCCAGCTTTTTTTAGAACGTCAAACATCTTATCACACCAACGACCTCACGATGTCTGCTCCAGCGAAGCCAGTTTCCTCAGCCACCACCGCCGCCAAGAAGCCAAAGAAGAATCTTGCGATCCACCTTCTCGCTGGAGGAGTTGCCGGATGCTGCGAGGCCCTGACCTGTCACCCTCTCGATACGATTAAAGTCCGTCTCCAGTTGAGAGGAGAACGCGCGGGAAAGATGAATGGTCTCACCGGTGCTGCTGCTCAGGCGGCCGCCACAAGGGTAACGTGCCTTTATTTTAGCGTCTTTCCCCTTCCAAACATAATCACTAATGTTTCTTCTCAGGCCAAAGCAAACTTTATCCAAGTCGGTACCCAAATTGTTCAAAAGGAGGGATTCTTCTCGCTCTACAAAGGTCTCGGGGCTGTTTTGGGTGGAATCGTCCCTAAGATGGCGATTCGTTTCTCCTCCTTCGAAGCCTACAAGGATTTGCTTGCGGATAAGCAAACTGGCTCAATCAGTTCTGCTGGAATCTTCATTGGTGGGTTTTCGTTGATTTGATGAATTGGTGTGTGTCACTCACCCTTCACTCAACAGCTGGACTGGGAGCTGGTATCACTGAATCTGTCCTCGTTGTTACACCGATGGATGTCATCAAAATTCGTCTCCAAGCTCAACGGCACTCAATGACCGACCCACTTGATATTCCAAAATACCGTAATGCTCCTCACTGCGCTTATGTGATGATTAAAGAAGAAGGTTTCGGATCCCTGTACAAGGGAGTTGCTCTTACCGCTCTTCGTCAATGTAAGTTTTATTGAAGCTTCCTAATGTCTGATGCGAACTTACATCATTCCTTATCCAGCTACAAACCAAGCCGCCAACTTCACCGTCTACTCCCTTCTGAAATCCAAACTCGAGGCAGCTCAAGGAAGCGACAAAACTCTGCCTGCTTACCAACACCTCCTCATGGGTTTCGTCTCTGGAGCTTGTGGACCACTTTTCAACGCCCCAATCGACGTAATCAAGACTCGTATCCAAAAGACACCATCAAAAGAAAGCGGTTGGGTCCGATTCACTCAAGTCACTTCTGGTATCCTGAAAAACGAAGGTTGGACAGCATTCTACAAGGGAACAACACCTCGTGTCTTGAGAGTCGCGCCAGGACAGGCTATTACATTCATGGTCTATGAGCGTGTGTACAAATGGATGACTGATTTTTCAAAGTCAATGTCTATTGTAGAAGCTGAGCGAGTGGGGATTACGACTTCTGAGAGTAACGAAGCTTAATTTCTTGATTTTTATGTTCTGTGGATCTCGCCGTTTGTTTATTGGTTCTTTCTAATGGGATGAGGGATTATTGGCTCTGTCAACGGCGAATAAAGTTGCATTATTTTACTTTGTTCTTCCAAGTTGCTGCACCACAACACAATGACGACCCACTGCCTTTTCGACATGGATGGACTCCTGCTGGATACGGAACGAATCTACACTGAGGTTAACGATGAGATTCTTACTCGTTACGGAAAGAAATTTACCTGGGACATCAAGGCTCAAATGATGGGAGCGAAGGAGCGGGATGCAGCAGAAATCTACGTCAAACACTACAAAATCCCACTTACTGTTGACCAGTACATCAAAGAGAGGAGAGAGAAGCTGCAAGCCAGGTTTCCCTTTGCAAAGCCCTTGCCTGGTGTCAAGAAACTCGTTCAACACCTGAAAGAATCTGGAGTCCCTATTGCGGTCGCAACCTCTTCGCACCGCAAGATGTTTGATGTAAAGTCCAGCAATAACCAGGAGTTTTTTGCCCAATTCGACTCTATCACTTGTGGGGATGATTCACACATCAAGGTATCGAGAGATTATATCGATCAACCAATACATCGTCTTAACTACAATTCTATTAAAGAACGGAAAGCCAGCTCCTGATATTTTCCTTGCTGCAGCCGAGTCTTTGGGTGTCAAGGCAACCCAGTCGACCAGCAATCAAAATTGTCTTGTTTTCGAAGATTCTGTTCTTGGTGCATGGGCAGGAGTTCATGCGGGGATGCGAGTAATTCTTATTCCAGACCCAAACCTGGAAATTGAGGAAAAGCTGTTACGATCAGTTTCTAAAGTCTTGCACAGTATGGAGGACTTTCTGCCAGAGGAGTTTGGACTTCCACCTTATCCATTTCCTTGAATATTATACTATTTCGTTCTTTTCGTCTCCCAAAAACACGTGTTTGTTTGCAAATCTTTGACAGAAACATTATCCAAAATGACCACCCATATTCTATTCAACATGGACGGCATTCTCCAGTCCAGGGAACGAGTTTACACGGAGGTTGCCTTGACCGCCGATGAAATCAACGACAAACTGAACACAACTGATGACAAACAGCCCAGCTCAACCTCATCGTGGAGTCAAGAGACTTATTCAGCACCTGAAAGAACATAATGTGCCGATTGGAGTTGCCACTCCGATGCCACGCAAAGAGTTTGAAGAAAAGTCGCGTAACAACAAAGAGTTTTTCAAACAGTTTGATAGTATCACTTGTGGCGATGATTCCAACATTAAGGTATATAAGCGCATAACAAACACGTGGTTGTGATTGATTGCTGTATCGATAGCATGATAAACCAGTTCCTGATATTTTCCTTGCGGCCGCCGAATCGTTGGGTGCCAAAGTTAGCAAATCGACTGGAAACCACAACATTCTCGTGTTTGAAGATACTGTACTTGGAGCTTGGGCTGGTGTATTTGCGGGAATGCGCGTGATTCTAGTTCCAGATTTGAGCTTGGTGGAAGAAGATTTTAAGTTGTTACGTAAAGTAGCCAAAGTGCTTCCCTCCTTTGAAGACTTTATGCCAGAAGAGTTTGGATTGCCAGCGTACCCTCTTTAGTTTGTTTTTTTCTCGCACAAATACATCTGTTTTTGGGGAACCAGCCCCACAAAAATCACCAACCAATTTGTCGATATGCCAACTGTTATCATCGTCGGTAGTGGTCTCGTTGGAGCTGCCACGGCACTTGCATTCCACCAAGTTGGTATCAAGTGCACATTGTATGATCAGGTGAACCCAGTCGAAGCTGTGATGGATGGAAGAGCTATTGAGTTTGGGGCTTCTGGAGGTGACCATCATCTTCACTTCGCTTTCTGCTCCCTCTTACCTGATTTAATTATCAGGCTGTGTTTCAATCCAAGCTGGAGGTCTCCGTGTTTTGAAAACCCTTGGACTCCTCGATGAATGTATTGAGAAGGGGCAACCTCATCCATACCTTTCCTTTTCCAAAATCAATGGATCGTCTCAAATAGTCGCGGATGCACGTACTTCCAACAAAAAAGCCGGAGAGACCGATCCAAAGCTGCAGACTCCATTGCAAATCCTTCGCTCTACTGTAAGTGGTTTGAACTTGTATCGTTGACTACGAATGAACCCTTATCATCCTCAACTTAGCTTCACAACATCTTGATGCGCGCTTGCCACAGAGTTGGAATTAAAACTCTCATCAACAAGAAACTGTTGGATATCAAGCAAAATAGCGATTCAGTTACCGTCACGTTTGTTGATGGAACTGAAGCTACAGCAGATCTACTCATTGGAGCCGACGGTATTCACTCTGCCACTCGTCGAAAAGTTTTTGGAGACAATTTGGTCGCTAAATTTACTGGCGAAATGGGTCACATTGGCGTAGTGAACATCAAGGAGCACAACATTACCATCAAGGAAGCCGACAAGGCGTCTTTCTACGTTGACCGCGACAACAAGCGCTTCCTTGCAATTTTCCAAGCTTCGGAGGACACTGCTGCGGTTCGCGTCAGTACCTTTGATGACCCAGAAGTTGAAGATCAATCATACCGCCCAGTCTCCGATTTGCCAAAAGAGGCAGGACGTTTGGCAGATTTGTTGCATGAATGGGGGGTTCCAGATTACATCGAAAAGATGATGCGCAATTCGTTCCGTATTTCCGCGGCAAGTATTTACGATTTGCCAGATTTGGAGACCTATCGTAAAAATCGTGTCATTCTTATTGGTGACGCTGCACATGGAATGGTCCCCAACGCCGGTATTGGTTTGCTTACTGGCCTTGAAGACGTTGGAACGCTGCTTGCTATTATGCGTCACTATCCCAATTGATCAAAATATGGACAAAGCCTGGACTTGTATTCCAAGATCAGAGTTGAACGCGGAACCGCAGCTGCTAATCAAGCACGCAACCTTCGTGTCAAAGGTATGGCGGCTTCTCCAATTTTCGGAGGATCCTTGAACCACTTCATTTTCCGTGGTGTTGCCGCATTGAACAATGCCGGGCTCTTTACTTTATACACTTTGTTTGATTGTGAGGCGGAAGTTGCAAAGTTGATTCAAGAACAGGAATCCAAGTGATTCTGTTCATATTCGTTTTTGTTTACCCATTTTAAGATTAGATAAAGGTAGCCTTGTTCGTTTCTGTTATTTTATTTCATAAAGAGCTCTAAAACAACTAGGCGCATTAAGATACCCAATGAATCAGCCCAAGCTTCACCAATTGCTCGTATTGATTGGGCCTCTTTCATTCTCTCATTCCGGATCGCGACTGAACAATAATAAACCATCCAACCAAAACGCCGAACCATTCTGTTTCCAACTACTTCTTTTCTTTCTTCATCGATTTGACATTCTTCTCGCTCACCACCCATAAACCCTCCGCCCGCAACACCAAGTTGGCGATCAACACTTCGCAAAATGTCATTCGTTTTGATAATCAACAACACTTCCCTGGGAAGCACAGCCATGATTTTGGTCAATGCGCTAAGAAACTTGCGCTTTGAGAATTTGTGCTTGATTGTAGACTTTTCGTCGTTTGATCGAAACGAGACCAAGCCACCTGAAGACCCACACGTGATGTCGACAGGAATAGTGGGCACGGTTTGCGTCGTTACTTTTTCGCCAACTTCATCGGCGTCTTTTTGTGATGCTGAAATGACATGCCAAGGACGACCAGTCAACATTGATGCAAAAAGTCTGTGAGGATCAATCGCTTTATCAATACCGGCAAGTCGCTCCATCAAGTCACTTCCTCCATCGCCGGGATGATTTTGTGAGGGTGTGGCGAAAATACGTGTCGCATACTTTTTGATAGCTTTCTCATCAAAACGAATCAGAGAAGTCCACAAATGACAGAAGTCAAGTCTCAAGTTATGTGAGAGCGAGCGATATAATCCATGGTCCAGCAAACGAGTTCGAAGTTGTATGGATTCATTCCAATAAGCTTTGAGAACCAAGGAATATGATACCACGGTTTGACACGAGGACGTACAATCAAATTTCCAGGATGAGGATCGCAGTGAACAAAACCATCCCAAAACAGCATTTTTGAGAACACTCGGCTCAACACTTCGGAGACATCTAATGGATCAACATTTGCATTTTTGAGGCCATCTAAATTGTCCACCTTGATTCCTTCAACAAATTCTTCGACGAGAATGCGTCGTGTGCTCCAGTGTACTTTCGGGACGAAGAAGACACGGTCTCCATGAAAGTTGCGACGAACTGTGGCCAAATTCGCAGCTTCCATACCAAAATCTAGTTCTTGAGGGAGTGACACGGCCATTTCATCGGCAAGCCAAGCCAGTTCAAATTCGGGGAAAATGCGTTTTGTGAGTCTTACACCCAGCCACATAAAGCCGTGTCAACAGCGGCATGATGATCGAGATGCGGGTGTTGAAGTTTTACAGCAACAGGAGTTTGTGTTGTTTTGAGGGTGCCTTGTGGACTTGCGCTGAACTCAAAGTAAGCATTTTGTAATACAAGGGTTGTATTACCCAACGATGCGACTCCAATTGGCTCAACGTTAAAGTCATCAAACAAGTCCTCAAGTTCTCTTCCAGTTTCCTCCTTGATCATAGGGCGAAGGTCCTTCATTGAGGTTGGAGGACAGTGATCTTGAAGTACTTTGAAGGTATCAGTGTACTCGAATGGCTATTCCACAGTTAAAAATTATTCAAATTAGCTCTCACATACCAGCAGATAGACGAGGGCATTCAAATGCTGACCAAGCTTGATGTACACACCGCCATTTGTTTGGAATACATGCAACATTCGTTCAGCTGATCTTTTGTGGACTTGACTCCACAGTTCATCCACTCTCTCTCCTCCATCAACGGAATCTTTCGAGTTGAGGTCATTCTAAAAAACGATTACTAACAATCCCACCAGAATGATAAACACTTACTGTGACGCTCTTCCTAAGCGACCATTTATAATCAATTCCAATTAGAACACTTGTCATCAGGATACGACTTCCTCTTGTAAACGCTGTCAATCCCCATTCAACTTGTTCATGATACACGAAGCCAAGAGCACCCGCGGAAGCTGTAAATACCAACGCTCCGATTGATATGGTTCTCCTTTCTAGGTGTAAGCATCTAATCGTACGCAGTTCTTCCGCACCTTGTCGGTTTCTTCAGTTTGGGAAACTGCCTTCTGAACCGAGGATCAATGGATGGTTTTGAGCCTGTCACGGTGCTAGAGAAATTGGTTCGAAGATTACAGCGTCGCTGCAAGCATTGTGTTGATGTGAAGCGGAACATAATCTTGACACGAGACCACGTGTTTTTCCAGAAGACTTGGAACAAAATGAACAAAGTAACTCAGATAATCTTTGGACTAATTTTATTATCCAAATTAACTCATAGCATGATTCTGTGCGAAATACGTTTTGATTCTGGGGGATGTCACAAATACGTCATTATCTCATACATAACTTTTAAAATACTTATAACAATGGTCAGGAGATGCCTTTCTAATCGAAAACTGAAATAAGTGTCAAATTTAGTTTTATCTTGATTCATTTGGTGTTGTGGTGAAGTTACAGAACGAAACAGTCCACTAAAATGTCCAGAACAGCATTCATTTCTGGACCCTCGACGCCACCCCAGACTACTTTTCCCAATATTACGCCAGTAGGATCCAAGTTGCAATTGAACAAGGCGACTCCTTCATTCTTGGAGACTCCAGAGGAATTGACAGTATGGCTCTGATGTACTCGTTTCACTAGGAGCTGGTCCAAAAACCACAGTTCTAACGCTACCAAATAATTTTGTATCCTTTACTGACAAGTGGGCGAAATATGGAGTAACTGTTCGTCCATTAGACCTCAAAGAGCCATGATGGTGAACCAGTTGCATACGTTGAGAGATGAGCTGTGTACAAAAAACTCACACTACGATATTTTACGATATCGAAGTGTTGAAGAGTGTAGGGCATTGTATGGCGACAAATATCGTGAACGTGTGTCCGGGACAGAGTGGAACGAACGTAGACGAACAAAAGGGATAGGTTTGAAATGATGTATTCCATCATCCAAAATTCATGCAATAATGCTCGTAAATAAAATCTGGGGTGCTCTTCATGGCATGCCTTTCATAAGCCTTCTGAAGAAACTTCGTTCATTACAAAATAACAACATCTTCATCGTCTTCCTCATCAGCATCTTTGTCGCTCTCAGACAAAACGAGCTCTTCACTTGCGGTCGCAATCATTCCAATTTCTCTCACTCGCTCATCGTTTGAAGCGATTTTAGAATTCGCGATTTCCAAAGCCGATGATAGGTTTGGGTCTGATGAGAGATCCTTCGCTGAAAATGTGTCCAAGACAATAGTACTCAATCCCTGATTACGGAGCATTGAGCAGTTGCAGTTTGGATCCCCTTTCTCTGCGAATTCTTTCAACTTTGGCATAGCTTGGACAACTGCCATTCTCCTCGCAAGCTTTTTACTGGAAGCAGTAGCTGCAGCGATAATGACCTTGTGTTTCTCAATGGAACAAGTGTTAAGACCTTCGCCCGCGATTTCCGACATTCTTCATAACTCGGATTAGAAAAAGTGAGTACTCGGACACGACCTCTTACCGAATAAAAAAGGCATCACAATCACATCTTTCTGCATAAGCAGCCATTTCACGCGTAGGATTAGAAACGCCAGTAATCGATGCTCCAGCATGGGTAAAGAAATCCCACCAATCATGTATCACCAGTCGTTCAATAAGATCCTTGGTCACTTCAAAGTCACAACCCGAATCCACAAAAACAGCACCAATAAGGGCTTCTAACACGTCGCTCACAGTTTTGGGGGCATGGGGTAACGAGTTCCAAAAGAATTCTCCTTCCACCGACGTCTGACGCGCCTCTTCAAGTTGAGCACCAAATTCAGCAATATCTTGGGCAAGAACAGAGCTTGCCTGCTTGATGACCCCCGGCAAGCCGATTCTGTACGCACACACAGCAAGATACTGATTTGACACTAATTCATCTTTCAAAGTTGATAGCTGTCCCGGATTAAAGAGTTCGGGCATAAATATAGCTCATTCGCGACGACAAAGCCGAGAATCGCGTCACCTGTCCCAATGTATTTAAAACACGAAGAGGACTAACAACAACCCACCCAAAAGCTCCAGTCTCTGAAAACAACTCGTCAACTGATCATAAACACCAAGAGCAGAGGTATGAGTCACAGCTTCAACTGCAACCAATGGATTTTTGAACCTGTATCCCAACTTTTCTTGAAGCCGGGCAATCAAGACATGAACACTATTCACGACTTCCTCATCAGCCATATCCAACGCCATCAAAGCGCTATGGAGTGAATACGGCATCTTCACATTATAATCAGCCAACTTCGTAGAGTACGTTTTTCCAAAGAACCTATTCAATGCAATTCCACCACCTTCAATACCGAAACCTTCAATGCAAGATCCAAGAACAGCTTCGACAATGTCCGCTGTCCCTTGTCAGAAACTTTAACGAATTGTGGGAATCGCTGTGGAGGAGCCCACGTTTTTCTCGACATTGAATTGGAAAGCAATGCGCCTGGAAGTCTATTTGCCAAACTTGCTGACATCAGATTTGAGTTTCGTTCTAAGGCGGTTCGCGATCTCGTTAGCCACCCTTCGTCGCGGAGTGGGTTGTTGACAAACAAGTGAACGGTAAGATGCATTTTGAGGTAAGCGTCACCAAGGAATTCAAGTCGTTCATAGCTGCGTCCGAGAAAATGAGTTGCAGAGGAAATAAAGGCTGTTTGGAACAATATGGGTGGTACTATATGTAGCATTCCCAGTTTTCTTTGAATGTCAAGGGTTGTTAAGCGGTGATAGAGATATTCGACAAGCATTGGAAGATGAAGAGCTGACTTTGTGAGAAGTGAAGTTCGAATCGGAAAAGGTGTGCAAAATTGGGGAATCAAATGTGCTTGGTTGGTATCATCTTTGCTGATTTCGGTTGTTCCAGTTTGATACATATTCGGTAAGTGTCTTGCAACAAGGACTGGTTGATCTTCAGCTATTCTCTCCCTGACAAATAAGCGTTTCTTGTAGAACTCTGCAAGAACCATTTTCTTTTCTCGTTGATTCCAAGGAGTTCGATCTTTCAAGATGTCTACGATTTGGTATCGACGATTGTAGTACTTGCGATCCACTACGACAAGCTCGTCGCCAATTTCCCCAAAGATCTTAACGAAATCGTGTACAGTCTCATCCTGAACTACACCCTTAGTTTTACCCAGTTGTTGCTCCACAGCATATGAGCTTTCGGCGCATCTTTGAAGTGTCGCCCAATCAATCAAACTTTCCAACGCAGTTAAATCGTGAAGCGACTTGGATGCTGAATCTCCATCCATCAACGGTACGATTGGCATTAAATAATCATTCTCGTCATTCGAGGTGGCTTAAGAGTACGTAGCAAGGCATTGTAAAATATAGTAGTCGTGAATTTTTGAATTAAATCATTCCGAGCAGCATCCACCTTGATAGGAACTTGACTCGCGAATATGAGTACTTTTTGTTGCTTCTTGTCAATTACGAGAGAATGATTTCCACTAATCGCTTCATCCGGAACAGCAAATGGAAGCATTACAGCCAGATCCAAGACACGTCCAGACTGAGAATCTTCTTCAAATACTTTGAATAGTACTATATACCCATCGGTTACAATGGGTACTTCCGATCGCTTCCAACTTTTGCGGCTGATTTCTTGCTCATATTCATATTAGAATCTTCATCGTCCCCATCGTCAATCAGAGTAATTGCACTTTCTTTGGCAGGTGATAGAGGAATTTGAGGAAACGCTACATCAAATATTTCCGGAATCATCACATCGTAATTTCCAATCTTCCCTTCGCAGTTGAGTTTCTTGATTCCAAACGCAGCTTGGGCGGCCAAAACGTAATCCGCTTCATCTGTTGTTGGACCAATGTCGTACATGCTCAACTTCAAGCGGTCGTTGAAGACTCCAACCTGTGAAGGGCTTTGATGGCTTCTAACGCACGTTCCTTTTTGCTTCGGCATATGTAGTACAAGGTTTCCTGATATGAAGCGACATGATGGTGGTGTATTCAGTGGTAGTTGAAGTGATGAAATCCATGCCGTTTTGTGAGACAGTGTGATGTTACTTGGGACAAGCGTTGGACCCGTCGTAAAAAGTGGACGGAGTTGGGCAAAGGAATCCTGCGGAAGCATGGAACAGTAGTGATGTATTGCTGCAATATTTGATGAGACCAATTCTTAATTGATGACGTTACCTTGAATTGAATTGAATGTCGTCATTTTGGATCCTGTTGCAGTCTCATACACAGTATCATTTGAAAGCTCAATATCATGCTTATCCTTGAGGTAAGTCTCCTCCATCATCTGTTCTTCTTGCTTCATTTTTCCCAACAACAACGTATTCATTTCCGCCTCCGTCTGTTCGAGCTTATGTATCCGATTCATTGAATCATAATCATTTTCGTTGACCATCACGATATACTTTGAATCCTTCTGCCTTGCTCGACCACGCGACTGAATATTCGAAATCACTGTCTGAACCATATCAAAACGGACGACTAAGTTACAAGGCTGTATATCGATTCCTTCTTCAGCGACCTGTTAACATAAAATTAGAAACAGCATATACAGAGTTTAAAACCACCTTCGTCGCAACCAACAAATTCAATCCACCTTCCCTAAACTTCTTGACGACTTTTTTTTGTGCAGCAATATCCATACTGAAAGAAACCGCTGAACTTGAGGCAATAGTTCCGTCTGATGAACCATGTCCAACCAGTCCCTCCACTTTGAGAATATTTCGCAACGAAGGATGGCGAGGAAGAAGGTAGCCCAGCATCACAGCACTGCAACGCTTCTCTGTGAAAACAATTCCACAAAATGAGTCCTTTCCCACGTCAGCACAGTGTTGTTCAAGTAGCGAAACCAACGTCAATAATTTCGGAGACAATGATTTAACCAGCGATTCAGGGAGGATTGATTTCTTTGCTGCAAAGGAAAACGACTTGACAACATTCGAAGGGAATGTAGGATCTTGGCTGTCTTGATCCCCAGAATCATGCCACCTCTCATCCAAGTATTCACACACAACTTTGATAAATTCCTTCAAACGCGCCTCTTCAACAGCTTCCTGTTCATCCACAGAAAATTGAGTATCCCAATCCATTAACCCACCGCCATACAAGACTCCATCCTCATCAGACCGAGTCCTCCTTGACGGTGAAGACAAAATTCCTCCATTATCTGTCGCGTCAACACCAACACTCTCATCCTCGTCACAACTTCCCCAACATCCAACACCATCCCACTAACCAAATCGCGATCCTCTCGAATCAACTTCTTCACCTTTTCTTTCCTCCGTTTCTTGATTCTTCCACCCTCCCAAAAACTATGCCACAGTTCTTTGAACGCCTCTCGCAGGAATACGTCTGCAACCCACCCCCGACGTCTTGACAGATGGTCTCCGCGTCAAAGCACAGGGAGCGGAGGTGGGAATGCTGGGTGATGCCGAGGGAATATAGGTGTAAAAGGATAGGGGTTTGGAGGAGGTTGGAGGAGGGTAAGGAACAATTTGCTTTGTGGGCGCGACTGTGTAATGACGGAGGTCTGAATGAGAGTCGGGAGTGATTGCTTTTGAGTAGAGGTTTGTTTCGAGTTGTCTAGAGAGTAACGCGTTAGAACAAGAAGAAGAGTGATGATAGTGTGTTTTAACTTAATGGCTTGTTCGATATTATCCCCATTTCCACTCATTGGACTCGCAGTCATGCCAAACACAAGAGGCCGCTCCTCGTCAGGGCATGGATGATAATGCAACGCCATGATTTGGTTATAGATTGAGTTTTTCCTCGCGTTGTGGCATTCATCGAAAACAATTAAATTCACCTTCAAAATAGTTGAATCAATTAACAGCCGATGTGTGTTGATAGAATCGTAGGTCACTCACATTCTTCATCGACAAGTACCCACGTCGTAATACAGTCTCAAATATAGCAGGCGTCATAACAAGACAGCCATTCAGCTGCAGCTCTTTCTTCCATGTACGATCCGTCCACTTTGGTTATCATAAATGAGAAAGGGGATTGAAGGACAGCTAAAGACAAACCCTTTCACAACCCAACTCGCCATGATAACACTTGACTTCAAAGTCACAGTTTGATTTCAAGTAGTTTGTTTGTTGCAACGCCAGCGTCGCTTGCGGGGCCAAGAAGACAGGGACCTTTTTCTGTCAAGTGTCCCTATACAGATTAGTCCCACAATAAGGCCAATCGACTACTCTACCACGAGACTATTCGCATCGCGTTCGTTGACGTGTTTGATGAGGAGCAAACTGATGAGCGTCTTTCCAGTTCCAGTTGGAAGCACGACAATCGTATTGGATTTCTGGTGTATTCAGATAAGAAACCTCTGTGGACTTGTATTCAGCTTTCAAACCACCTTTGCAATGTCAAAGATGAAGCGCTGATACTCTCGGGGCTTGTCGTCGCGAAGAGGGAGGTCGTTGAGTTCTTCTGAACTCAACTGATCCATTTTTGAGGAAGAAAGGATAATGTAGAACAATAATATAGAATATAGAAACAAATATAGATAGAAAAAGTAGAACCAAGAACTATAGTCCGCCCTCACTTCTTTGCAGTTGAAAGTCTAGACGCATATTTATCCCAAGTCTTATCCCATGCCTCCTTCTTCTTCTCCTCTCCTCCAGAAATCAGTTCAACAGACCCAGAAGCCTTTCGGTGCTCCTGCGCCTTCTCTTCCACACTCGCAATAACTTCCTCCTTGCTTTCCTTGGTGGTTACAAACTTGGCAGCCATAGCAGACACGCCCTCCATCGCTTGAGCACCAAGTTTGTAGCGCCTGCTGAGACCTGTTCCGCAACTTTTGAAGACGCGATAGAATGGCCTAGTTTCTGCGCAGACTGGTTGATGCTTGCAGCCACTGGCGTTGCTTTCGCGTTGAAGCTTTGGAGTGTTGTAGAGTTTGAAATTGATTCACTGAATGAGTTGAAGAACGATGATGTTACTGAGGCGAAGCGGGAAGGGGCTGGAGGATCTGCGGGTCTTGATGCGCTGATGGTTTCCTTGGATAAAGAGCTAGTGGCAAGACTTGATTGCGCTGCTTCCAGTTCCTTGACCCACGCTGCAAATCGTTTGTGTGGTGGTGCAGTTGGGTTAGATGTGTCCTCAATGATGCTCACAACAGCCCAGTAGAAACGCACTTCCGGCTTGATGGAGTCATTCAAGACTTCTTCAGTAGTGCTACTCTGCTTGACAACATCCTGCCACGTCGAGCTCTCCACAACACACTCATTCAACAAATCAATCCACTCCTTCTTTCCCGCCTCATCCAACCCTCCTTCAACCAAAACCCGCTCCAGTCTCTCTAAAACTGCAACAAAGCGTGTAGGAACCCTTCATACCCACGCTCAACACCCTCCACGACTCTCTTCAACACCTCAACAACAGTCGCAGGAAACACCTTCACAACCCCACCAGCAGCTTGAACAGCCTTCAAAAACGCTCCAAGAGCCTGATCAGCCTCCTTCTCTCCAAACCATCTACGCGCAGGATCATCCTCCACACCATGACTCGCCCGTCGAACCGTCAAATCATGCAAAAGAATCGAAAGCACTTCTCCAGTAGACGCTGAATTCTTCCAAGTCGGTGCAGTATTGTTGATGTATCGCGTGACGAGGTAGTTCCACACAGCCCACGGAATCGATCCAGTCAATGCACCGATTTGGGTGAGGAGTTGTGGACCGGGGAGAGTGTATGCGTTCATGAGGTCCATGTAGTCGTCGGCGGCTGAAGCGACAGGTGCGCTTCCTGCAACGGTTTTGGCTTCTGATGTGGTGTAGGTTTGGTATTCAGGGATCGTAAAGTGTGTCAACAAAGTCTCTGGAGTGATAGAGAGAGCTTCAACGAGGAAATCGACTTTAGCGAGGGATGTGCCTGGGTTTGTTTGGGAGGAGAGGATTGATGGGATAATAGAGTTGACAAGAGTTCGTCGCCAATATCTTGAATTTTGGAAAGTGGGGTTGGAGTGTATTCGGTTAAACGTTGGATTGTCAGCTTGGAGGCGTGATTGCGGATGTAGCGGCGGAGGACTGAGTGTGGGATTGGGTTGGGTAACGTTGCAATTGCTTCCGCATATGAAGCTCCTCAAAGAAGGGGAGTTGAGTGTGTTTTCGAAGCGGATGTTGGATGCGAGAATCTACGAGAGCCTAAATTATTAGGTTAGAGACCTTGTGCTTATGGAAGAGGCAAGAAATTACCCAGTAATACAATTCGTTTTCGACAATTTCTTGAGGGATCCCTGCACTTTTGCACAACAGCCGTCCGAGTTTCTCATCAAAGTGAAGCACTTCACTCAAAACCCAAGTTGCTTCGTCCCCATGATGGGAAGCATCCAACGACACTCCGTTACGCAGGAATCGTTTCAATGAGCCCAAGGCATCCCCAATCACAAATTCTGGCAGGAAGGCATGCTTATGAATCAAGGCCCAAATAGATTCACAGATTCTCTTCCAAGCTTCCTGGTGCCGTGAAACAGCAAAACCAGTTGATACCGTGGCTGTAGCAAACCCAGTAGATGCAGATATGGCAGAAGACGAAGCTGCGGCGGAGGCAGGAGCAAAGGATCCATCCGCATTTGCAGTTTCTGGTGTTGGAATGACAGTAAACTCCTTGGCGACATCGGAACTCAAAAACGATTTGACGTCCATTCCGTATTTCAAGAGGTAAGTAAACATGGCTGTATCATCGAATGGCCACTCGGCAGCGGGAGAGTTCATTCCGACGACCTGAGAAATGTTGGCCGTCCAGTGAAGTTCGTCTGGAAGAAGAGAGATGCGTTCTGCATAGACTAGGGGAGCATTCGCAGCCAAAAATACTCTTCCATAAATATCTTCGCCGATTTCAATAATGTAGTCACGGACACCAGGTTTGAGGAGTTGAGTGTTTGTGGTGGGGACAGGATCTGGGTATGGAACGGGTTTGATTTCGTCATAGGATGGAAGAGGAACCAAGGCAACAGCTGTACGAGCAGCCTGTTCGTCAAAGCTGTGGTTATCGTCGGTGTAGGCATCCATTATTGTTTGGTCTGTGTGTGATTCTGCATCCGACTCTGAGCCTTCTTTGAATTCGTGGATGTCACGTTTTGACTGTTTCTTTGCAATTACAGCCTTATCTTCGAGGGCCGAGTCGCCTGTTTTGCGGCAAGTAAGTGCGTGTTTCAAGTAGAGCAGCAGATACTCAACTCGTCAGTCGCTGTGCCTCCAACTCCATCGCGCGCCACTCGAGCCGCCTCTTCACGGCCTGTTGGTACTTCCAGTGGTCGTCCACCACTTTGCGTGTCGTTCGTGGGCGCGGCGTTCCCTGACGAGCAGCAGAACGAAGGCCCGCGGAATCGGCGCTCGAAGCGAAACAAGCGCATCGACGACAATCGGAACAATCAAACGTGGGTGCTCTTTGTACAGCGACGGCAGCGCGGACGTGGCTCCGAACCTTTGGTTTGGTTGGTTGGTTGGTTGGCAACGAAGTCAGTACAACTCAACTCAACTAACCAATCAACCAATCAACCAATCAAATCAAACAAAGAACTCACCGATTCACTGCCCACTTTGCCTTCGTCTTGGCCGCTGAAACTGCAGAGAATGCCCCGTGGCAAACGAGACTGAGCTGGTAAAGATCCCTTCCATCCAGCACTTGCGCTCCGCCAAACGAACAAACAACGATCGTCCAGAGCTCAGACGTCGAAAGGATACTGACGGAGTCGTTGGGATCAGTGGTGGGTGATGTTGCCATTTAATGCTGTTTTGGTGGAACTTGATGTTTTGCTTTTGTTTTGTTTTTGTCGCTCAAGCGGACAGCCACCAAAACACTATCATATTTCTAACTTCATTTTAACGAATACCATATTCTGCTGTCAAATAAACAACTTCCCCATGAATCCAATTATCGGTACATTATAATCAAGGATGGCTGTCAAATCAGGGTTCAAGCTCAGTGAAACGATACCGATAAGGACATAGTAAAATTAAAATGTAGATGAATTAACCATATCTGAATGCTACTCTTGAAATTTGTATTTGGAAAAGTATGAACAAAGAGATTCCGAGTCGAAAATAATCATGGATAGCTCACGAATCCCCATCCTAGTTTGCGCAGGGATTGGAGCACTGTGTTCTAGCTCGTTGATTTTGTTTCTAATATTTGGACAAGCTGGCCGTTTCCAAAAATCGACGCTGGGTCGACTAGTCCTCTTTCTCCTTGCTCTCCTCACCTTATTCAATTCTCTCCTTATTCCAATCAATATTTACATGGCATATACCGTGACTGGTTCAATTCTACACCTTGGCCAAAACAACTAACAGGAATATTTCTGTACTCGATGGGAGTTTTAGTTACTTTCACATACTTGATAATTGCTCTTGAGAGATACTGTCTCATTTGTCGTGGTGAGGCAATATCAAGTTTTATGTCTATATCGTTGCCGGACACGCTGTATTTACGCTGTGTATTATGATTTGGTCGTTTGCAACTCATGTAAATCCTTGAACGCGCATTAATAAACAATTCCTCTAAATCCATATAATAGATCCAAGAGCTACTTTTTACCAGGGGCACCATCAACAACGCATGTCTCATAATCTTGTTCAGTAATGTTCTTTACATTCGGAGGCATTGCTTTCCTTTACTATCGTTGTCTTATCACCGTCAATGCAAGTATCAATCCATGCTTCACCTCTCAACTCCAATCAACGTCATAAAGATGAAACATCAAGAAACGGTCGTGACAAATTGTTGCTTATGATTGCCTCCTTCCTTGTCTGTTATACCCTCTTTCCCGTCTGTACCTCACCAGTTTTTTACCCTGAATGGAAGGAGCCACTTGCATTAGATGTATTGAGTAACTGCCTTGCGAGCATGGACGGAATCTTGACACCTTTAATTACGTTACACTTGAACCAAGACTTGGTGAAGGTGGTTGTGGAAAAATCGTCCAAATTAGCAAGCGCAACAGCCACCAAACAGTCAGCCAAAATAAGTCTTGTAGAAAATCTGAGATGCAAAGGAAATCAGAAATTCAATGACTATCAAAGTTAACCAGAATCATACAAATCGTTGAATTAAGTTTTTAATAAAAACCAGAATCTTTGGGAAAAATAAGGAAAAAATGCAGAGGGTTTAAAGACATCAAGGCATGCTCTCCCTCGTTCCGCCCCACCACTTGAGCACATCCCCCTTCCCATACGCTTCCCTCGGAAACCTCTCCAGTGTATGAAATTTCGCCTTCCGACTCAACCCGGTAACAGTATCCCCATCAAAAGGCTTAGCCTCCTCTTGCGCGTTCCCCCAAATCCACCCAACCTCAGAACTAGTCGTACATGGAACGCGATACTTTTGCGCGGGTAGACGCGTGCGAATTATTTCGGGGACTTTGTACGTGATGAGGAAATCGCTGACGATGGGGTGATCATCTGGGAGGACGATTCCCGGGGGTAACTTTGAGGGAAGTCCCGATGTATGTTGGGGTGTTGGTTTTTCGTCGGAGAAGGGGTCGGTTTTGGGAGGGTTGGTTTCTTGATGGGTGGGAGGATTTGGTGTTTTTTGCCTTTCGCTTGGCGGACTGATTTGATTGATTCTTCGTTTTCCTGTTTGTTTTATGGGTGGTTGTGGGAAGAGGAGTTGTAGTGTTTGAGAAGGGGGAACAATGGGGAATCAAGGTACGTTCTACATACGATCATCGCGTCTCTCATGAAGCCCCAATAGCGGTCCCAATTCTTGGCTGTTGTTAACTCATAGTGTACTGTTTGTCTCCTGTCATTTTGAGTCAGGAGATTGACTCCTCGGGCTACAGAACACAACACACCAAATAGCAGCATCATGGACTGCGTTTCTGATGCGCGGCTGCTTCGCGTTTGAGGCCATTTAATCTTCGCGTGATTGGCGCTTCAACCTGAAAGGAAAATGATGGAAAGGTCTCGTTCTCTCACTGCAAGGAAATCTCAGAGATTTTCAAATGAGGTGGAAGGCCTCAACTTGTTTCCTTCAAAACAGAAGATCGACACGCAGCAGAAAGCGAGATGACGCGAGATTCTTCAGGGCAACGACATAGCGATGAACCAGAACCTCTTCACTTCTCCATTGAAACCATTTTAGAGATAGATAGCAAGCAAACCGGACTAGAAAAAACAATGTCTGATACATCAGTTGATAACGCCCTGAGCGAAAACGATGGTGGTTCAGTCGAAATCCCCGAAACTCGAAAGAACACAAAGCCTCAAACAATTCACTGAGGAGGACAGCAAGTAAACACCTCAAAACTGGCCTCAAAAAGACTCGAAAGTCAATCAAAAATTGGTCGAAGGAGTTTGGCCTGTTTCTTGGGGATGGCAGAATTATGGATTATGCAATCGGAATGGTGGTTGGAACATCGTTTATAACCGTCATCAACAGTTTCGTGAATGATTTATTGTCCCCATTTATTGGTCTCGCCATTGGACGTCAGTTGGAAAACTTTTATGTTGTTCTCAAGGCACCTGATGCAACTGTTTGTGCGAGGAACGCTACGATGTGTAATTTCAAAACACCAGCGGACGCGCATACGGCTGGAGCTGTAACATGGAACTTGGGAAGCTTCCTCCAGATTCTTCTCAACTTCTTCATGATTGCCTTGACACTCTTTTCTGTGATTCGGTTCTTGAAGACATTTATTCTTTCTACAAAGCAGTCGTTGAAGAACTTGAAGAATAGTGGAATGGCGATACCTCTGTTCAAGAAAAGGGATCCTTCAAGACCAAGTACTGGAGAGGACAGACCGCTAAGTACTGGATCAACGCCAGCTATAGCACATAAGGCAGATAGAAATTCAGATGCTTTGAGTTCCGGTTTCTATGGACTTGCTGCAATGAGGAAAAGTGCCTCTGACGCAGGCCTTCCATCTGGTGCTTCATGGAATCACAACCAATCGAGCATTAAACCTCACACAGCATCAACCGAAGTTTCAAATTCGCACACCATTTTGGTGGCCGAAGTTGGTGCCAGCCCAGCAGCCGTAAAACACAAAAACCTCTCAACATATTTCGGAGCAGAGCCAGGCGATCATATGAAAGATTTAAAAGAGTGTCCATATTGCTTGAGCCATATTCCAACCAAAGCTTCGCGATGTGCTCACTGTACAGCTGTGCTTGAAGTTGTTCAATCCACTGCAAAACCAATCATGATCCAAAAAATGTTAAATTTGATCTTAATTTTAGTAGTATTCCATTTCATATTTAATTACGTGAATACAAATATTTGCAGGCTGTTTCAAAAAATCTGACAATTTGGACTTGACTGACCTAAACCGCGATGAGCGACATCTTAGATGACGCTTTCAACAGCACAGACTTGACAAACAAGACACTCGATCAAGTGATTGGGGTGATGCTTGAGGAGTCTGGGTACAATTTCTTGCTTTGGGCTCCTTTTGTCATTATCCCAGCCAGTATCTTGGGAGCGCGTTTGATCAAGTATTTATACAAATTGCATCAGAGTATCAAGTATGGATATGGTGATGCTAAATAATTTGTATGATGTTCTCACTCATACTTCATCTTTCAGATGATGATCTGCTTGACGACCCATTACAGCAGCTTGGTCTCGCTCAGCTGGGACTGAAAATCAATAGAGGTTATGATGATCTCAATGATATCCGAAAAATCAGGAAGGAGCAGAGAAAGGTGATTCTTCCTACTACTGTGCTTCTTGTTAACACAAATATACAGCTCGAAAAACTAATCAACCGCAAAGACAACTTAAAATCTGAAGCGCTTGCAAAAGACAACGATGCTACCACGCGCAAAGAGCGAAAATTTACTGGAATTTCAGCTTTTATTGCACGTCCCCTCTTTTTAGCTGAAAATTACCTCGCCACCTTCCATGTCCAAACCCAAAAGACTTATGCTGACCATCTATCTCCCGAAGCGATTCGACGCTGGTTTGATTCATCGTCTTTTGGTCGATTTTGGATGATGTTTCAAGTTCTCTGTACTCTCATTTCTATCGTAAACTATGTTTTCTTGACATACTCCATTCAAAACGACGAAAAAATATTTATCAAAATGTTGGACGTTGTTCTCGCCAGTATATTCCTGATTGACTATGCAATATCCATGTATATTGCTGAAGACCGTCTGGCATTCTACTTTAATGCTACCTCAATGATTGATCTCATCTGCATCGTGCCGCCATTTATTTACTTGGTTATTCGAGAGCATAGTCACTTTATTTGGTTCTTGGGACTTCTTCGTATTTTACGAGCCTCAAGAATTCTTCGAACTTATCGACTTCTTTCGTTTTCTGAAACAGAAGAGCGAAGAGAGTTGACCATTGTGGCTCTAACTTTTTGCAACTTCATCTTCCTCTCTGCCAGTGTCATCAACGCTCTTGAAACTATAAATAGCGGGAAACATTCTACTCCTTCGCTAACTTACTGGCATGACAGTCTGTACTATATTATGGTTACCTTCAGTACAATCGGATTTGGTGACTTGACTCCAAGCTCAATTCCATCCCGTGTCGTCGTTATGATCCTTATTGTTTTCGTCATTATTTACGTACCAGTTCAAACGACTCGTATGACGGAAATTTATTACTCCAGTAGTCCATACCAACGAGCGCAATACTATCCATCCAAGACGTACGCTCATGTGATCCTTAGTGGCTCTGTCACTTACACAGGAATAATTGACTTCTGCAAAGAGTTTTTCACGGCTGATGCAAACTCCCACGTAGTAATCCTCGCCCAAGCTTTGCCTAGTTTAATGATTCGAAAACTTCTTCGCCATCCAATGTATCGAAATCGAGTTCATTATCTGGCTGGATCTGCTTTGAGTGCTCCAGACTTGAAACGAGCTGGCGCCAAATATGCCACGGCTTTGTTTCTCATCAACGAACCTGTGGATACCAACTCTTCGAGTGTTGCTGAAGACGAACAACTTAAAGTAACCAGAGGTGCCGACGCTGAGATCCTTATGCAAGCACTTGTGACAAAGAAAATACATCCTGGAATCCCAATTCTTGGTGAAGTTCTTGATATTCGAAGTGAAGACCTCAGCGTCCGCTGTGGATGTGATCGTGTTCTCTGCAGTGATAAATTCAAAATGAGTATTCTGCAAGAGAATGCATGGTTCCTGGATTTCTCACTTTGATCTTGAACTTGATAAGTACTTATTCAAATGAGAGAAGTCCGTTGCATGATCGTGAGCCGTGGATGTACGAATATACGCTTGGTGCATCAAACCAGATCTTTTCGTTTAGAGTACCTCCTGGATTGAGTAGTATGAGATGGGATGAAGTCGTTGAAACAGTGTTCAAGACTTTTAATGTCACCATTTTCGCAGTTACAAGTTTGAGCGGACCAGCTACTGGAAAACTGAGACTCAATCCAGGCAAAGAATACCTTTTACGTGGTGATGATGTCCTGTTTTGTTTAACAAACGGTGGGGATGAAGTGTGCCTACGTGTCAGCATTCAGTTCAAAGATGCGGTAAAGCGTGAACAAATCGAAATGCTAGATTTAGAAGCAGAGATGAATAGTAAGCTAACGCCACTTGTTGGAGTGAATCCTGGGAGTGTGGACAGCATTGAAGAATCGAAAGTCTCAGAAGATGCAAACAAAAAAGAAGGACCTAAAGCAGCCGACCTTGGCTTGAGCGATTTATCAGGCCATATCATCCTGTGCGGTCACGTTACTGCACGGGGTATTCGTCATTTTGTTACAAGTATGCGAAAGGCAGAATCAGATTATAGGTCAACATTGCATGAAGGAGCTGAATATCAGACTATCAAAGTTGTCTGTTTGGTCGAAGGTGATGTTCAAGTCGATTCAGACACCAAGAAGGATGGAGATGCTGGCATTTGGACGGATATAATGAACGACGGATTCATCAAAATCGTGAAAGGAACTCCTCTAAAGAAAACGAGCTTACTTCGCAGTGGTATCGAAAGATGTAAACGTATTGTCATTTTCTCAACGCCTGTTGTGTCCACTGCAAAAATGGAAAATGCACATATCTTACCTGACGCAAACTCAATCTTTATCATCAAAATGATTCAAGAGGAATGGCCAGCGACTAATTTCATGGTTGAGCTTGTAAGCGGAAGCAATGTTCGATACTTTAGCGCAAACCAAAAAAGCATCGAATGGGATACTGACAACCTTCGGATGCAATCTATTCTGACCAACTACACGCTCAGCATTCATGACAGAATCACGCTGTATAAGAAGGTCAGACAACGAGGAGCTGATAAGGAAGGGTTCTTGTACCAGCTATACAGATTTATTTGGCCCGAAAAGAACACTAGTATGACTATGTCTGAAAGCAGAAGATATTTGGCTGTTCCAGCGCGTTCACCAACCCCACTCCCCGAAACTAAAATCGATGATGATGCAGCAAGTATTTTGACAACTACGAGTACCAAACCTATACTCCAAACTCAAAACGGAGATGACAATGAAGACGTGCATCAAGTAGATGATCGTGACGAAGAGGGTCCCACTGGAAAAGCTACTTCCTCAGTTTCAGCAGCTTATCTTCAAAGACTCGTTGATGAAGCTGAATTGAACGAGTCTGGGTTCTCACCGTTCTTGTCTCACCACTTTGATAAAAACTTTGCAATGGGTCGTGTTATTCCAGTGTCTTTCTTGCACTCGATGTTAGCTCAGACATACTTTAGACCATATATTGGCGAAGTCATCTTTGCTTTGTCATCTGTGGTTACACATGTAAGGGTGCCTGCAAAGTTGCACGGTCACAAGTACTCTGAATTGATGAAGTACCTGTTAAAGCGGGACTTTATTCCACTTGGTCTGTATCGAGCCTCCGACCGAGCATCAAATGGAAAGGGAAAATCCACCGCAGGAAGCACCAGTTATGGCGTTGAGGGTGAAGGAAAAACCAAATATGTTTACACAAACTGTCGTGGCTTTGATTTAGTGGATGCTGAGGATCTAGTCTATGTGGTTCCGTTAGGGAAGAGTTGAATTATTTTTTTAGATGTGTTCGTGCATAATTACCCATACCATTAATTCAATAAAGTATTTTTTGATGTAGACGTGTCGAAAGGAAGTTTTATGGCAAGGGGGCGGAGGCACAGAACAAAAAGAACTCAAAAACCGAGCCACTGACACCTCCGAAGACACCTATTTTTGGAGAGTTATTCCTGTACAGCTCCCGATTCACCTCAAACATGTCTTCTATTTGGTATGCCCCTCCTCTAACGTTATCGGCTGCCACTCCAAAAGGAGCCAATATACCCCCCTTCACTGTGCCGACAACCGACGTCCAGCCCTCCCATTACAAGATTCCTCTTCTTCGCAGCCCTACATTATCTCCACTCCAACTCGAAGACAGTTTGCAAGACACAGACTCACTCTTAACAAACATGCTGTCGAGTTTATCCACTGACCAGCCCGTTTTCCCCACACTTGCACCATTCTCCACACCTGAAACGAAGCCAATGACGTTGCAATTCAAAACACCTTCTACTAGCGGCACCACACACATACTCATGATGCGATCTTTAAGAAGATGACCTCGCAGGACGAGTTCGTAAAGAGTATGAGTGAGCTGTCATTGGATCTCAGTAGCCAGTTTGGAGCCATGGCAACGACGGCACAAGTGTCGAATACCACGTCTTCACCAGCTACTATTGGGACTAGAATTGATCTGACACCTTTGAAGGAGTCCTTGCCTGTGGACATGACGTTTACAACACTCCCCTCTCGAAACAACAATGATCGCGCAACAAACACTGCTATTGAAGTCATGAAAATGAGCATGATGACATTGTCGATGCACGATGAAGAAGAAGCTCATGATAGTGAATGGGAAGGGTTTGGATCACATGTGTCAGAAATGACAATGAGGAAGAATCGTGTGGCAGCAGGGCGTCATCATTCGCGAAATTATGTATACGATACGAGTTCCAGAGAGAAAAGGGTTTCGGCGGCTTCAGCAAAGCGTGGGAATACTGTTCACTCATCATTTGTGCCAAGAACTGTGTGTCACAGTGGAATGCAAATAGATGAGTCTGGGAGTGTTGGAGTATTACGTGATGACAATGACTCGCGATCCAGAAGACGGCATCCGTATTATCGCCCGCCTTCAGCTTCGATCTACGGACGTGCCCGATCATCTGCCTCAGCTTCTAGCCCCACGGAATATTCTGCCTATCAAGGAAGTGATGGTTCATATGGTATTTACCACAGTGACGTGTATTGAGGAGTGCGAGAAAGTTATAAATATAGTATCCATATAGCATTGTATTTGAATAAAGGCTGCATAGGTGAAAAAAGTATGTAAGTAGAGAGAAAGTTGAAGGCCTATCTTCGTCGAACGTTTTCATCATCAAGAAGCAGCCCGCTCATGGTACTTGGCAAACACCAGAGTCGGTTGCAGAGCACTGACAATAAGAACCTGTTTTGAAGTAATAGGTCTGAGTGGCATCAACAGTGGTGGTAATCTGCTTGGAAACTCCACTTCCAAGGTTGGTATACGAGACAACAGTGGTACCAGTGGCATCAGGAGCGATCGAAGCAGAAATAAACTGTCCAACTGTGTAACCTGATTCCAACTGTACCGAGTGAACAGCACTGGGAAAGTTGTTGAAGAGCTTGACAACACCAGTTTGGTACACACGCAGCATCAACTCGGCCCCCTGACCCAAACATCTGAGCAACGATAATCGACTCTGCACTACCCACGGGAAAGAATCAACGCGTAGAGTGACAGACAGCTTGTGAGTCAGGCCATCGTTGACCTTCCAGGCCGCGTTGCTTCCACCTGGAGCCATTTGGCGGAGTTCTGTTCTTGGGTACGAGGAACCAGACGTTGGCACGCCGTTGGGAGGTGTGATGAAGACGAGGTTTCCTGACACGTTTGTAAAGCGCGGGTTGCCTTGACTGAGAATAAGTGAGGCAGAATACAGGTGGCCGGCGCTTCCATCGGGTAGCTGAATGTCCCAGAGTGCCAAGTTGATGGCAGAGACTGTGAGGGAGAAGAGGGCAGTTACTAGGGGAAGGAGCATCATTTGTGTTGCTTGTTGGGTTGAGCTTGTTTTTTCATCTGTCCGAATTCCAGCCTTTATCGTCCCCATTGCTTGGAAATTAACGAATGTAGCACAAATAAGCTATGGAAATTATGGACGTGCGGACACGGACTGTTAAAAAGGATCAACTACTGCATGGTTCAGCTTTTTAAATTACACTGTTGCCTGGACCGTATCAAAGCAATACTAATAGGAAGGAAAAGGAACAGAATTCACTTTCCCAAATCCCATCTTAAAGTATACTCTATTGACATACAAACAAAGAGAACGAATAAACGTAAAATGCCAGAAGAATTGTAGATCAAAGTTGCCAGGCAAACGTAACCTTAACGCCCTTTGCACGACACACTTCGTGCACACTATCCAGAATCGCAAAGAAAATCTCCTGCTTTCCAACAAAGAAGTCACTTCCAGACTCAAACCCAAGAATTCTGAGAGCACGTTCCCGAATAGAAAGCTTATCTCCACTCTGCCACATTCCATACACTTCAACACGGTTACGATTGTCCTCATTTGGAGAGGGTAGAGCAGGTGCAAGAGACGTCACGTCGTTAAACTCTTCGTCTTCCTTTGAAAAGACACTCAGAGTAGCCAGACCGGGCTTCCCTTTCCAAAGTGTGTTGTCGCCATTGATGCAGACCCAATCGATCCTCGACGTGACCGTGAGTACATGCTTTTGGCTCTGTACGCTCTCCACGAATCAATCAAAAGTTCAGGGTCTTGGTCCACGAGACTGTGAGATCCAGTCAATGAACGGATATCGGATTCGTCGTCAAAGTCAAAGTACGATTCGATAGTTGGAAAGTACTCGAATCCTTGCAAGTTGGGACATGATTCGAGAAGGCGTGTTGTTTGAACTGAATCGAGGCCGTCTAGGTTCCGGGTGAGGGAATGGTCGATTGCGAGGACTTTGAGGGAGGGTAGTTTTTGGAGAGTGGAGAGAAGGACTTGGAAGGCTTCGTCGTCTAATGGATCGGCAAAGTTGCTGATGGATAGGTTCGTGAGTCTGTCACCAAAGAGTGATACGCTCGCGGAAAAGTCTTCCACGCTCATGCCTTCTGTGTCGAGAGCAAGTGATTTCAGTTTTGGCCATCCAGCAGCCATATGAATGATTGCAGTAGCTGTCAAGCCACAAGACTCCTCATCAACAAATGTTTCGACAGATGGACAACTTTGAGTCAACAAGAAGATATTTGCATCGCCCACATATGAGCTATCTTCATCTCCGCTCAAGACCACCTTCTTGACGTTGGGACAGTGTCTCCCAACAGAATCCAAAAGCAATTTGATGTTCCCAAAGAGAGAAACGGGATCGGCAGGAGGCATCAAAGACGAGTGAATAGGAAGTCTAAACTGCATTGGAGCCTCAGGAATCAAGGACGAGACGGCATCCTCAATCCGGAGCTCGATCAACTTGGAACCCACAATCGCCAACAACTTGTCAACCGCAGCAAAGAAGGTCTCAGGAGATACATTCGACTTTGGAGTCTTTGCAAATGAGATGCTGTTTTGAAATGCCGGTTTGATCAGGGGAACTACAAAAGGGAAAGTGTGATCCATACCTTTCAAACGAGATCGACTCAATGTGCTCGGCCCGTCCAATCAAAACTTGTTCAACAAATTTGAGGGCGGCGGCGCTGCGGCCCGACACTGTCACGTGGCGCCAGAGTGCGCCAGAGTTGGCGAGGCCGTGGAACCGTCGGTTGGCTTGTGCGACCCGCGCTACAGTCCTGTCCAGCAAGTGAGTAATGTGGTAATCGTGTAGTACTGTATACGTACTTGGAGTCGCAGTATCGTAGCGTGCGGAGGAGGAAAGCCTCAGGGAGTTCACCCACTCGTGTTTCAAATGTCATTTTTGTTGAGGATGCAAGTAATAAGAGAGTATATTGATGAACATTAAATGATTAATTATACGATTACGCCTTCTCGGCTTCTTCCTGAATAAACTTGGTAACCTCAGCCTCGTAGTCAAACACAGTGTACAAGGTGAACAGCCCATGGTTACCACCCCCACAACGAAGCGGAACATAAAGTGGTTGAACCCACCCCCAAACATGGATGCCGCCATTCCACGAACACGCATTGCACGGGCTCTGTTGGCAGCTTCCGTGCCACGCGCAACGCGAATCCTCGAGTACAAGTCCAACGCCTTATCAAATTCATCCACCTTCGAATAATGCTTAAAAATCGACAACAGCGTGCCAACATCCTCAAGCCCCGTCAACAACCCAATCCCCGCATTCGGAACCATCCCATGCGCCGCATCCCCAATCAAAATCACGCGGTCTTTCCGGTACGTCTCCATATCCGGCAGATCATACACACTCGCCGCACTCATCCTAAACGACTTCCGCATCATCGTTTCAACATGGGCAGGAACGCCCCACTCATGCAACAAATCCGCCAACCGACCCGCATGCTTTGGCAAATCCGAAACAGGCCGGTACGTCTGATCCTCCTCTTCCGGGTCATCAAATGTCGTGACCCGCAACGCGCCGAGCTCTTCAGAGACCTTGTACGCGACGACGAAGCGTTTCTTGTCGCGGTCAACGTAGAATGTTGTTCCCTCGGTTTCTTTGAGTTGGATGTTGTGGTCTTTGAGGTTCACGACGGAGAGGTGGCCCATTTCGCCAGTGAATTTTGCGGTTAAGTGGGAGCCAAAGACTTTTCGGCGGGTTGCGGAGTGGATTCCGTCGGCGCCAATGAGGAAATCGGCGGTGGCGGTGGTTCCGTCGGCGAAATATGCCGTGGCTTGAGTGGCATCTTGCTTTACGTCAATAAGCTTCTTGTTGACAAAAGTCTTGATACCGGCTTTGTAGCATGCTTTCATCAGGACGTAGTGGAGCTGATATTAAAGTGTGTAAATTGCTTGTATTGGGATCGATTTGTAAGGATATTTACCCTGGATCGCAGGATTTGCAAGGGAGCCTGAAGTTCTGGGTCTGTCTCTCCTGAATGCTTGTTCCAGTAGATGATGTCGGCAACGATGGGTGAAGATCCATCCATCTTTGCCCACGTTGTGTATGGCAATCTGATCCCTTGCGCTTTACAATCGTCGAGAACACCAAGGGATCGGAGAACACGAAGCCCTCCAGCTTGAATGGCAATACCACCTGTTCGTTATGATGGTTAAGATGGGAACGATGGTGTTTTGAATGCCAAGGTAGGCATCACCTCCAGAGTCACCAAACTCAACAGGAGTTCCGTCAACAGTAGCCTGGGCAAGATCAATCTGATCGTAGAGGACACTCTCGATCCCAACTTGGTTCAAAGCAAGGGCGGTGGCAGCTCCAACGAGACCACTCCCGATAATAATTGCAGTTGGCATTGAGTTTTTGGATGAAATTGATTGAATGTGGTGGAGATGCGGAGTTTCCAACCAACAGGCACTTTCTCTTGCCATAGCAAATATATTTGAAGTGAAAGTGTGGAGACGTTCAGAGAATTTATTGAAAGAGGACCAACAGGACCACGCCTACCTTGGCATTTCAGTTTTGTGAAATAGAAGCGTAAAATTAATGCGCGTCTCTGTGCATATTTATATTTTAGCAATAACAATGATACCGTCTGCAATCGATTAAAACAGTGTATGACAGTGGCTGGTCCATGTTACTTTACTAACTCCATATACAGATCAGCTGGTTTAACATTATGCATTAACGATTAAAAGGATGCTTTCATATATTCTTTTGAACTAGTCAAAATGGTCTTTGGGTTGGTCAGAATTTTCTATCTGCAGCAAGGTTCAGCTCCAATGTTAATTCGCATCAAATGCACATTATCGCCAAGACGCTGAAACAGATGGTCATTATCAGAACGAAAAAACCTGTTTTTTTTCGAGTTCGATTTTCCCAATATTGAAGTTCGACGGGCAGAACTCCTTTGATTGTGTCCTACATTCCACAAGACGACCTCATTTCCAACCCTTATCCAATCTTGACACAACCATGAACTCATCCGAGCTTTGAGTGCAAGTGCACGAACATCAGCGTTTGTACCTGCAGTAACGGCAACGTTTGCGCCGACTGTTTCCGGACCCAGTTTTACAGGAGCAGCAGTTGATTCGACGACGGCGGCAACAACAACCACTGTTCTTCCCTCGTCGTTGTCGTCGTCGTCGTCGTCGTCGGGAATGTCTGGCCAAACCATTGCGATTCTTTGCGGCAGTCTCGGCGCGGCGCTTCTGCTGATTGTCGTTGTCGTTGTTGTTGTCGGACCACTGCGCCGCCGCCAAAAGCAGCAGCGACTTGAACGCAACTTGAACTTGGATTCAACCGAGCGAGGCGACTTTGAAAGCAACGACAGCGCCCGTTCGGACTCGCTGCTCATTGTCGCTGATGCTGCGACAACACCCCAAACAGACACGCATCAACGACTCCCGCGAACAGGAATGTCACGTGGCCGTTTGCTGCTAGTCTCGGTCGTGGAAGTATTTCTAGTAGTGCTGCTGATACTAGTGCTCGGAATTCAATCAGTGATTCGGGTATTCTGGAAAGGAGAATGACGGATCGGTCTACTAATTCCTCCAATGGACGCTTCAATAACTATGGAACGAGTATTCCTACAACACCATTCTCATCGCCCAATGCACCCACTGCACCTACTGATTTAGTATTGCCACGCGAAAAGAGTCTAAAAAGAGAACTGAAAGTGGATGTTGTCGAAGGAGATGTTCTGGAGAGGCTGAAATCTCAGAGAGCAGTTGTTTCTGAAGACGCTCCCAAACGATAAATTGCTTAATAAAATCACAATTAATATTGCTTCAAAACATTGAACACGTGGATGGAAGGGAGATTAACTGTTTAAGGGTGTATATCTTCTGTTAACTGTTCGGGTACCACTACGCATTCTAAAGAAGGTGTCAATACGGACTGCCAATTCTAAACGAGGAAGAGGTGACTTATACGTGGCTGTGGGGTGGCGGGTGTTAAGCACGGCCTTGATCACTTTCCAATCACTTTCCTTCAAATTGAAAACGGGAAAATGGCGACTCTTGAGCCCGAGAGTCCCCTCTTACCGGATGATCCTCGGATCCAAATCGCAGCCGCCGGAACAATTAATACGCAAAGGAGGACCCACGCAGCACAGGCCACGTCAACCACGGACACGTCAACCACAACAACGACAACCACCACCACTGAATCAACAGCCACGGATCCAGCGCTTCTTCCCTCTGGACCATTCGCAGGCATTTCAGTCGGCTCTGGCTTCCAACGGCCGCAAGTCTCGTCCACGATAACTAATCTTGATCCAGTCCAACCAGTCCCTGAACCAATTGCTGGAGGCCAAGGCCGCCCACCCTCTCCCCAACAAACAACAACAACAACTCCAAACCAGTTCGCGCCACTTCAAACCGCGAATCCATCCTCAACATCAACCTCCTCCGACTCCCAATCACCCGCCTCTCCCCAACCCTCATCGCCTTAATCGCATCAGCCGCCCTCCTCCTCCTCGTAATCGGCTCAATCCTCATCGTCCGAAAAAGACGGAAACAAACCCCCGCTTCAATCTCCCCCTACGACATGTCTCCACGCCGCCGATTCACAAAAACCATCCGTCTGAATGCATCCACATCTCAAGAATACCTCGCCGACGACTCCGAACAAATTCAAAGTGCGCAACTGTCACCACCACCGCCAACGACGGCGGCGGACTCGTTGAAACGGACGGAGTGGCCGTTGACGATGGTTACAAATGAAACGGAGAGTGATGAACAGATTATTGTTATGGCGCAGAAACGGTCTTTTGAGTTGATGCGGAATGGGAGTGTGAGTCCGCCGACTCAGATTAGCGGTGTTAGTACGTTGAGTAGTAGAGGTAGTGGTGGGAATGCTGGTGAAGATGATTTGGTGAATGGAGGGGTATTGGAGGTGTGGTTGGGAGTGGGGGAGAGGAAAGGAATAGGAGGGCGAGTCATGCTTTGCCGAAACTTGTGGGTATTCCTGTATCGGGTGGTATTCCTGTTGGTGGTGGGCCTACCAGTCCTCTGCATCAACAACTACAACAGCAACTACAACAGCAGCAACGCTCTTCAGTTACTATTTCACGGGGAATTGTGTCAACAGGCACTGTCGTGGTATCCAGTGCGGGTGCCGAATTGTTGGAACACCATTCTTCTGTTGCTCATGTTGTTTCGGATTCTACGAGCACTACCTCAGCAATTTCAGAGACAGCGACTCCCGTTATTGGAGTTCCTGTACAGACTGTGCGGACTGGATTTGCTCTCGTGGATATCGATAATCCTATCACCCGCACGGGTAGTTCAAAAGCAACCATTGTTGATTGATGTTGTTGCCATGTAAAATTATGCAAACAAATGCTGATGTTTTGTTTTTGATGAGTTGCAGGATCAACTCTGTATTACTACCAACTTTTCTATTGCTCTCTTCTCAACTTGTATGTGTAAACTAGAAATAAAATAGAAAAAATAGAAACCTCTTCTTGGAATAGCACTTCCATACATCGTAGTCAACTTATCAGACTTTTACAATCGACTCTTGAAGTCAATTGGTCCACGCAATGGTTCATAGACATCCTCATGCAACGAGTCCCTAATCACACTCACATGTCTTCCTAAATTACTCGCGTCAACAAGTTCCTCCGTGATTTGGTCAATCGATGTAACACCATTCAACGCCATAACCATCTCAAGTTCCTCTTTCAAGATATCCAACAACCGCTCAACACCTTCTTGACCATACGCACTCATGCATACAAAGAAGGTCTACCAATTCCAACTCCCTTCGCACCAAGAGCCAGAGCCTTGAAAATATCGGCACCACGACGAACTCCGCCATCCAAAAAGATTTCAAGGCGATCACGAAGTCCAACGCTTTTGAGTGCAGCGACAACTTCAGGCAAGATTTGGATTCCGGAGCGACACGTGTCAAGCTGTCTTCCACCGTGGTTACTCACAACAATACCCTTCACACATGGCAAATAAGCGGCGCGGACAGCATCTTGGCCAGTCTGGATTCCTTTGAGAACGATTGGCATTGTAGTGATTGAACCGAGCCATTCAATATCAGGCCAAGAAAGGGTCGCGTCAATGAAGGAAGAGATTGCACGTGCAGCACCCATATTACGGTTCACATTTGACCCGTTATTCTTTTCTTGAATATCCGAGACCGACGACGAGTACTTGAGACGCATATCCTTTTCACGACGGCCAAGCTATGAATTACAGCGTTAGTATACCCACACTCACAGTAACACCCAAACAAAACTTACAGACGGTGCATCCACAGTCACAAACAACCCTTTACACCCTCTCTCCTCCGCCCTCTTCACAACCTTCCTCGTCACCTCCCGATCCCCATTCACATACAACTGAAACCACGTATCCTGTCCAACAACGCGCGCATCCAACATCTCATCCAACGAACAACTCGCAAGCGTCGGCATCATCTGAATAACACCCTTCGCACCCGCCGCCCTCGTCAACACGACTTCACCCTCAGGATGACCCAACTTCCCCAACGCGCAGGCCGTGATGTATACGGGGAGGGAGGAGGGCGAGGAGAGGAACGTTGTTGTGGTTGAGATGTTGGAGACGTTGATGAGGACACGGGGTTTGAAGAGGATTCGGTGGAAGGCGGCGTGGTTCTCGCGGAGGGTTAGTTCGTCTTCGGCGCCGGAGGAGTAGTAGGCCCAGGACTCTGGTTTGAGGACTTTTCGGGCGACGGCCTTGTGGGTTGTTGTTGTTGTTGTTAAAGCTTGTGTAGCTGTTTTTAGAGTTAAGGGACAGAAGTACCTCGAAATCAAAGGCATTCAGCATTTCGTTTATACTTGGTTTCTCGTTGCTAGAGTGTTTCTTTGATTCTGCAGGGACGAGGGAACGTTGGACGGGAGTGCTCGTGGGATCCAAGGTGCCGATGCAAAGGGCTGGTGGAAGGACTGTTTCGAGAAGGTCTTTTGGGTGGTACATTGAATACGCTTCGGTTGCGTCTGTTCCGGCTTCGCGGAGAATGATTGATGCGCCACCTGGGTGTTGGTGGAGGAAGGTTGTCACATCGTACACTTTCGAGTGCAGGATCAGATAGCACGATCCAGATGTGTTGTGCGTGGATACTTCCTGGATGAATGGTTTGGTTAAAGAGGCTGGGTGGTGGTTCGTGGAAGGGTGCTGTACTTGATGGGTGAAGGTTCGCATTTGTCACCAACTTTTACTCCCTTTAAACTGATAACTTAAGTTTATTAAGGAACAATATGGTGGTATGTATTACCAAAAACTTGAAATTGAATCACTTGTGACCCCGAACAATAGCAACCGATGCAACAGAAGTGTACGCCAACCAATGTTCCAATCCAGGCTCCTTATGCCCACTTGCGAAATAATCAGAGTTCCTTTGCACGACACTTTCTCCCACGACAATCAAATCCTCTTGATTTCGACATAGGTTCCCCAAACAACTCGTCAATGCAGGAATATTATCTGTTTCAAGCATCACGTCAGCTGCATTCTTTATAGACGGTGCAGCTAAAAGTGGTACTGATTCCAGCGTGACGGCAGAACTATCGGCCGGTGCAGGAAGTTTCACGATATGTATCCGGAACTTGATGGATGGAGAAACATTGAGGACGATGTAATGTGTTTAACGAATAGCATTGCTTCGTTTTCACTTGAGTCGCTTAATCCTGCCACGAGTATGGACACGTTGATAGGTTCAGGAGTAAATGCTTTTGAAGTATCTAATGTGGATGCAGAACCAGTCCGAGCAAAGACTGAAAAAAGGCGAGAAGATGGTGTGGAGCCTCGAGATGGATTGAGAGCCATAAATCCTCTATCGATGAAGTGCACAACTGTTGCTGATGGTATGGCTTTGCTCACTTCTGAAGCCATGGTACGAGTTCTTTGCGTAGAGTCGTCTCCAATGATCCAACCGGACTGGTTCTTCGATTGGGATGTTGTTTGGATGATTCAACCTTAGCTTCCGTTTTTTTGGTAGCAGCTTGAGGAATTATTACAAGATTGACTGATGATTGTTTTGCTGCTTCAGCACTGCATTGGATAGGTTGCCTGGATCAGCAAAATCCAAGAGAGGGTGGGACGAAACACCATGCAGACCAGAGAACGTGTGGAATACGTTTAAAACGGGATCTTCTTCGATTGTATCGGTTGGATTGGCGGCTTTCATCTGAATATGGCGTAAGCAAGCCAGTGATGACATGGATATTATAAAATGAGAAAACATACCACCGTGGTGAACCGCTGATCCATTTTAACTAAGCGCAAAGCAAATACGGTAAATGATTGGATATATGTGAGCCAGAAATCATTGTACATAGTGTCATCATTGATGACACAACTTCCATTGAGGGAGGCAAACCAAAGCTCGAATTTCAGTTTCACTTTGATTAGGAGACGACATGGCATCCGCCACATCATGATCATCGGGTTTGTCAACCACACTGTCTTTAGGCCTAAGCTGACTTCTTTGCTATAGTCTATGATGAAAAGTTATGGCAAATTTTGAACTATAATTTACGTACATGAGTGTGGATAAACAAGCGTTATCAATGGAACTGTCATAAAAGTGGTAAAAGTGCCATAAGCACAAAGATGGCGAACAATTTGGGTGTGATTACACCAGCTGTGAGACCAACGTTGAGAACAATAATTTGAACCAATCTGTAAATTATTCAACACCCGCATTAACATCAGACACAACATACCCTCTTGTGTTCATGAGAATTCCAACTGCGACGCCTCTCGCCAATTGAGACCCGAGCCTCTTGCTGCAATTGTGCATCCCAACATTTTACCCAAACAAGCAATGAAACAAATCAATGCAACCATGGACCAAGATTTTCCATCATCCAGCAGTCCCAACTGAGTGTTAAGCCCAGAATAAGCAAAGTACAGAGGAAGGAAAACGACTGTGACAAGATCTTCAAACTGGCCAGCCAACTTTCTCGCGAAGCCATGGTCATGAGGAATCACGATTCCCACCAAAAACGCACCAAAGATGGCTTGAACTCCAATGACTTCAGTGAACCAGGACGAGAAGAGAACAATCGTGAACACAACAAACAGAAGCAAATGATGAACGTGTTCTCGATCTTTGGCCAAATTTACGAGATGAGCCAGAATTGGGCGTACAGCAAACCAAAGAAACAGGGTATATCCAATCACGACAAGAAATACATAGACTGCGACAGTGTATGAGCCACTATTCCCATTCCCTCCGTTATTAACCAACGCCACGACTAGAACCAATAGCGTCCATGCAATAAAATCATCGCAGGCAGCAGCGGAAATGGTGGCTTGCCCTACACGAGTATGCATCAGTTTTCTTTCAGTCAGGATACGAGCGAGAACAGGGAAGGCAGTGATGGACATGGCGACACCAATAAACAGTAAAAACGAAGTGAATGGAACAGTTTGGTCTGCATAGGTATCGTAAATCAGCTGTGTGGCGTTGTGTTTGATCAGACGGGTGGAGTTCAAGTCACATGTTGTAAACGAACCCTCGCAATCGCCAGGCCTAGCCCAAACGGCAGCACGATACCGGCCACTGAGATAGCGACTGACTTTTTAAAGGTTTTGAATAGCTCAATAGGCTCCAGCTCGAGACCAACCTGTTGTAATTGTTGTTTAGAGAACTTATAGTGGCTTACGAAGGTTCCTTACGAGAAACATGTAAAAGACAAGGCCCAGATCCGCAACAATCTTCATAAACGGAAGAGACGATGCCGGAAACAGGTTGTTCTTGAAAGCGGGGATCCGGCAGAGACATGACGCTCCAAGCACCTTTTGAGACCAAAGTTAGAACATTCTGGCTTTGGAACGAGCCTCGCATTCAGAAGCTGTTGGAATCTGCACTCACGAGACCGCCAATGACTTCTGCGATAACTGTTGGCTGACGCAGCCATTTGAGCGGGAACGAGAGGATTCGGGCGGTGACAATAACCACACAACACTGCATCAAGAAGAGCGACATTGGACTCATGGTGAGTGGGTTCTGGCCCTGCAGGATGGATCCTCCTTCAGCTCCCATGATGGTGATGTTGATGATGATTTGGAATTGACTTTTGTGTTGATGGTGCCTGACAAAAGATTATTGGACGAGACGACCCGGACCAACCCCAACTAATCTCCAACAATCAACTTTAACTTATATTATTTTACTCACTGCACTTGGACCTGTAAATCATGGTTGTATGGACATAGTTCAACTTCTAACGAAGTCTTTAGCACGTGCATATGGCGAATTTATTGAACCTTGTCTATCATTATTCGCGACCATATACAATCGCTATTGATGCGTTGCAGCTATATTGCAGCCAATGCTCCAAAGCAATCCCATTCCAACTTGTATTCTGCAGCAATACACTTTCCCCAACAACAGCAAGATCGTTTGGGTTACGACAAAGTTAGCATATAACTCGTCAATGTTTGAATAGTGTCGCTTGTCAGCCTGATATCTTTAGCGTCCTTGATTATTTGGAATTTTTTCGAAGGGTCATTAATAGCAGCATCTAAGCGCAAAATTGTTGTATCGAATTTGTTTAAATCTTCACCCATACGTGACTCTGCTATGTGTTTGGCAAATGAGATGGATGCCAAATCATCTAGCTCAGAATCACTACCAACTATGACCAATAAGTTGTACTCTGGATGTTTTTCTTGTTTCAATGTGTTATTCGACTGTTCGTTCGAGAGCTTTGGTTCAACTGGGAAGTGAATTGAGGATGGCGACTTCATCATATTTGTAGCATTGAATGACAAGAATCCACGGTCAATAAAATGGACTACGGATGCAGATGCCAGCGATTTTCGAACATTTTTGGCTACAGAGCTTGCTTGCTGCGTCAAGTCCAACCCCATCCAACCATGTGAGGGCGACATCACAGTCGTCCCTTCGATTCGTTTACAGGCCAGTTGAGGAATAATTACTAAATTAACTGAAGAAAGTTTGGCGCAATTAATTATAGTCGGGGCAATATCGTCAGCATCAGCAACTTGAAGAATTGGATGTGATGGAATCTTATGAAGGCCCGTAAATGTGCAAAATACATTGAGAAGTGCATCTTCCTTGATAAAATCAGACTTTTCAGCTGCTTGCATTACAGTAGTAAAACGTGAGTCCATTTTGATCAAGTGAAGCGCAAATACAGTGAGAGAATCAAGACTCGGCGAGGCATGCATCAGCGAACACAAGCTCATCATTGGAGAAACTACCCCATTGAAGGGAGATAGATAAGTGATCGAATATGAGAGCCATTTCTGCTGTTTGGGTTTGTGGCGACTTCTCATTCCCGCCTTCGACATCCCCTTCAATCAGTGCGATCTTCATTTCTCTTTCGTAGTCTAGTGAAATCGTTTCAGAGAATTAATCAACGAAGTACCTTTAACTTACAGGAGGCGGGATAAACAACCGCAATCAGCGGAACCGTTAGAAATGTTGTGAATATTGCCATAAGCACGAAAATTGCAAACAATTTTGGTGTAATTACTTTAGCCTGCAGTCCGACGTTCAGAACTATGATTTGCACCAACCTAGATAAACAACTTGTAAACGCATTATAACTTAAATGCAACTTACCCTCTCGTGTTCATTAATATTCCGACTGCAGACGATTCTCGCCAATTGAGTCCAGATGTACGGGCTGCAACAGTACATCCCAACATCTTACCAGCGCATGCAACAAAACACACAAGTGCGACAAATGACCATGACTTTCCGTCGTCCAAAAGCCCCAATTGTGTATTGAGCCCCGAATACGCAAAATATAAAGGCAAGAAAACCACAGTGACAAGATCTTCTATCTGCGAGGCAAGTTTTCTCGCAAATCCATGCTCATGTGGCATGATAATTCCAGCCAAGAAGGCCCCAAATATAGCTTGTACGCCGATAATTTCAGTGAACCATGACGAAAACAATACGAGCGTGAATACAATGAAGAGCAATAGGTGATTCAAGTGCTCTCTATCTTCGGCTAAATTTACGAGAAATGAGAGGAGCGGACGCACGCCAAACCAAAGAAACAATGTCCATCCAATTACTGTGAGGAACACGTACACAGCAATCGTATAAGATCCGCTATCTCCATGACCTCCATTGTTAATCAATGCCACGACGAGAACCAATAACGTCCATGCGATAAAATCGTCGCAAGCTGCAGCAGAATTGTTGCTTGCCCAACTTTGGTATGCAGTAATTTTCGTTCAGTCAGGATTCGAGCAAGAACAGGAAACGCAGTGATTGACATAGCAACTCCAATAAATAACAGAACGATGTATATGAAACAGTAGGATCCGCATAGTTGTCATATGTAACTCGTGAAATAGCAGCTCCCAGCGCGAAAGGCAAGAAAATCCCTGCGACAGATATTGAAACGGACTTTTTGAAGGTTTTGAATAGTTCTGTTGGATCCAATTCAAGTCCGACCTTGTCCAAAATATCAACGAACAATTTGTTTCTAAAATTAGACTCACAAGGAACAAATAGAATACGAGTCCCAGGTCCGCTACTATCTTCATGAATGGCAAAGATGATGTCGGGAATAGATTGTTTTTGAAGACTGATAACCTTGAGAGACATGTTGCACCCAAAACCTGGATTGGTTTTGGAGGTGTTAGTTTCACAACACTCCATTGCAAGTCACAATATAGGCGGAGTAAATGTAAAAGATAATGTATTGGAGAACTTACTAGACCTCCAAGAACTTCAGCAATGACGGTTGGTTGGTTGATCCATTTCAGCGGGAATGACAGAAGACGCGCTGTAACGATAACAACACAGCACTGCATCAAAAATAGGGACAGCGGACTCATCGCCAGAGGATTCTCTCCCTGGAGTATAGAACCTCCTTCTGCACCCATCTTCCTTCGAACTTTTTGACAGAAATTTACGATTCCAACGAACAATAATAATTAACGTGTTCTACAATAAATTAAATCAATATCAAGCAATAACAGAAATCTTCTCAGCCATTTGTTTCACATCACAGTCCAACTCTTGACTTGGCGCCTCCACCTCCTGCAACAAAGCCCCTCTCTTACAAATACATTCCTGAACCTTGCACACTGGCGAGAACATGAAGTCTCTTGCCAAACCAGCAATCCAAACTGCAGTAAACGAACCAGCAATCAATTCAAGTCCAAACATGGCGCTCTCCAAAGCGGCATGAACTGATTGAGGAGCTTCCGGAACGTGTGTTTTGTAAGCTACAACAACAGCAGCAATAGAAAGAGACCAAACAATTGTGGCTCCTACAAGACCACCATGAACCCTCCACGCACTCATAAGCATTTCCATTACCATTCCCCAACAAACAATAGTAGAAATAACTCCTCGCTCTTCAGACGCGACAGCCGGTGGGAACCAGTAGAACGAGACAGTCGATGCCAACACATAGTCAATGTGAAGCAGTGAAGGATCCAGAGAACTAAATGGTATGGGTCCTGTAGTCAAGAGATAGGTCTTTTCGAGCCTGGTTTGGACAGAAACGAGAATGTGGAGCTATGTGTGCAAGGGAAAGGAATTGTCAGGTCAGTTTCAAGGGGGTGACGAAAAGGTTCGTTTTTAAGTGGAGACTTACAGCAAAGTACAGGAATAGGGACATGCCATAAGAGAGGGCAGTCCGGAACGAGGGTCAGAGAGAGTTTGGTTGTGAGCGGCATATAGTATGGATGCAAGAACGGCAACAGCAAAGAATGCTCTGAGTCCAAGCAACACGTTGGCCGCCTCATCAAAAGCTTCAGCATCTCGTTTTGCGAGGAGGCTGGTGCAGGAACACTTCTCGGTGGACTCAGAGCAAGAACACTTTGCTGGGAAAATAGAATCCACAGTCGCGTTTTTGTATCGCATAAGCTGCACAAGGAATACAGAAGGTGCGACTGGGTATGTGATATTGTACTCCAGAGAGCGAAGTACGAACGAGGCTACAGTAGTCATGGTTGCGAGATGGTTTTTTGACAGGTCCTGTTTTAATAGATGGGCGGGAAATCCAAACATCCCACCAACTTCCACTTGATTCAATAAAGGCATAAGATATGAATAACACGCAGATTATATTCAAACTTGGAGATGATTCTCCATATCAGCAGTAATAACAGACAAATGAACCCCATACGAAAAAACAGTACAATACAATATGCCAAGGACAGGACAAGACGGACCATGCAAGTTGAAAGCAAATAAAACACAACGGTTCAACAAGTTGAACATAAAGGATAGAGAGAGAAAAGCAAAACAAGAATGGGGCTCAACAGGTCAACACACATTTAGTTGTAACTGAATACATAGTTAGTTTAGGACAGCCTCTATTTGGAGAACTCACCCGTCGTTGTTGGAAGCCTGGTAGCCACCAGATTGCTGGTTTCCGTAGCCTCCAGAGTTTCCACCGTAACCTCCGGATCTGTAACCACCAGCGTTTCCACCGAAACCTCCACGACCTCCACGGCCACCGAAACCGCTGTCAGTTCTTGGGGCAGAGAAGTCAAGACGGACGTTACGTCCTTCGAAGTCGGCACCGTTGAGAGCGTTGAGGGCGGCTTGGGCAGTGTCAATGTCAGCGAACTGAACGTAAGCGAAACTATAGTGCAATGAAAGATGACCAATTAACAAACATGAACGTAACCCCCAAATCAAATACATACCCCTTTGGCTGACCAGTCTCACGGTCAGTTGGCAAGCGGCAAGAGAGAATTTCACCCTGCTCTCCAAAGAAGTTTCTGACACTGTCCTCAGTAGCGTTGAAGGTCAAGTTTCCAACAAACAAGGTGTCAGATGGGTCCTTTGGAGGGAAGGAACCACGGCCACCACGGTTTCCACCAAAGTCACCACGTGGGGCACGGTCACCACCGAAAGCTGGGCGCTCGTTACGGTCAGCGGCAATGTTGACACGGACGGTACGGCCGTCGAGCTCCTGGTTGTCCATGGCAGCAATGGCAGCCTGGGCCTCGTCTGGGGAAGACATGGTAACGAAACCGAATCCACGGGACTTTCCTTTTATTTTGATGTACAGGTTTAGGGTCATGGGGGTAAAGGGGGATAAGAGACAATAGGATGGTGCTCAACCAACAGGATAGCACGCAAACAATCCCGGCACGTTAACAACTATTGATGTATCGCAACGTAAAGTAAACGAGTGGACCCAACAACATTCCAACTTCCCCTGTTCACATTTTCCACGCACGCATCCGTTGTATCGAAAATTTTCGCCATTGAGTGAGTCAACGTCTCCGCAGTCCAAACAACACACGCCCAAGATAAGAAGGCGCACTAACCAGTCTCTCTGTCCTTGAGAACAATGGCATCAGCGACGGTTCCGTACTGGCCAAAGGCATCGTAAAGGGCCTGGTCATCAGATCCCCACTATGAAACACACAGAGTAAACATCGTGAAAAAAGAGAAAACGCAGGTCTTGAAGGCCTGCGTTGCATTGCGCAAGAAAGAGGAGGGATGCTTACGGAGAGACCACCGACGAAAATCTGTGATTGGGAGAGGGAAGGGTTAGCAAGTTGCGGTGAAACAGAGAGAGGGGTCGGGGCGCATCACTGGGCTCTCGATGGCACGCAGTATCACGATCATGATGCTTTGGTCGAGAGGCGTGTGCATGCGGGAATGCGGAAGCGTGCTCACCTTGGTTGACATTTGTGTTTTGTGTGTGAGTTTTTGCCCCTTCCATAACTCATCGCCACTTGAAAAGAAACAAAACAAACCAAATAATTGGTCCCAATTTATTCGGATTGAATCTATTCATAAGATTATGAGCGATACAAGTGAATGTCTGAAAAGTCTGTTGCTAGCAGATTCTGATAATCTGCGTCCCCCTTCTTGATGTCAGCCACAGCTCCCCATTCAAGCTTGTACCCAGATCATAGAAGAACTGCAAATAAGCTTCAGGATCATCTCCTACGCTCACATCACGCAAGTGCCGTGGAACAAATTCTGAGAAGATGTGAGCAGGAGGATCCTTTCGAAAGAGTTCCTTCGCGGTTTGGAGAGCCTTGAATTCATACCTTCCACGTCAATCTTGACAAGATATGGTTTAATATTCTTTCTTCGAGGTATGTGTCCAGACGACGCACTTCTACAATATTTGAGGCGGTACAATTATTGAGTGGAGCCTTGCTCATCTTAGACGACCCATAGTTACTCGGATCTGCACCCATACAGCTTTTGGAAACCTCCACTCCTAGGCCAAAGTTGTTGATGACGGCTTTTTTAAGTACGTCATTCGATGTCTATTTCTTACGTCAGAACGATGAAACAAGCCAAAGGCAACTTACGGCTGAGCATGCGAGTAAATCATAATTTGATTTCATGGGCTCGAATACGTGAACGTTGTACCCAGCATTGGCAAAAAACATGAAGTGGAGTCCAATATTCCCGCCAATATCCAACACGACTGCATTGGGTCCCCATTGTCTGCGAGAATCTTGAGCATTCTCTTACGAAGGTGGGACTCATAGAGTATATCCACGTCCTCCTTCTGAACGTTTTTGTTGTCCCTTCCAGCATTGTGTATAGAATCGGACACAACGTAGTCTTCACCACGCGGATAAACGCACATGGAAAACGGAGGATTCTCGAAAGGAAACGTAACCGTATTTGGCTCTGGACAGCAGTTACGGATGAATGAAGGGAGAACCAAGTACGGTGGTGGTTGGTTGCCAGTTGGTGCAGGCTCGCGCAAGTCACGTTCACGTGGTGGGCGTACTTGAAGAGCAACATAAGACAATCCGCCAGGCCCAGAAGAATTACAACCAGGGCATATGAACGAGTACTCTTCATTTTTCAAAAAGGTTTTGACAGGAAACGGAAAACTGGAACCAAAAAATTGTTTATCATATTCCGTCTCAATAATGAATAACCTTCTCCATCTTCCCTTGCTTATTCTTTGCATCATAAGAGCGATACATTTGAACGATGGACTCGACCAAACAGTCACGTCGGCGTACTCCCCATACAAGCTTTCACTGACAATCACAACAAAGTAGTCTCCCGCTGGAACAGGCGTACCGCCATTGAAGTTCACGGATCCATCCCAAGCTAACACTGTGTAAAGGTTTCCTAATGAATTATCTGCATCATTTCCAGAGATAGAAATAGGTTGCGACATTGCAATGCATCCTTTGGGGACGGGCATACCCAGCAATGTCGCTTCGATTGTTTGCACGAACGTCGCCATTTCGGCAATAGTGGAGTTCAGAAAAGTTGCAGGAAACACAGAGAAAGCCGCAGATTCAGCAGCAGCTGGATCTATCGTTGAAGGGAACACGTAAACAGCTGTTTGGATGGACGGAAGCTGAAGGTGGAAGTTGATGAGGAGATAATCTTGTGTTGCAGTTCCGTTCGCAGATGGAACCAAAAGCAGAGGTTGTAATGGAAACGTGATGTTGATGTGATTGTGGAGACTCGTAACGTTGCGATTTGAGTTTGCGCTCAAGAATGGTGTATGTTTGACCTATAATTTTGCTTAGTTTCATGCTGTAGGCTACAGAATTGTCCTCACCGTATCAATCGCCGTGAAGTTATAATAGTCTCCAACAGACCCGCCATAAGCGATAGAATATATTTTACCCAAGTCATCTGTACACTTGACCCACCCACTGTAAAGCCAAGCCGAAGAATTCGATTGAAGAGCTTCCATACCCTTCCTTGTGGGTCCGCGGATCGAAAACGTAACAATAACAGACTCATTCACTCCAAGAGTAAACTTGCTCGGGAGGTCAAACACAGTGTACAGCGACGAGTTCGAAATAGGATGCATACAGTGTCGGATTTGTGGGGTCATCAACAGACACATATGCAGCTTCAGTATAGCCGAGACTATAACTGCGATTGTTGAAGCCAAGGTTAGAGACCTGAAACTTGAAAACTTGGATATCTGGCTCTCCGAGTTTCGTGTAATTTCTCCATGGTGAAACCTTCGCAGACACAGAAGATGGATAGATGAATGTAGTAGCCTCCGTGATATTCTCGATATTGACTAAACCTGATCCTTGGAGGGCAACTGGAGCAAGCACGTTGTGGAGATTATCAGAGTTAGGGTACAGTGCTGGTACGCTGGTGGTTTTGACCAGGGAGTAAATTATGTCTTGACGCGAGAGTGCGATAATTCTACTCTTCAAGTTCGATAGCACAAGCGCGAAGACTCCGGCAGCATGAGGCGATGCCATAGACGTTCCAGAAAGAACTGCGTATCCGCCAAGACTTAACGGAAAAGTACTGTACACGTGTCCGCCTGGTGCTACTAGATCTGGCTTGATATGCCACGACAATGTGAATCCCCAAGAAGAAAAGCTGTTGATTCTTCCTCCAATAGGACTTGGTAGCAATGTATCTGTTTGGTTGAACACGATGGTCACGTTTCCATTGCCACGGACCTTCAGCATATTGACGAGATATTCTCCAGAAGAACGTGAGATGGTGAAGACAGTCAGGTTCTTGTACGGCTGAGCAACTCCTCCAATCGTTTCATCTACTTTCGCATTGTTGAAGAAGATGATAGTTGAGGCATTCGCTTTGATAGCGTTGGAAGCCTTCTGCGCAAATGTGCATCCTCCTCGGCGAATCAACGCTTTAAATAATTGTTTAATACGGCCAGCCAAAAGTGTTCGAAGAGTCTCACCGATATAACCAGCAAAAAAGTTGACAGGGTATTTCTTGCAACCATCTGCTTCAGCAGTCGTTGACAAGGACTGATTCGTCTTCAACTGTCCATTTGCAGCAGCAGTCGGTGGTTTATCCATATAAGTGAACTCCAACTGACGGTTCGCTGCATCTCCAGCAACCGATAAAGTACGGCCAATAGATTTGATATTCTCAACAGAACCAACCGTTATAACACCATCCGCTACAGCAGGTGAACCAAGTCGAAAAGCTCCGAGATTCTGACTGTTCCCCGCGGATACAACAATAACCATTCCCAACTGCGCAAATTTATCGGCCGAAATAGTTTCCGGTGCACTACCAACTTGGTCTGTCGAGCCAAGACTCAAATTAACAACATCACAGCTATCCTTGAACGCTTGTTCAAGCGCCGCGACAATGAGAGCTGAATTCGTTCCACCCGTGCAACCAAATACTTTGTAAGCTCCCAATTTCACATCTGGCGCAACGCCTTGCACAAGGGATGACTTTTATTGGCAGAGACGGCCGTGATGATTCCAGCAACGTGACTACCATGTCCAGCGCAGTCCATCTAGATAAACGTTAACACCTTAAAATATGCCAAGACTTTTACTGACCGGAAGCTGTTTGGGAGACGGCGTAGTCACTTTCGGAGGATTAAACGCATCACCCGCGAAATCATACCCGAAAGCCACTTTACAGTTAGGACCAAAGCAACCTCCCAAGTCAGGATGGTTGTAATCAACGCCAGTATCAATGGTGCATACAGTCACATTCTTCCCCGTCGATTCAGAATACCCATAAACTCCCGTCATCTTGTTTGATTCTTGGTCGCGTTTCTGTACAACAGGAGGTGGTTTCCATTCCTGTGTGGCAGTGGATGTTGTTCAAAACTGGGACTTGCAATTTCATTCTGGTAAAAAAGGAGTTAGATCCAATAAATAGAATAAAGTGTTTGAGATTTATATACCACAGAATGCAGTGTCTTGACTTCGTCAAAAGCTTTAAGAGCTTTGACAGCTTGAGTCGAAGAACCAAGAACATCAATTACGACACCACTGAATACATGCGTATACGGAGAATATCCAGGAGCAAGAGCGACAGTATTTGATAAATTGTCAGGGTGAGATGCCAACCATTCGGTAAATCGAGTATGTTGAGATTTGACAGCAGAAACATGAATTCCGTCCCTCACTTCTTCTGGAGAAAGAGAATCACTCCCTGACGGATGTTTGAATTCCAAGATGTAGAGCTTCGCATGTGCAAAAGCTGCCAAGAGCAACACGCCAAGAAGCGATTGATTCATACTTTTGATTTTGACAAGAATCTTGACAGCTTTTTCAATGGCGTTCCATTACAAATCAAATCATTCAGATTCTTTATTCAGCAGATCGATGAAAGGAATAAAACAAGAGATGATGCGGGGGAGCAACTTTGAATCAACAAATCAGTGGATTCGGGGAACAGACACTCCCATAATGGCAGCAATTACGTCAGATTGAGAGACAACTCCAATTGGACGAAGAACTGAATCCAAAATCCACAAACGATGGACGTCGCGCTCAACAAGCAAATTGATGGCATCCAGTAAAGTATCAGCTGGAGTCAAGGAAGATGTGGCCTCTTTCGTTGATTTCAAGTCCTGGAAATTATTTAATATTCTTTTTATGAGGGTATACTGATAGTCCTACCATCTTCTTGATGAAATCGAGAACATTCAAATTCACATACGCCAATGTTTCTCTGGACAACCCTCTCAAGTCAGACGCCGATAGAGTCGCGACAACTAACCCCGCAGCATCAACAACAGGAAGAGCAAGAATCTTTGCCGCAGCCATACGCGTGTATCCCTCCAAAGCCGTCTCCGAATCCTTCATACTCTTGACATGGTTCGTAACGAGTCCCAATTCAGCCAGTGTTTTCGAGAAGCACGGCAGGTTCAACACGGACTTATCCTTTTGCTTGAAGCACACGTTTTTGTGGATGTATGAAAGGATGTCTGTTTGAGTGATTACAATGGCAGGCTTTTCTTTGAGAGCGTCGGTGATCAGGGCACGGTGGAGGCCGTGTGCAAAGTGAATAAGAGTGGATTCGATGGTATCACGATAGTCTCGTTCAAATACTCTGTACGACTCCATCTCAGCATCCTTTTCAGCAGAGCTGTTAGATGGTATCAAATGAGATATTAAGCAGCATATACCATCGTCATTGCCGTTTCAACGGTGACGGAGAGGTCCAGTTGCGAGCCCGGCTTTTGGCGACTTGTGACATACAACAGAATATCGAGCGTGGACAGAATGTACGCAAACTTGTTCGGGAAAGCACGCGAAGTAATTGGCAACGTGAGAATGTTGTGCGAAGCCTGGGCGAGGTGACTTAGGTGTTAGACGAGATTCAAATACTTCCATTCAAACCATCGTCTTCAGCGCCGTCTCAATTGTGCTCTGAGGCGGAACAGAAATCACATTTTGTTTGGCGAGGCCGAGCTCAGAAAAGGTTTTGCTCGTGAGAAGACTTGTTTTTGGATCAGAGGACATTTGAAGGAGACTTGTTTTGAAGAATAATATTGTTATTATGACTCATCTTATTCCTTCATCAATCGTAAATCCCATCCCATCATCATGCTTTCTTCTCTGCCACTTTACTCTCCTTGGCTTCAACGGCCCGAATCCGTGCATCCTCGTCCCGCTTTGCCCATACAGCCCACCGTTCATCCCTCTCCTGCTTCAATCGCGCCCTCACAATAGAGTCAAACTTGGTCTTTAACCTGACTGAGCGTCCATTAACAACCAGAGGCTCAGCTGGAGGAGGTCTTTTGGTCTTGGATCTTTTGATGGATGAATACCACTCATAAGCCAAAGCGTGCATGTCTGGCGCGTGAGGAGATGGAATTTCAACTGAGTTTGGCTGAGGGAGAGGAGTTCGGAGAAATACTGTGCTGCAAGTGTTGTAGCACACTTCAAGGTACGCTGGAATGAACATCCATGGAGCCATGAAAGGTAGGGGGAAGAATGGCAATGATTTTGGGTGCTTCTTGACCAAGAGGTCCAATTGAGACAGCTTCTTCTCCTTTGGTTCTTTTGCTCCAGCCGCAGCTTCAGCCTTCTCAGATTCAGGTGCGGATGCTTTAGTTGCAGAAGCTGAATCTTCTGACGGCTTCTCTCCACAACTTCCTTTCCGTCCTCCTTGGAATCTTCAGATGCAACTGTCTTCGCCTTCTTCTCAGCTGGAGGAGCAACAGTTTGAGGCTCTGCGTCAATAGCTTTCTCAGTTTCCGCTTCAACAACAGTCTCTGGAGCAGTTTTCGCGGTCTTTTGGGGAATCAAGGTAACTACCACCTTTGGATCAATGGAAATCAAATCCCCTGGGTTAAGTCTGCGTGCGGGAACTGGCATTTTTCGCCGTTGACAGTTACGTGACCCTGAACGACAACGTTTCTCGCCTGGAAGATGGAGGAGGCAAAGTGGGAGCGGAAAACGACAACATCCAGTCTTCGTTCGAGCTCTCCGAAAGCAAGAGCCTGGAAATCCACATTCAATACCCATCTTCATACTGAATTAATTAGTCATACCTGCACAGGAGGCTGTGATTCTGTCTCCTTCACACTCATTTGGGACAGAGGAAGCTGACTCTTCCAGTGTCTGGCCAACAACTGCTTCTCAGTGATATTAGGGACATGGTATGCTCGCAGGTCTCGTTTTGCAGTCCACTTTTGCTGAAAGACAGATCGACGGGTCGCTTCGATTGGCTGTGTTCGTTTGTACAGGTTGTAGACATTCAGCTTGTGCCAGGACATTCGGAGGAGCCCCTTTGCCGGCGAGTACGGATCAGCAACCTGAATTGATGTTGAGCTTTGATCTGAGAATGTGCTAACTGCGAACCTTCCACTTGCTCGGGATGCGTTTCGACATTTGGTTTGTTTTGCTCTTTTTTGCCAACCCCTTCCAACAAAGAAATGGACAAACTCCATAAAGTAACTAAAAGACAATTCAGGAAACGTTGTGAATAATGGAGCGATAGCAATTAATATTATTAGAAGATAAACAATGGCGAGACCATGAAGTTATGGCCGAGACCCTCATCGGACAAATCTGGGGTACATCGAATTTTTCCGAGACCTTTTTGAATCACCTATCCCACGTTGGTGATAACCGTGCTGCGATTTACCATTCCAGTGATTTTCAAAGAAAGGTGTGAAACGGGCAAATCCCTCGTTAGATAGAATCCGCACACATTCATGTCATCAGGACGCGAGATATTCCTACGAAATCATGGTGCAAAGAATGGGGATGATTTCACAAGCAGAAGCAGAACAGGTTCTGTCTCATCAACCCATTCTACATTTGCTCCACCTCAGATACGCGTTCCAACGGCTCCTCGAGGATCTTTAGACCCCAATATGCCATTTCTACATCCATCAAAAAGGTCGGCTAGTAACTCTCAGCTCCGTTGGACCAATCCCTGGGCACACAACATAAATACTCCTTTGATAAACGAACCAGAGCCCGAGCCGATGAGCCAAAGAGTAGCGATGACGATAAACTCGTAAATCACAAGGGTTTTCGAGAGGAGCCTATTCTAACAGGAGGACATTCCCTCGAAGTGACAAGGAAAGACATAGTCAAGTGGGTCACCGAGCTGTTAATATTGATGACCAAACTGTTTCTCTTGTTCTACCTGACTCAAACGATCCTAAACGAATTTCAGACGCAATATCAGCGCACGTAATACAAAACACTTCACTAAGCCCATTACCGCCAGGCGCAAATTACGTTCCAAAGAAAGTCAAATATGCTCATCGTAGCAAGCAATCAGTGTATACAAGATCCATTAAGCCTCTGATTTATAGGTTTATTGGCAAACCTATATCAGCCACGTCTCCGATACTCAGATGGTGGATATTCGCCATTGATCTTGTTCACATCTTTCTCCTCGTCCTAGTTCCAGTTCAACTTGCATGGTCTGAAAAGTTTACTCATATCGGTTGGGTTGCGTTCTATCTTATAATGGATGCTGTCATGATGTTCGACTGTTGGATTCTTGCGAAAGTGGATTTTATGGATGAGTACGGACTATTGGTTGAAGATTCGGAAAGGATTGTGAAACGTTATTTGTTCCAGAATCGAGGGATTCTCGAAATCATCGTCAGTTGGCCATGGGAACTGTTGCAATTTTCTGTAACGAACGTGTATTTATGGGCGAGCTTTTTGGGACCTGTGCAGGACGTTGACCCTTTGACGTGAGTAATGGTTTTCACTTGTCTCTTAGACCGACAACTTGTGACAGCTATTACCAACGAAAACTCTGGGCGATAATATTATTCGTAAAAACGTTCCTACGGGCTCCATATTTGAGGATATATCAAATCCACATTCCGTCACTCGCACTGGTAAAGACCTTGTAATCATTCTGTGTTCGTGTTTCTGATTTTGTAACGTAGCCCATATCGCGACTGATCAAATGCATGTTCATTCTTATGCTAATTGGACATGTCGATGCTTGCTTGTTTTGGTTCATAGATTTCACTCTAGCACCAGGCGCTGATCGGTGGATTGAGCAAAACGGACTTACACTATCAACGAATGTGACTGTCGTAAGCATGTCTTCAAGCACCACACATATTGTGTTGACTGAAGCTGTGCCAATGTCCACCCAATACCTTGTCAGTTACCTTGCCGCACTTCGATCTTTAGTTCTCAAGCTTCGAGAAGCGAACCGAGATGCTGAAAACATCTATGTCATCTTTGAATTTGTGGCAGGTATTTTGAGCTATGGAACTGTGTTTGGAAACATTCATAGTATCTTGGAGTTGATGGATAGCACTGCAGCCGTGAATCAAGCTGGTTTGTAACATCAATAACTGAGTAAGTTTCTTACCGATTATTATAGAGGAATACCACAACTTTGAGATGGAAGGAATAATAAGTTTCATGAGAGAAAAGAAAATTCGACCTGAATTGCAACAGGTCCGTACGACCAGAATATCCGATCGGCATTAAATATTGCTCTTATCTGTGATAGATGGTTCGAGATTACAAAGAGCTGCAATGGCAAAAGTCCAAAGGTCTCGACGAAGACCACTTCTTTGTTGGAATTCCAAAGAGTGTACAACAAGAAATCAAAAACTTTCTTACTTGGACTTGGTCGCAAAGTTCCCATATTCCAAAATACGGATGTGCACTTTCAATATACTCTGCTTTCAAATTCGGGTAAGATCATTGTTTCAAGGTTGAGTATTGTTAACCTTACTAGCCTATGCATGTACTAGACGGGTGGACCATATTCCGAAAGGGGATGAGGGAGAGAAATGTTCTTATTAAATCAGGGAAAGTTGAGATCTGTTCTGAAGATGGAAGCATCATTTTTGTTACTTTGACAGACGGTGCTTCTTTGGAGAAATTGCTCTGTTTGAATGTAAGGGAATTTGATTTATATAAACTATTAACGATTGTAACTTTTCAGCCTGTCATCGAACTGCTATGGCAAGAGCGAAAGGACACTGCGAACTATGCACGCTCTCAAAAGACGATTTCAATATTCTACTCAACTTATATCCAAATATCGCGGATGGAATCACAGAAACCATTCGTTTGCGTAAAATTCAGGAAGAAGAGAAAAAGAAACTGGCCGAAGAAGAAGCAAAATTGAAAAAAGAAGAGGAAGAGCGTTTGAATCCAAAAAAGAGGAGCAATTTGCATCTGGGATTAGTGAGCACTCACAGGTCATCTGTCATTGGACAAGCCCGCGGTAGCCGTCGAGCGTCAATCTTGCCCACTTTCTTCCAAGGAAGAAAAGAAGATGTCGAAGAAGAGAGAGGCAGAGATGTTGACTCATTAATTAAAGGAAATTCAGAGCACATGCTTCCAAGGACTGCCTCATAAAAAACACAACAGAAGAATATCAACTGCAGATAAGGATATTCTTTTATGCTAATAAAATTATAACACAGTCTATCTTGTGTGATTTGAGAAAATCCAGTTGTATCCAATCCACCACCATTTAACACTTTTGGTTGTGAGCACTTTCAATTGCAACAACTTCTTCACGTCCGTGAAGAATGCAAGTTGCTTCACGTTTGGTTCGTGCTTCGCCTTGATTTCTTTCTGCTGGTCACGCAGCGCCTTTCCTGCATTCTCCTGTTCGACATCTTTTTGTTGTAAATATCTCGGTATGTTTTGAATCCACGCGCTTTTTGTTGGGCTTCGACTGCGTCATCGCCACCGATGTAGGCCTTCATCTCATTGAGAACTTTATCTTGCGCGATATCAATGAGTCCAATCGACATGTTCAAGTAATGATAGCGACTTTGGTCGTTTTGAATATCTTGTCTGTAGCCTTTCACTTCTTGCTCCAACTTAACAGCTTCACTATCAAGTCCAACCATCATTCCGTCATAGTGCCGCTTCTTTTCAACATAATCTGCTTCCAAATCACTTGCTACGACTCTTAACTTTCTCAATTCCTGGATTACAGGCGCCAAAACAGTCTTCTTCTCGTTGATAGAACTGACAATTGAAGAGATGATTTCGCTAATCTCATTCAAAGTTTTTCCCTTCAACTCATCCATCTCACTCTTCCGTTCTGACACTTTCTCCAAGTTATCACGTTGTGCATGGTAGCCTGGAACTCCACTTCGCCTCTCAATTTCAGATAAACTGGCGTTCATGGTGTGCTCACGAGTGCGAAGGATTTGCTCAGTGCGTTGTAGGATACCAAATTCAGCTTGGATTTCTGAGAGTTCGGCACGCTTCAATTTGAATATGTTGGATTTTCCTCGGAGCTCACTGACATACTTTTTGAGATCATCACCTTTCAGTGCCTGTGCAACTTATTTAGATAAGATAATTATGAGAGTAACTTACCCTGCCTCCAGGACCACGGTTCTGGTCTCGTCTAGCCTCGAGTTCATCGGAAAGTTTCATAATTTCTTCAGTGAGGGAGTTGAGTTTTTGAGCAGTTCCTTCCTTTTTACGAGCAATAATGGCAGCTTGCTGTCGGAATAATGCCAGCTTTCCATCTCCCGAGCTGGAAATCTACTTATCAGAAAAAGAAAATTGGCTCTATGCAACTTACCCAGCTTTCAACAACTTTTGTTCAGCAAGCCTCGCAGTATCCGCGTTCAGTTCTTTGATCTCATTATCCATATTCTCGAAATCAACTTCACGAAGCGGTGGCTCAGAAATGACTCGCTTCAAGTCACGGATACGTTGTTTGGTTTCCTCCATGGATTTTGGAAGATTCTCAGTTGCGAGATACTTGTTCATTTTGCATTCTTCTTGCATTTTGGCGAGCAAGGCTTCAGCTCCTCCTGACATTGAAGTGTTCTGTTTTTTCAAGGTGAGACATGCTTATTTTGAGAGGAAAAACTTACTCTGACTTCTTTTAGCGTTTGCTGAGCCGCGGCATATTTTTTGTCCGCGTTTTGAACGGCAGCTCTTTGTTCGCGAATCCTTCAATTTGCAGTATTAGCACAAAATCCCCCGTCTTAATACTCACCGTTCAGTCAAATTAGCTTCGGACTGCTGTTCCATTCTCAATTTTTTGCAGCTTCCAACCAGACTTGATGATTCGGCTAAACAACGGTTAGAGACGTAGTTTTGAGTTGGTTATAAACTCACCACTTGTTCCACTTTCTTCTTGATCTTACTAATTTTATTCAAACCTGCTGCTTCTCCTCTTCCATCTGCTGAATTTCGCGCTTAATCGATGAAGTAGCTCCGCCAGTAGCACGTAATCCTTCGATATATTTATGAAGTTCTTTGAATTGATCTTGGAGTTCGCTGACTTGCTCACTCAACTCGAGCATAACTTCCAAACAGCTTAAGCATTAACGAAAATGTAGAGATCTGTGGTCTCACCATCGTCCTGCATATAATCTGAAGGAACGTCGACAAATTCGAGGAATGGGGCCAAATAACATCGCTTCTTGTGGATCGCAACGTCCTTGAGTAGAAAGTACAGAATCTCAAGAAGAAGGGGACGGTCTGCATCTTGAATCTCTTGACGGAGTTGGTTCCTTATGATTGATTGTGTCAAACAGGATCCTTCTGAAAGTGACGACTTACACATCCAACCCCTGTCCGCGAAACTTAAGAATACGCATAAACTCTCCAATTCGCCAAGCTGTCGCGTCAGGTTCCTCGTTCCTGATGTCTACTTTATGAATAGATGGGATTGGGCCACCTTCTTCAAGGTAGGCTGCAACATCTGATATGAGTTGAACAAGCGCGTATGCGGGCACTTCATCGTGAAGCTGGATGACAGAAAGATTCTTGTTGAAAGGTGGTTGGGCGAGTCTGTCGGAGACGAGTCTCAAGTCCATCGTTCCAGTTTGTGACAATTTCAAGAAACAACACAATAAAGTGATAAAATATCCAACAAAAGGGATGTATTATTCAACGAGCACAAAAAACGAAAAACGGTAAAAACAAAAGAAGGATGTTGAAAAGATCTAAGTTGAGGTTGGTTTACTTGAAGAATCCCTTCTTGGCAGGAACAGCAGTCTTTGCCTTGTTCTTGGCTGCAAGTTGTTCCTTCATTTCACGGTGACGAGCAAGAAGCTGGTGTAAACATGATTCCATCAGTATCACCCTGAAATCGTAATAAAAAACACAACTCACCTCCTCTTCAACTTGTCTTAATTTGGCCTCCTTCTCAGCAACCTTAGCGTCAAAGACAGCCTTCATCTCAGCCTCCATCTTCGCCATCTTGGCTCATGAGCCTTCTTGTCGTTTTCAAGCTTCTTCAATGGGCTAATCAAACAAGGTCAGCATCTCTCCTTCAACGACCTCCCTCAAAACAAAAACTCACTTTGCATTCTTGATGTCACCGCCCAACTCAGCCAGCTTCTTGGTTCGGTAACTCTCATACAAGACCTCATTTGTAAATTCCTTCAACTCTTCCATGTGTGTGCGAATGAGCATCTGTCGGAGCTTGACAAAGTCACAGTGGTCCTCGTTGTCGACTTCAATGATTCCCCATGGGTACTTGCGACCTCGGATTTTGCGGCCGGCTCCAACATCAATGTCACGGTCGGCACCAACAACGGCGAATGGGATACGGCTCTGTTTTTTTGTTTGAGTTGATATCGGAATCCTATAAAATTAGAGTTTCGGTACGTACAACAATCTCCTTGTTCTCCTGAATAGTCTCTGGGTCATCGTTCTCGTATGTTGGAGGTTGGTAAATGTTGATTTTGTGAGCAGAAATATCGTTCAAAATCTGTCATCACAAAATAAGTACCCCACAGACAATTAAATCAACAACCAAAACTCACTCTCTGCTTAAAGTTCTTGAGCTCCTCCTCAGTCATAGTATCACTCTTTGCAATCACAGGAATCAAGTTAACCCGTCCGGCCAACTTCTTCATGAATTCGACATCAATTGGCTTCAAGGCGTGTCCAGTAGGTGCGATAAAGTATAAACAGGCGTGAACACGGGTGTCCACGATTCTTTTTCGGTTCACGCGGTTTTCCTGGTCGAGGAAGGCATCGAAACGGGCTTCAATGTTTTCGAGGATTGGGCTCCAGCATTCTTCGTTGTTGATGAAGTCTCCGAAACCTTTGGTGGTTAGGAGGGATTTGGAGTTAGTTGGTATTGTGGCAAATGACTTGTATAGGTCCGGACTTCATCTGTCCCTCAAAAGCGCCAATATAGCCATTCTTCAGTTATAATTTACCTGGAGTGTCAATACAGTCAACTTGAGCTTCACACCGTTCTCCTCAATATCAGCACTAATCGCCTGGATCTCAACAGTAGATGGCGTATCCGTTGTCAACTCCTTTCCAGCCTCTTTCCAGGGTACAAAGTAGTGTTGAAGAGAGTGTTGACGAGGGTCGACTTTCCGAGTCCCGATTCACTATGGCGATGTGTGATTTTAGATTCAAGGGAGACGGACAGGGGAGCCCGGGGCACGCACCCGACAACCATGAATGTGAATTGGAAGCCCTTCTTGATGGATTTGCGGTGCACCTGGTTGGGCAGGTTGCTGAATCCAACAGCGCCGTTGAGTCGTTTTTTGATGATTGGTCCGGCCTTAAAGAGGCAATTAAGCATACGGCTGTGTACTAAGAAAGAGAATGGGACTTACAGCGTAGTCTATGGAACGAAGAGTCGGTGATTGGTGAGAACGAGTTAGTGGATGATGTCAAACTGCCAATAAGGATCGACTCTGCTCCAGTCCCTCCACTCCACACTGTCTGCATATTGAATAATAGCATTCGAATTCATAGTCCAGCGCGATCCGGAAAGACTGGACGGATGGCAGTCATAGTTGGAGAGACACACACCTCCCATTTGGCCAATTTTTTGGATGACCACCTCCCCAGACACAACTCCTTCCAAACTGACCAACAAAGGAAGCAATATTCAATGATTTTAGTTTAAGATTTAACGTTAAAAGAGAGAGAAAGGAAACGAGAAGAACGACAAGACACTCAGAACAACAGGTTCTCATCAACAAACTTGAGCCATAAATTGACTCCAACCGCCAACACTAACAGAATTAATTAGCATTCGCAAAAACCTATTTCAATGAAAGACTCACCCAAAATAACACTCAGAATAGTAGGACCCCAAATATCGTCGAATGGCTTGTTGCCCCTCTTGAAAATCATATCCGCACGCCATTGCACCAAGAACATGGCATGAACCATGAAAACATGGCCACAACTGTGAACATCAGTCCAGAGATTGGCCAACCTTGTCACCAAAGTTGAGCAGACCCAGTGACATTGCACAAAGGGTGATAACGACTAATGAATGAGGCTGTTTAGACATGCTATGCAATAAAAACAAAGCTCAAAAAACTCACATCCAAGCCAATTCAAGAAAGTACGCTCATTGGCAAAGTACACCTTTGGCTCAATTCTCTGTGGGAGAACAATACGTTTGGTAACATCAATAGCCTGGAACCCAACCACATCCGGCGTCCCCAACGGAACCTCAGGCTCAATCTCCAAAGGCCTTCGACTATCCAACCCCTCCGAGAACGTCGAACTCAACCGTGACCTCACAGTCGCCGCTTGAGAAACCGGGGAATCCAGCACATCAGAAGGCTGGATCCTCTTCCCCCTACCACCCTCACCAAAGTCCTTATTCAACAACGGCAACCACGACGGGAAGATATTCACTTTATCCTCCAACAAGTCACACGTCCCGTGAATATATTTCGAGAACGTAGGAACTTCCTGGATCAACGGGTCCCGCACGAGTTTCTTGACCCACTCTGGCTCCGTGCCCCCTTCAATCATTTGGATCTTGACTTCAAGGATGGCGTATGGGAAGCTGTCAACGTCTTCTTTGGGGAGGTAATCGAACGGCCAAGTTGCGCCTGCGTCTGTGCGGCGCCAGTTGTCGCCGGATCGGCGGTGGCCAAAGTTGTCTTCGCGGATGAAGGTGAGTTCGGTGTCAAGGGAGATGCGGACGCGGAGGTCGCCGGGGATTTGGAAGGCGGTGCGGTTGTAGAATGTGCGGAGGATTGGTTTAAGTTGTTTGGATTGGATGGAGGTTCTGATTTCATCGGAGAGTTGTGCGAGTTCTTGGAGACGGGATTTGGAGGGGACGGCGGTACGGGTTGTGGTTGCGACGAGGGAAGGGGAGGTGAGCAGTGCGGGAAGGCCTGGAGATTTCAAGCTGCTGAGGGCTGGAGAGAAAGATGGGGAAGGGACGCTTTCCAAAACGACTTTTTCATTGACTTTTTGGATAGATTTATCCATTTGGTGCTTTCCAGCCAAGTAAGCATTCACAAACTTTTCCTTGACAGTGAAGCGAGACTTTTCAGTCTGTTCGTTTTCGAGACTGCGAGGCTCTTCTTCATGGTGAGATTCCACATTATCTTCATCAGAGGACTCGTCATGATGGCGATTCTTTTTGACTTTGAGCACTTTGCGTTCGACAAAGATGTCGGTTGCGTCCATATCGCCGTACCATCGCATACGAATCAGCTAATCGTCAATTTCATGAGTTAAGGTTAAAATTAAACAACTCTCGCCATACCTGCGATCCAGGCTTTCTTTCAAGACGGTCATTGTAGAGCTCCAGGTGATCGTTATCAAAGTACACTGTGGAAACTCCAGGGTTTGGGATGTCTTCAACAGCCCCCTTCTTGTCCTTCACAATCAAGATGGGAATCTTTTTCAGAATCTCGTTTCTAAGGTCATCCACTTTATCGTAGTGCACCCAGTACTTTGTAGTCTTTCGCACGAACTTGTCTGGAATGCTGTCCTTCAAATCTGTGCCAGAACCACCCTTTCCACCAGTACGAACATCATTGAAGATACGAGAGAGGCGCACAATGAGGGGTTCAACGGACTCCTCATAGAAGGGACGTTCCCGCATTCTCAACAAGAAAGTAGGTTTGAGCTGGAACTGGGTGTAACGATCATGTTTCTTGAGGATCTTCATGAAACCGGCATAGTTGAGTCGAGTGTACTTTGACAAGTCGCCGACTTCTTCGAGGATTCTGTTCACGTCGTCGCGCAGCTTTGCAAGTTGCGTTTCTTCCGGCGAAGCGCCGAGGACGGGCGACATGACGAGTTCGGCGATTGTTGGATGGGCGCGTCTGAGGCTGTCGAAGGCGCGCTCGCACTTTGCCACGCGGCGGCTGAGCTCGTCGCCTTTCATTTTGCGGAACGAAGCGACCTGGTTTTTGGGTGGTTTGATTGATTGGATTGGATTGGGTGGTGGTTGGTTGAGTTGAGTTGAGTTAGTTAGACAACAGCGACAGCAAGGACGATGCACAACAACTCGCTCGCACGCACGCACGCACGCACCTTTTCCAGTTCTCGGTCCAGGATCTCAACAAAGGCCGCCTCGTCAAGTTCGCTGAGCCGCGTGCCCGTGTTCTTGAGGAAGCGCTTGCACAGCTCGTAGTTGCTGAAGAGACAGATCGTTAGTATCAACTGAGAAAGACGAGAAGGAAGGACGGGTACACAGGCTACTCACATGTAGTAGTACTCCCATTCAGCCTATTGTTCAACACCAAATCAAAGCCAGATAGTTAGTGACGCTCTCTGCCTAATGAAGCAGTATCACTCACCTTTCGCTGTTCAATGAGTCTCACTCCAAACTTCATTGTCTGTCAGTCAACGCTGTGAAGCTCCTGTTGGTTTTTGAGTCAAAATGGGCCAGCACGTTTCGGGAATTTCGAGCACACACTCCTCGGAAAAAATGGCTCCCAGCACGCTACTTGCCAACACTGCGTTTCAGAGACATAATCAACAATCAGGCACCATTTAGAGCAATTTACTGTCCAAGTATCATCAAACGAAATAAAGAGTCCACTAATCATCAAGATCTGATGCAAGGTTGTCGAGTGACCGCTGGTGGCATTGTCGGCTTCCTTGTCCCAATCCATCCTCCAGATCATATAAATAAGAACAAAACACACAATGAAAAGGATTACAGTGAGAGATGTCCATAGTCCCAACAGTTTACCACCAAGATTGAAGCATACTAAGCAACATACTTAGTATCAACTGTGAATTCATAGATGTACTCACCATAAGTTCCGATGGGAATTCCGAAAACGTAGTAACCAAAAATGTTCAGATAAGCTCCAATTTCTTGTCGTCCAGCTCCACGAAGAATTCCAGCGCAAATGCATCCTTGAATATCTGCAAATTGGAATGCTACAAAAACGAGACGATCAGGATCAAGTTTGCAGAAACAAATGAAACGACAAACCTGCAACCAAGGGAACCATTTGCTTCACAATCTCAATCACCTTTTCGTCATCAGAGAATAAATACCCAAGTCCGTTTCGTCCGAGCAAGAACAGCGAACTGTTCATAACTGTCAAGGCAACCCCCAAGTAAACACCAGCAAAAGCCGACAGTTTGGCTTGGTAAGGCGATCCTGCACCAAGAGCATTTCCGATACGTGTTGTACAAGCAATTGAGAATCCCATGGGCATGGTGTAAGCCCACTGACAAGAAGTGAGGACAATAGTTTGGGCAGCCAAATACTCTGGCCCCAGAATCCCAGCCATCAAAGCAACGATTTCCCAAGCCCACCTACAGTTTTCAATAAGCAAGCAATCCCGAAATCCAAAGCAACCACTTACCATTCCGAACAAGTCATCAGAATTCCCGAAACACCCAACTGCGTCACATTCCACAACTTCCTCACATTCAACACCTGCTTCCACTCCCACCCTCCAAACGCATCCCCGCCCTCCACAAACCTCGCATACGCAAGTAACATCCCCGCAATCAAACACTGACTCAACATCAACGCAAACGGCGCACCTTCACCCATCTCTCCAACCTTCCACTCCGTAAACACAAACACATATTGCAAGAAAAAGTTGACGGGCGCTACGATTCCAATCACAACCATCTGTGCAACCATGATTCCCTGGGCCATGAGGAACCGTTTCACGGATTCTGTGAGGACAAAGGGAAGAGGGATGGAATAAGGAGGCGTGTGTATTTCGCGGAGAGAGCGGCGATTTGGGGGTCTTGGTTCGCGAGGAGGAGGAGGGGTTCAGTGAACCACCAGAGAATTGAGATTGGAATACACATAATATACATTATGAAAATCGTTCGTGAAAGATGTCTAATAAAAAAAAAAGTAAGTTGAGTTGAGTTGATTTGTAAGTTGAAGTTCAGTTTGTGTGCAACCTTCCAAGTTCTCGTTTCTCGCCCGTTCCTGCCAAGTGTTCTCCGAATGCTTGAGAACAGAGAGTGTCGATTGCAGCGCCCATTCCAACAATCAGTGAGTATCCAGTGACGTTGGCGTACAATGTAGCTAGAGCCATTGAGGCAAGTGCGTTGGTTCCCAGACGCCCCAAAGCAAGTACGGCGGCAGTGTTGAGCGACATCTAGCACATCAGGTGTAAGCCGGAGACATCAAACAGATGGAAGCTATCACACTCAACTTGTAAGAGATAACCAACACTGACTGGCCAAGCCAATGGAAACATTTGAGAAGCTTCCTTGACCAGACTTGCTTTGTCAATTGCAAGAGACTCCGTGCGTCGACGGCCCAAGAGGGGCGTTTGCTCAGTCGACATTTGTGTGACGTTTTGACAATGACTTTTCAAATCAAAAACAGACAAATTAATGATGAGTAATAATTTACTGACTTTAACTTATGCATCTTCCCGTGGAAGCCGTACCCCTAACCTCCCCAGAATATTCGACGCTGGTCCAGGCAACCCATTCTGCGCCTGAAAACTCTCCAACAAGTTCTTGACCAAATTAGCGTCCAAATCCAAGTCTCCTTCCCCTTCCTCCTCTTCATCATCTCCATCATCACTATCCACAGAAACTCCATTCTCCTCCATTCGCTTCAACCGCCACTTAGGTCGCTCCTCTTTCCCCAACTCCGCATCCCCAAAATCCCCTTCTTCTTCGCACTTCCTCCAATTTTACTCCTCGAAAGCTCTAAATCCATCTGCGCCATATACTCATCCAACTTCAATCATCATCATCATCCGTATCCTCACTCTCACTCCCAGCATCCATATCATTCCCTTGATTCGGCAATGTCGCGTCATTCAACATCCGGCTTTCAAGTTCCCGTTGAATAGATTCAAGACCACGGATAAACGCCTGATCCCATTTCCCAACAGTCTCCTTTTCATCGTCACTGTCGTCTTCGGATTCTTGTACACCGCGTCGGTTTCCTACAATTCCTACACCGCGAGAACCAGAGAGATCTTGGGTGTCGTCGTCGGAGGAGTCGAGGGTTACTAGTGGGGCGGTGGAAGTTGGTTTGGGACGGAGAAGGAGGGACGAGGGGTTGAAGCCTGAGGGGGCGGTTTTGGGGACAGTGTGAGATTGCTTTTTTGAAGAGGTTGTGGTTGTTGAGGGTTGTTTGGATTTAGTCGAACTTGAGTTTGCTGGACGGAGGATAGTCTCGTCGATTCCTAATTCAACAAGGTAAGTTACAAGGAGAGGAATGAAGAAAGAACATACCAAGAAGCTTAATCATACTCTTCATGAATTTATCTTCATCAATATCAAGTGGCTTGTCGCTGTCATCATCCATAGCGTTTGGATCGCGTATTTGTAAGGATTCATCTGAATCAGAATCATCCTCGCTTTCTCCAGCCTCCAAAAAGTCATCATCATCGTCATTTGGGGTCTCTAAATACTCTTGTTCACCGGGGAATACGACTCCGTCAACAGAACTCTTGGTCCCAACAAACTCTCCAAAACGTTTCACAACCTTCTCTAGATTCTTGACTTCCTTTCGTTCAGCTCTTTTTTGGAGAACGTCCTGTTCATCTTCGTCATCATCGTCATCATTGATTTCATCATCCGTGCTCAAATCCTCTTCTTTCAAGTCTCCGCCAAACTGTTTCAACAGTTCTTCCAAAGTGTCGGGATCAATCATCAGCCAATCATCACTGCTCTCAGCCCGGTTTTCAAGAAGTTCAGCATCAGGTACATTTTCAGGAACTGCCAAGAATGCCCGCTGCATTCTCGCCAAAACAGATTCCTCATTGCTGAAAACCGTCTCCTCATCCAAATCCAAGTCCGAATCATCCTGACGCGTTTGTGTTGGCGGAAACAACCGATTCAAATGCTGCGTCTTTGCTTCCACCTCCAATTCCTTATACGCTTTACTTCCTGGCATATAATCTCGAAAGTACCCCAACTTGACCAACCGCTCCTTAAACCTCCGATACTCCGGATCTGTATCAAACATGTACGTCTCGACAGTCGGCCTCTCCGCCTCCATCGCCATCGATTCCGAAAACTCATCCAACGCCGCCGCAATCATTTCAAACCCAACCGCAAGTTTCATACCTACATCACAAGCCTTCCACCTCACATCCTCTTTCGTCTTTGGAAACGACGCAAGAAACGGACGCGGCGGCAAGAACTCCTGTGACGCAATTTGGGCATACAGAGTCCGCGTGAACCGAACACTTGTCTCCACGTTCGTGGAAGGATGAAACTTTTTCATTGTTTGGCATGGTTTTAGGAGGATGGGGTCTCGGAGGTAAAAGGATTCAACGGCAGATGCGACGAGTGATTCGTCGGCTTTGAGTAATCGGGCCACATTTCTGGGAACAACGCAGGTTATGTAGTGGTATCCGTCTGTTTCCAGTTTCTGTGGGAAGGCTGTGCATCGTTTGAATGCAGATTGTTGGATTTCAGGGGATGCTAGTGTGAGGGTTGTGTGTTGCGGATGATGTGAGGGCTCGTTCGAGAGGGATTTGGGGTGTTGAAGGGAGGAATGCAAGTTGGGAGGGAGTTGTAGGAAGCGGAATAATGTGTAATGATCCGTTGTGGATGAAGATGCGGTTGGTTGATGTTGATGGTGAGAGCCATGGAGGCAAGTAATCTGCAGCCTCAATAAGAAGAAACGAGCCGTCTGTATCCCAGACACTGGTTTGATGCAGTTAGCAGAAGTACTTTAGAGTTCAGGGAAAGCTGAGCAAACCTGGCAACAAGTCCAAACTGCGCAAACTCTCTCGTGATTGACTGGATCATCCAAACCACGAGCCACTCATCGTCAATACAGTCTCCAAAGCGGGTCTTGCCATACAGAAACTGTGAGTCAGTCCCGCCTACGCACGTTAGCCAGTCACACCTTCCAACAAGCTCTCACCATTTCCAGCTGCAACAGCCAACGCAAACTTGTCCTTGTGCCAAATGTGTCCTTTCACGAGCGAGTTTGCAAAGGAGGAAACGAGAGAGAGAATCGAAGTAGAATCAATTGGATCTGTTGATGCTGTTTGGCTAATGTACAGTCGATACCAAACACAGTCTTCGATGCCACTTCTTCGGCCTTCTTCTCTCTCATTCGATTGATTCAGGTTAAATGGCAGATCCTCATGTTCAGAGACTCTTGTCTTCTTTGATTTGGTGGGTGACATCTTGGGCAGATTTTGACAAAACACAAAAGCACCACCAACCAACTTCTCTCTTTGAAGCACCACCATCCACAAGCACAGTTCAACCTGATCAAACAGGAAATGGAGCAGCAACAGAGACAGAAGATGCAGCAACTTAACAACGACAGCCGGCCTGTTCAGCGGCAGCAACAACCGCTTGACACTCAAGCCATGAATCTCAGTATCCAGCCACCTTCTACCAGAGACGAGGCTGTCGAAACAGCATACTACAATGCTGCTCCAATCTTAAACTTTGTAAACTCCGCAGCTTCAGGCGATGGTCACGAGATCAATGTGAGTCTCGTCACCCCTTCCTTTGCTTACTGAAAGCCTTCCAATCAGCTTCGATCCTCTTCTCACCAAGAAACTGCCATTCACGCTCAGAACACATATGGCGGCTTCCAACACAACCACCTCATGTACATACCTGGTCCTACAAGCCCTTCCCGCCGAATACAGACTGGAGTTGTCCCTTACTCTACACCTCGCAATTCATACACCATCGAGACAAAGATCAAGATTGCTGAACTAGGGCTTGAAAAGGGACGTAATATTGCAGCCAAAGAGAATGGTTTGAACCCAAGTATGGTTGGACGGGTGAGTTACTGCTTCAGGTTTTCTTCCTTATCTTACCTTTCTTTCAGTGGATGCGTTCCATTAATACGATGCGCTCAAGTCTTGTGTCTTTGGAAGCAACTGCGGAGGGATCAAATTCGGAAGGCGGTCATGGTGTCATTGGTGTGTCTGGAACGAAGCGAAGACGTCTTCCAGATGGAATATCCATGATTGCCGGAGGAAAGCGTCGATCCTCGGCTTCTTTGACTGGAATTATGAAAGACAAAGGGCAGGAGAGCGATGAGGATGATGGAATGACAGACGAAGATGTTGCACAAAGTCATAGCTCGCTTCACCATGGCGGCTCCATTCAACCTTTTGATACCACTGCGAACAATATGAACCCTCTTTCTAGACGTGAAATGGAGGTGGTTGAAGCTCTTGCTTCTCAAACTCAGATACAACAGTCTCAGGTTCCAGTTCAAAACAACCAAATGAACAACGTGAACATCGAAAGATCCAATTGCCACCAGATTGTGGACGGCAACAGTAATTATTTTTCAAGACAACACTCACAACAACATCTACAACAAGTTGTCTCACAATCGAACATCCAGAATAGTTTTAAGCAACACTCTCAATTTGGGCTACCAGATCAAGCTGTTCAAACTCAATACAGTACCTGCAGTTTCATACCACAAAGCCATTTGCAGGCTGCGCTGTCCCCAGTAATATCACAGGACATTCAACCTCCCCAACAAATCCAACCACAAGGAAACCAACAACTTGAAATGTCTTCCAATGAAGCACGAGTTCGTTTTCAGCTTCCGAAACGCGCTGATAGTCTTTCAAATCATGCCCTCCTGCAACCCATTCCTCAACAATCTCAATCAAACTTGTTTCAGCCTCGTACCTCTCAGCTTGTGGCAACATCACAAGCCTCTCTTCAACAATTCAACGATTCAGATTCACATGCTCAACACCGCCAACTCACAAATCAGCAACGAATGGCAAACCAGTTTCACAATCAGCCACAATTACACAGCCAACTTCTAAACCCGCAATATACTGAACCACTGCCTCTCTCTGATCAACAATTACAAAAGAAGCGATCTCGCTCACAACAGCAAGGCTCTACAACCCAACAACAACAACCGCAACCGTACCAACTTAAAACCAAGTTTGTTGAGCAGCAGAAACCTCTAAGCCCAAATCACGCAGCATCATCACCCTACTTACTTGAAGATCCTGTCGATTTTCCTGTAACCTCAAAGGAAGGCCGTGTCTACATACGTCAAAAGCTGATGCAGTATCAGATGTTACCCCCTTCATCGCTCCAACTTCGCAATCAGCCACTTTTGTTGCCTATTCCCCCTGCAATGCCCCCCGTTCAGACACAACCGCTGGCATACCAGCAAAACAACAGTGGTCGACACATAATGCATCAATCAGTTATAGATCCAAGTAACCAGCAACAATCTCAACCAAAGCAAGATATTCTTCAAGCGCTTTCGCAGTTGAAGACAGCTGTAGAAAATTATGGAGATTTGGATGACAATGATCAAGAGTGGAATGAACTCATGTACGTACTTCGGAATGCAATTGATCGTGTGGGCAGATTCACTTCAACTCTGTAAAATTTAAGTTTGGTGCTTGTGTAATATTTGATAATGTGTGATGGATTAGATGATGAAATAGATTAAATTGGATAATTTAAGGTGAATTGTCCAAGAACATATTCAAATAATGCGAAGAATTCAGTTTTACTTGTTTTGTTTGTAGTAGTTTCATGGAGTCAAAATGACGCCGCCACGCCGCCAGCCCCCATCGAACCCAAAAACCCTGCAAAAACCCTTCAAAAACAGATGCATGTCCCAAGATGGAGCATCCCGAAACTAAACAAAAACTCAAGCTCCTTATAATGATGCCTATATTCCCTTTACCTGAACCTCGCTCAAATCATTTTAAGGATATGCCAACTGCGACTCAAAAAGCAAAAACCGTGGGCGTCTTTCAACTCACTTTGTTGCCATTCCGGATATCAACCAAGTCTCAGGCTCCAGCACCCATAACCATAGGATCCACGTTTGATTCTTATTTGCTCTTTGAGTGTTTGTGACTCAAACATTCTTTACACCGATCTTTATTCTTTCAGCAGATACAATAAAATAACTAAAACAACTTGAGCTCCTTCTGCCTCTTTTGCAAAGTCAATGAGTAATGTTGTTTGAGAAACAGAAAAGTTGTTCACTCCAACCTCCTCCTTCTTCTTCAACACGCCAAATACATCTTCCAAGAGGCCCACTGAGTGTTTTACACTGTGATCAGTTGATGAAACTTCAAATACGACAGTGCAACCAATCATTCTGGTACACCGCGTCAAATGACCCAAAGCGTTCAGCTTGTCTGTAAGCCATTTCTGAGATTTAATTGTGTTTGCTTTGGTATCAGTTCGGAGAGTGACAACATATCCCGCTCCATGAGTTGACTTCAAGTGCTGAGACGTTCCCAAAATCAAAGCTTGCTTTTCACAAGAATACCAATACAATCAATCAACGCATCAACTTAGATCTTTTGATGAGACCTTTTAATGTTAAGTTCATGAGATTGAGTTAAGACAGAAATTCATTACATGTATTGATTTATGACACCTCTCAACCAGCTCGGTTGGCTCAGTTGGCAGTAGCGTACGGCTGTTAACCGTAAGGTCACTGGTTCGACCCCAGTACCGAGCGCCTGAATGATATTTTGTGGGAGTTTGGGAGGGAACGTTGTAATGTGTTGAAAGGGGGCATCGTTCTGCCCACCCGATGCAGCATTTTTCTGCCTGTATCGCTATATTCTGCTGGAAATAAAACCGAAAATAGCACAGAGTATACTCGTGAATGGCTGAAGACAGTTAATCTTGTCACAAAATCACCTTCCATCCACCTCCCTCTCCAACTCGACTACCCCTTCCTTCGAAAAGTGATTTCTGCGAGGATTGATCTCGCGACCTTCGCCGTGTAAAGGCGACGTGATAGCCACTACACCAAGAAACCACATCGCCTATTGCATATTTAATTATAACTGATTGTCCATATTGTCGTTATTGCAGACGTTTAATACGAAACAACATTTCATTTATTACAAAATTACATTAATTAGATGTCCCTCTTATTCAAGCCCCTCACTTCAATGCCCGATATTGCAACAGCTGTCTCCCACACACAACAACAGTTGACTCTAGGACTACATTCTCTGAATGAGCCTAAAATAGCTGCTGCGGCTCTTTCACTGGCAGGTCTCAGCATCGCTGTCAAAGAAGCACTTTTCCACTGGACGTTACGAATAGGACGAAAGCAAAACTCACAAATCTTAATCGCCAACGCATACCACCACCGTGCCGATAGCGCCAGTGGTCTTGTTGCTCTTGGTGGTGTTGCTGGGGCATATTTTGGATACGCGTGGATGGATCCAGTTTGTGGATTGCTCGTTAGTGGATTGATTGTACAACAGTCAATCTCAAGGATAAGTCCAGCGTTGCGTGAGCTTCGTGATGGAGCAGATTTGGAAGTGGTTGAGAAAGTCGAAGACTTTTTGAAACGCATACAGGCGGAAGACAAGAATATAACTCGATTCCACTCAATTCGTGCACGCAAAATGGGGCCAGAGGCTTTGGTTGATTCGAAAGTGCAGGTTAACCCTCTCAGGTTCGCTTCTATTCAGTTCAAACCGTCTTTGTTAACATAGTCATGCAGATTTCTGAAAACGCTCGCCAATATCACAGATCAGGTTCCGGGAATATCAGAAGTCTTGATTCACGTCGACGTTGACGCTCCGGACCATAATGCAGAGCCTCCCACAGCTACATCTGTTCCCACTTCCTACATTGAAGACGACCTCATCAAAAAGACATTAAGAGAAATAGAATCTGAAGCTAAACGCATCTCGCATTGACAAGTGCATTACTTGAGCGGCGGCATGGAAATTGATGCAGAGATTGTGAATAATCCGGAGAATCTGAGCTTGAACGAGGCCATTGCGATCGCTCTGAAGGTTTGGGATAAACTCATGTCTTTCCCTGGAGTAATCAGTGCTGATGTTCATTTGGAAACTAATGAAGATCATTATATTGGTCGCGATGGCAATCCTGTGTCGAAGCGGTGGAAGAGGGGGAAGGGTGTGTTGATGCAAGAGCGGACATAGAACTAATTGTTGATATATGTTTCATTTTTTCGCCATATAAATAATAGAGACGAACCTTTCTAAATTTGAAATCGTGTGTTTGCGCTTTGAAGTCGCGTGAATGTGAAGTTGGAAAGCCATCTTCTCTCAAAAAAATTCCAACAGGCCAAATGCAACCAACCACCGACTGGGAAATATTTGGATGGAGGTCTCTTGATCAATGTCGGATATTCCGCATTGGGACCTGACGATAGTCCGAACTTTCAAAAAGTCTCGACCTTGACAAGCCAGGTCCATTTTGATAATGAATTAGACCTTCTCTTTACTTCACTGACTCAACCTTCGAGTGGGTCACCTTAATTACAATCTCTTTAATCAGTATCCCTTCATCTCTCTATTTCCCCCAGTTTAATTGTTTCTTACTTTCTTAATTTGTTTTGATTCAAAATTGTCTTTCTGGTGGCGCAACCGTTTAATAGAATCAGTTGCTGGATACCCATGCTCAACTCAGACTCAACACTGCCGGATGACTGGGAAGGAATAATACGCATCAACGTGAAGTTTGTTGGGATGACGGAGGTTTTGATTGTTGAGGACTCTTTCACACGGCTCGACACCTTGATCCAACAGGTATATCGTAATACTTCTCAAAACTCTACTTGCTCATTAAATGAGTCTTTTACCAACCTTCTCATTGCTTCTACTATCCCTTACTGATGGTGCCACCTTCCTCTATGACAAACAAAACAGATCAGAGAGCTCTTCAGTATCAGCCATGACACAACTTTATTTCTATACTATTCCGACTCTAACGGAGAAGCGATTCCTCTGGTAAACGACTCAGAGTTTCAAAAACTCGCAACAGATGCGTCTTCACCATACATTACCGTTGAGACACAAGTGAAGCGTTCTGAACTTGCGCAGGAATCAAGAAAAGACGAGGATTCTCACGATCCAGCTATTCTGGATGTTGATATCCCAGCGACTGTTGAGTTGGAGACGGAGGAGGCCTCAGAGAATACTGAGAAGGATGATAAAATGCCTGGAAGTTATTCAAAAGTTCATGTGGAGGGATACGTATTCCATTTTGACGTTGTGGGGTTGTTGGTATTGGCATTGGCGGTTTTTTGGATAATGACGTAGCTAAGATTGATGGGCGGCGGCCTTGGGCTGGATAGATCTACGTATATAGACGGATAGTAATTCGTGAATAGAAAGGGGACACCACACCGTGTTTGGAATACATAATCTGGTTTAATATTTTGTATTTTCCCACCGGTGATAAGCAGAATCCCGCATGCCATGTTTACACCTTGGTTGATTGATCGAGTACAGAATAAGCGAAACTACAGAACTGAGATGGAATACATTCTGGGAATTGTCGTTCTTTATTCAAGCGGAGAACCGAATCTTTCTGTATAAACGGCAACTGAGGCACTCAACGAGATTTCCGCCACGTTGTTCGTTCGTGGGAGTGCGACGGATCGTGGGGACTTGCATCAACTTTCCCAAAAGCACACGAAACACACACAAACCAAAGAACATCCAAGAACATGTCATCCATCCGGTCTTCATCGATGTCCGCTAATGGATGGGAAGACATTGTGCGAGTGAAGGTTGAGCATGTTGGGACTGTGCGCCAGATTGTGTTCGACGAGGCTGAGGTTCCATGGACACTGTTTGCATCCAAGGTGAGTAGCAGCGGATTCTTTCTTCTCTTTTATTTGCGGAGCCTGGTTCCTTCTCCTAGCCTTCGCTTTGGTCAAGTTGTGCCACTCTAACAACCTTCAAAACTAGGTCAAGGAAGTATTCCGCATTCCCACCGCAACTTCAATCTCTGCTTTTTACATTGACGAAGACGGCGACTCTATCCAGATCGACAGCGACGTCGAAATCCAGTATCTGCTCAAACTTCCACGTGTGCCGAAACTCTCAATCATTGTGACTCCTTTGGCTGAGGAATCCACGACATCTTCTCTCGCTGCGAATGTGGAAGATTTGAATATTACTGCGGAGGAATCAGCTACTGGGGCTGAAGAGCCAGTGTTAAATCCCTTCCAAGATATTCCACAATCAACACTCCCACGTTACGTCACTGTCGACAGAACCAACACGGAACTCTCTCACGTTCCAACTGTTTCCGTCCAAGAGACTCAAGTTTCTCCAACTCCTGTTCGCGTGGAATACCCAACACTGGATGGCTTGGATGGTCAAAGCGCCATCAGTATGCATGACGTTGAGTCAGTCGCACCATCGCTAGAGTTTGCATCCCCAGCATCTAATGCTCAGATTCCTGGATCTTTCCCTGCTTCCGCTGAAGAACCTGCGTCCGCTCCAGAAGCCTCTACTCCAGCTCAAGAAACTGAGGAACAGCCAAAGACTCTCGTCATTGACTTGAGCGAAATAATTGAAATGATATCCAAGTTGGTTGAACGTGTTACTCAGGACCCTGAGTTCATGAATTCTGCTGTTCGAACTTTGCACGAGGTTTGTTGGTTTCGTTAAGTATTAAATGTGCACGCGTTTACTGATCCTTCTTACAGTTTGCAGCCTCTTCCCAGTCCCACTTTGAAGATCTCATGCGTATGTTCAATGAAATGCTCGCCAAGTCTTTTCCTCAACAACATCGTCCAAGTGGAAGCCAGAGTCAAGAGAATCCACCTCGCTACTCGGTTGTGTTTGATCGAAACACGAGTGACCCCTCGTAACTCCAGTCTCTGCCGCCAAAAAGCCATTTATCATTCGCTTCAACAATGAACCCAACACCGGTTCATCGTCGTCTTCATCACCTGCAGAGTCCAACACAAGAAGTGGAAGCTTCAACATCCGCTTTGACCCTCCATCGACTTCGGAACAATCTGGCAGCACTCCATCCATGTGGCAAACCCCCATCCACTTTTGCACCGGCATCACAGACGAATGCAAACACTTGCACAACCCGAACGCGTCCTACACTGCCAAAGAAGGACTCCACCGCGCCAAGAATACTTTGAAAGAGCAGGCCCGAAGTGCCAAAGAACAAGCTCAAGCTGGCGCCCAAGCTGCAGCTTCTGCCGCCGCAACTCACGCACACGCTGCCGCATCCGTTGCAGCTGCCCAAGCACATGCTGCTGCCTCTTTTGCAGCTTCTCACGCATCGAAAGCGGCAGAGGCAGCAGCCGTTGCTGGGTCGAAGGGAGCCAAGGAAGTCGGTGAACATTTAGCAAGTGCTGCCAAGGCCGCCTTTGAAGCAAGCAAACAAGCTGCATCCTCAGCTGCATCAAGCGCTGCCACGGGCGCGTCCAGTGCTGCATCAGCTACAGCTTCAGCCAGCTCTGCAGCCGCATCTGGCGCAAACCGCGCCGCTGGAGAAGTCGGCGAACACCTTGTCAATACATTGAAAGCAGTAGTAGGTACAGTTGGAGGTGTCTTGAAAGCGGTCAGTTCCAGCACTTCCTTGAGAGCCCAAGAATCTGCAGGGTCACCACCAGGTTCTGCGCCAAGATGGAAGTACACCACATGTGATGTCTGTGGAAGCAAAGGATTCACGGGACCACGATACAAGTGCAAGACATGCCGTGATTATGATATTTGTGGTGTGTGTTACTACACGTCTCGTGAGAATGAGATTGGCGTGAGTCCTGAGAATAGTGGAGGGCATTCATCGTCGCACGAGTTCACAAGAATTGATCATCCGAATGACGGCAACAGAGTTGAGATTGAGCGTCAAGTGAATCAAGTGATGGAGATGGGGCTTCTTGGGTCTCGTGAACGTATTGAAGAGCTTGTGGTTCACTTTGGAGGTGATCTTGATCGTGTTGTTGAGGTGTTGATGGATGAGGGTTGGATTGATTCCAGTCTGTATTATCTTTTGACCACTGTCTCATGTTATTAGCAAAATATGATGTTTTATTTGTAATTCTTGCAGCAGGTGAATCTCTTGAGCATTTAAAACATCCACAGAATGGCAGCCAACCGAGTGTTGACATCATCACCAGACTTTGACGACGAAGTGTCGGCTGTTGAGCGAATCGTGTGCCACACACCGGAAGACCTTGTCGAAGAGCCGCAGCCGCAACAAGACGAGGAAGTAACGCGGCAGATGAGTCACTCGCCCGAGCCCGACGACGACGACGACCAAGATCGAACGGTCTGCATCAAAGTCGAACACGCGGGTTTCGTGCGACAACTTGTCCTCGAAAAGAGCGAGGCATTTGCGGTTTCGTGGGCGGCTTTCTCAGAGAAGGTTTGGTGGTTTCAAAGGGTTTCAAAGGGGCTGTTTCACTCACTCGTTACTCAATTCAGGTCAAGGAGGTCTTCCGCTTCCCTGCGAATGTCACGGTTATTGCAAGCTACAGAGACTTGGACGGCGACTCAATCCTCATCGACTCGGATCTTGATCTCAAATACCTCCTCCGTCTGCGCGCAATTCCAAAGCTCTCAATCACTACCGAAGAACCCGCGGGTCCTCCAGCTCCAGTCCGTGCTGCTACTCGGAAGCTGAGTTCACTGCCAGGGTATGTTGATCCTGTGGATGAGCTTGCAATTAAGTTGAGGCCGTTCATGTTGCGATTGACGAGAAGGTCAGCCATTTGGATAATCACCCTGAGTCAATGGTTGTGCTTGATATGGTTGTTGATTTGGTGTTTGCGGATCCGGATGCCATGCACGAAGCCATTAAAACGTTGGATGAGGTGAGTCGAACTTAACTCTCTACAAACAACGAACGAGTAACTTTGTTGATCATAGTTGGCGGCAACCACAAAGATTCCTATTGAAGAAATCTTTGAAGCCTTCAATGAGAAGCTGAAGCACCATGTCCCCAAGCCAGCTGAACTCGATGAGGACCATGTTGCAAATTGCAGTGGAATCACAGACGCTTGTCGTCACTTGCATTACGATTTACCACCAACATATACTGTCGCAGTTGCGGAAAGTGATCCTAAAGTTGTGGAAGAAGGGGAGAAGAGCGACAAGAAGGAAGTGTATGTTAAGGACGAGGACGATGACGACGTGTTTGTGGATGCACCGATTGCGCCAGAACCTCCTGTTTCTACTGCGAACTTGACGACAGCGGAACTTCAACAGCTCTACAAGAAGCAAAAGAAGGCGGCGGCTCTTGCTGCAAACAATGACATCAATTCTCAGCTGTCCAAGAAATTCACAGTTCAGCGAAAGAACTACACGATTCGACAACAGCAATTAGACCAAAAGGTGTCGTTGGAAGGAAAGCAACAACAACAAGTCACACCTCCTATCACACCCGACCGTCTCACAACAGGTGCCGCATCATCTTCTTCATCAGCATCAAAAGTGTACACTTCTTCCACCACACCAGTAGCTTCGTCATCATCATCCACCAAATCCAACACCACACAAAACAGCACCTTTGCATTCTCCCTTAAATCCGCCTCTCCCGCGCCAAAGAAACCCACGCCCAAATGCACGCAACAGTCCTCTCCAACAACCCCTGGCTCACAGACGCCTTCAAACAAGCCAACGCGTTCAAAGAATCTGCTGTCGCTGAAATCGACAAGTACGAAGCCGCGCGGAATCTTCGACTTGAAGCCAAAGCGCTATTAAATTCATTGGGTCTGCGCTGGTGCGGCGCTTGGGTTGACTGCAGATGAGCAGGAGGTGTGGAAGGGGAAGGAGAAGGAGTATGAGGAAGTTGTTGATCGGGTTATGAAGATGGATGTTGTTGGGGGGGTGTTGAGAGGGAACGAGTTAGAGAGCTTGTTGCTGTGTATGATGGGGATGTGGATCGTGTTGTTGATGCTATTATTAATGATCGGTTGAATGCATAGATAAGTCTTTGATGTGTCTATTTCTTTGATTGGTTGGGTGCCAAGTGATGGATAATATAAAATGTATAAAAAAGAGTTCTGAATGAATTCCATAAGGAATAGGATTATTTGTTCAGGTTAGCGCCACCCAGGTCTACCATCTCCTCTTCCCAAATTGCCTTTTTCAAGACTCAAATGCATCGAAGTGATCTGCGGCAGCAGCCCACGCCACCGCAGCGGAGTCCTGGCGAGTTTGAGGCGTCGAGCTACATTACATTGACAACGAAGCGGCAGTGTGAGTGGCTTGTGTTGTGGGATAGAGTGATAGCCGGAAGTGATACCAACGATTCGAACCAACCAACCAATCACAGACCCAACCCCCGATAACCAACAAAACCAACAACAACAATCCTCGCAACAAACACAATCTGCTCCACCAAAACCAACTTGGCCCACATACAGTTCAAACGAAGTGTACGCCCCGCCAAAGACCCTCGCACCAAAGAAACCCAAAGAGAAAGTCCTCTCTTCAAAAGGCCCCAGAAAACGATTCAACGCCCTCGGCCAAGAAATCGACGGAAAATGGTCAAAGGACCCGGCTGTCATCCGCTGGGGCATCATCGTTGGAATCTGGCTCGTCATCTCCTGGGCCGCCCAATGGTCAATGTTCTTTCTCCCCTACTGGCGCATGGACGAATACCACCACGCCGGTCTCTTCCAAGTCTGCGGTACTGCTGACATCCAATTCAACCCTACATACTTTGATTCAGGCGGCGCGGGGAACTTGACCATCAAATCTACGCATGACACTGTCTGTGTGTCGGTGGAAGACTATGTGAATGACTTTTTGGTGATAGTGAAGCCAGACCCGAATAGGCCTTTGCCGTCGGATCGGTGGTACAACAATGCGAGTGGCGCGCTTTCGCATATTTTGATGTCCAGGTGGTTGGAGGCTTTTGGGACGGTGTTTGATATGGTTTTTGGGGTGGGTACTTTGTTGTTGATTATGCGGCCTGCAGCGGATGAACGGGTGGAAGCAAGGTAATGTTTGTTGCTTATATCACTCAATTGAATTCCACACTGATCCCACTAATCTCCATCTCTATAGGAATGCAGCAATTACAGTGGCAGGAATCGTTATCATGCCCTGGTTCCCCGTCTTTGATATCCTGCTTTCGTTTTCATATTGGGAAATCATCGGTGTCGGTTACTTTTCAAAACTCGCCTACGTGTCCTCCGATTCAACCAGTAACTTTACAATGGCCGGTCCAGTTGTTTCGCTCTTCACCTCGTGGTTCGACTTTGTTATTCAGATCATGTTTTTAAGTTGGGGATTGATGCGGCTTCTCGGTGCAAACAACAAGAAGTTGAAACATATTTTCAAGAAGTCACCGGTTGAGGAGGAGCATGTCATGACGCTTTTCCCGAAGGCCAAGTCGTTGGGACTTTGATTGCGTACGTTTTTTTCTTTTGTGAGAGTCAAAAGTGTTTGGTGGAGGGTTGAGAAGTGGGAAGGAGTTGCTTTCTTTGGTTCCTTTGCTATGATAGAGAGTAAATAGATTTCGGGTTGTAGTTTAACAGCAGTTAATAACAGAACTAAGTTCCACTACTCCAGTGATGAATCGCTCCATTATCGCATACAATCTGCATATTGTACTTTTGGATTATCAGACAAATATATAACTCTTATCGTTACAAAAATCTCTTTATTTTTGTGATGTATTAAAGAACTGAAAACAGGGTTACTAGCAGAATGCTTATGGATCCGGATACAAAGCATGTGACACTTTGATTCAACAACAGCCGAAAGACGCAATGAGCGGCTTCAAGGCAGATCCAGCGAGAGATAATAGGAAGAGTTAGCTTGTATTTACAGGTGCTTCATTGATTCAAACGCTGGTGCTCCGGTGAGGAAAAGCGAGGAAGTACTTGCAGTAGACTTTGTACTTGATGTGGTGGACACAGCTCCAACGGACTTAGTCGTAGTCTTGATGGATTCAGTGGAAGCAGAGCTCTTGAGAGATGCAGCTTTCTTGTCTTCACGTGCAAACTTGAGTTCAAGGAACATATCGTGTCCGGCGAAGGAGTCGAGTTGGCCTGGCATTTTGCTTTTGTTTGTTGGTTGTTTTTGGTGAAGGGAAGTCAGAATCAAACGGGCCGGTTTATATGGTACAGGCTTCGTGGGGAAACCCTTGTTTTTGGATGCGGAAATTGAGTGGTTGAAAACTCTGCCACAGAATCCACGAAAATTTGTCAGACAAATTCCACGAATATCGGAATCAAAGCCGCTGCCACGTTTCCGCTCCGACGGAATGAAAGACCCTGTCCCACGACTTCTGCGATCATAAAAGACGAAGGTCTCAAAGCTGTTCCTTCCAGACAACTAAATACCCAAATACCCAAAACCAATATGCCAAGCCAAATCGAATCCTTCGCTGCTCACGATATGTTTCTTCAAGTCAAGTTCGCCAAGGAAGACAAGAAAGCCGCTACATCCTTAAGTCAGTGTCATCTTCTGAGTCAATGGCTACAAGTGTTAGCACTGTTTCAACAACGCCAACTCCACGTCTTCAGTAACTTCATCGACATTAAGCTCCGTTTCTTCTGCATCCTCAAGTTTATTCCTGTCAGGCACACCTTCTTTGGAGGCACTGAAGCACATTTGATGTTATTGCCAATTCCACAACATTTTTGAACTCTGAGAGAACATTGCATATAATATACCTACTTCATTTTACTTACTCGAATAAAACAATCATTATCACCATGATTTTTTTAATTGAACATTCTACTGATGAAGTTCTGCCAGTTTAACATCTGTATGTTCGCAAATTCCACAGCCATTTCGGTCTGCTATGTCGATACATCCAACACTGTGGCAACACTATGCGTTCCCGCCTGTCTTCACCCAAATCTCTTCCACCCTCATACTCTGTCTTCTTGACAACTCGCTGACTTACATTCCGCACTGTTCAACACATTTATTTGAAACGGCAACAGTTTCTGTTCGAAGAAATCTTTGTCGGAGTTAGGTAAAGGCGATTCCGCATGTTAAACAACAATGAAATGAATAACCCATAAATATGCCAACTAAGAAAAAGAGCTACGCATTGTTATCTAATTTGTGTTGGTATTGCTGGGTCATAATGCATTATGCTGGTCAGGACCACAGCGGCCTTATGGTCTAGTAGTATGATTCTCGCTTTGGGTGCGAGAGGTCCGGGGTTCAATTCCCCGTGAGGCCAGGACAGCTGGAAGTTGGCAGGTGTAGTTGGGATTTGTTGGGATTTTGAAATTTCCCGTCCTTTACTTCGTACAACACAGATGTCCATCCAATCTACGTGCTTTTGATATGATACAGTGTTACCAGAGGAAAGCCTTTGACTTGGGCACCGAGTATTCCAACATTCCAACACCCCAACACCTGTAAAACTCTGAAAAGGGCTGCCTTCTACCAGATTTGAACTGGTGGCCTCCTGCTAGCTGTTCTTACGATACTAGGCAGGCGATCTAACCAACTGAGCTAAGAAGGCAGGTGAGAGTTGTGGGTTGTAAGGTTTTAAGAAATTTTAACCAATTGAATAGTATCAACAGCACCTCAGACAATATCTACCGTATCCTTATCTGTATAATGGCATCACGTAATTTTTTCTGTGGAAGATTGTTGATCGCATAGCCACGAGCTATCGAGACTTGAAAGCAAACACCCAAAACGCACAGAATACGGCCAGCCAAAGCGAGTATAAGGACGTCTTTCGTATATTATATAGTAGTCTGTTCATTGACGTATTTGGGGGCTATAACTCATCATGGTCGTCTGGTTCGGCATTATGGTGCTTGAAAAGTATTTGCTGTACCACATCCTCCAACTCAATTCTTCGTTCCACCACATCATCCTTTGTCAACTCCCCATTCGATTTCAACCAAACGCCAGCATTCTTAGTTTCCCTAATAGTCATGTTTTTTTCCTCTCCACTCAACTTTGATTGTGACGATACTTGTGCTTCCAGCAAATACAGATAATTCTCAAACTCGTATCTGGCCTCAATATTCTCAAACGCAGCTTGATCATCTTAAGCCATTTGTTCAGCTTCAAGAACCATTCGCTCGACTTCACTTTCAGTTAACCGACCGTTCGCGTTCGAAATTGTAATGTGCTTCTTTTTTCCTGTCCCTTTGTCTTCCGCGGATACAGTAAAAATACTTTTGGCGCCAATCGCAACAGCAACCTCAATTTGCGAAGTTCCACGCTTTGCAGCAACGATTCCAAGGTAGGCAGGATCAAAAAAGAACGGCGAGCAGATGTTTTTGGTTTTGAATCTTAGTTGGGATACAAGAAATCTGCGGTGCTAACTAGTGTCCCTATTGTTATTGGAAAGAAATTCATCTGGCTTATCCTTGACTTTTTTTTCAAGTTTGCTAGAGCGAATTTTAGTTAATTACGGTATGCAATCAAGGTTTATGAGGTGTTAAAATAACTCTTTCAGGTTCATTTGAAAGCTCTTCCAAGCAAGAAGGCACACACAACAGCAATACCAGCCCCAACAATGGCCGGAGCCACCATCGCCTCCATTTGCTCCACCTCCTTCACCGTAACCATCCTTGTTCCAACATCTCCACTCTTTTTCTTGGATACGGACTTGTCCTTCTCAGTTATCGCCACAGTACTCTTCCCCCACGTCTTGTTTTCATGCATCCCTCGTTGAGTTTCACTAAACACAACAAGACGACCCCATCCACACCGATTCGCGATTTCCACAGCTTCAATCAAATCCGCGTCTCCATCCAACACGACAACATCATCTTCATCATCCAAGTAACAAACACGCGACCTCGATTCCTCGCCTTCTCCGACTGTAATCCCCAATTTTGTGTTGACGAGCTCTTCAAGGGCTTTGACGGAATCCATGGACGCTGTGAATCGATGTGTCGTGCCTGCTTCGAAATCACGTAACTTGAATGCAAACATTCCCTCCTTAATCGAATGCGCGTGTGAGAGGACACTTTGTGCACGGGCACTGTATCCGGAGGGAGGTCGAGACGCTTCCATTGCAACGACAGATGCGCTTTCGTCTGGGAAGATTGTTCCCGTCTCGTCATGTAAGAATGAGCTTGATGGTTTACGCTCTTTTGGTCCTCCTCCTCCACGTTGTAGAGTGTTTGGCCGAGATATTGGACGCGGTTTTTGTGAAGGTGGGACGTATTGTCCTTCGGCGGAGAGGATGGACGCGTCTTCCCAGAACCTGTCCCATACAGGTCCGTCGCTGCCTGTTCCGTCGCCACTTTGGATTTGGGAGAGTTGCGAGAGTGTCGTGTATGTAAGTTTCAAGACGTCGACGAGCCCTTCAATGACACCTTGAGAGTCAATGACGGGAAGATGCAAGTATCGACCCAAATGCATTTTCCGGAGTGCTTCGAGGACAGGTGTTTCAGGGGTGACGCATTCGGGGTGAGGAGTCATAACACGAGCAACGGTTGTTGTTAATGGGTCGAGGTTCGCGGCTAGGACTCGGAGGACGAGGTCTTTGCTGGTAAAGATTCCGCAGAGGTTTCCGAGTCCTTCTTCGTCGCCACCAATGTCGAATCAAAGACGAGGACTGCAGTTTCGTTGGCTTCTTTCATTCTTTGGCATGCAACGGCGACCGTGTCTCGCATTCCTACGACGGGTGGAGCCATATCGGGGGTAAGTAATGATGCAAGGTTTGGGCCTCCGAGTTTGTGTTTCAAGAGCTCGGCGTATCGGGCCATGGCCATTTCGGCGGAGGAAGCAACATGTTCCGGCCTCAGAGTATCTGCTTCTACTGTCGCGTTCGTGCTTTCCTTGAGATCGTTGAAAGAGCGAGCTGCACGCACAGCATCTCGACGCGTGTTTGCGTAGACAGATTCCAGCTTCTCGAGTGAGTCATAGAGACACTTTGTAACATCGAGAAGACCAATGACAACATTGTCCTTGTCGAGGACGGGAAGGTGGCGGAACTGGCCAGCAATCATGGCGTTCAGAGCCGAAGTAGCGGCGTCAGAAGCAAGGACCTGGTGTTGGGAGTTACTGCGTGTGTCAAGTAGGTCAGTAGGATAGGTACCTTAACGGGGTCGCGGGTCATTATTGTAGCACATGGTGTTGTTTTGGCGTCTTTCGCCATCGCCACGACTCTGAAAGCGAGGTCTTTGTCTGTGACGATTCCCGCGATTCCATTTGCGGATCCGATGAGAACGGCGTCGACCTGGACTGGGAATGTTAGGTTTACATCGAGTGGGTTGGTGACTTGGAGTGAGCCACATTACCCTTCGCGAAGCCATGTAGCAGGCAGCCTGTACTCGGATGCTTTAACTTAGAGTGTGTTAATTAAAGGCGGTAATTGGAGGTACCTCGAGGACGGAGACCTTTGGATCCATCGCCACGACCGGAATTGGCTTCAAGGCGCCGACTGTCCCTGGTTTGTAGCCCGCACTCGCATGCTTCGATGTCGATACACCAGACAGGCTCGGTGTCGGTGTCACGGACGATGCATTCGAAACTCTGTCGCTCGATCGACGGCGTTCGCGTCGTTTGTTGCTGCTCATTTGATTTGTTTCAGATCAAGTTAATAAATAACCAATCTCTCTCTATTCTTTCTTCTTCTTTGTCCTATCCATTTAATCCACCAGAGAATCAAAGAAGAGGAAAGCTGATGAAAACACCACGGCGGACATCAACGCCGCTGCCCAACACCGGAAGCGAAGAGCAGTCCGCGCCGCCGTTCCCTCCGCTGTCACTGTCGAGCAATGCACCCAATCCAACTAGTTCGGGCTTCGATCTGTGGAACGACAGCGACGATGACAATGAGCCAAGCAGAATCAGTTCCCAGTCCCAGTTGAGCCAGTCGCAAACACTCGAAGACCTGTCGTGCCTCAACTTGGACGAATCTGGAACAAAAGAACAAGCGAACGATTGGAAGAGTCCGACGACGACGAGTGGATCAGAGACGATGAAACCTTCAGATTGCCAAACCAACAACAACAACAACCACCTTCTCTACCGCAACCACAATTGAATCAGTCTACCCCGGACTCTCCCTCATTCTGCTCAACTCCAGCTTCCTCCTCTACCCTGTCTTCATCCTCTAAGCCAGCCCCTCCTCCCCACTTTTACCTTTGGCTCACTGTATCAACCGTTGCTGTCTACACTGCCCTACACTTTCTCCCCTTCCTCCGCTTCTTTGTCATAAGACTCACTCGATACACTTCCCCTGAAACTTCTCTCCTCTCAGTCTCCCTCTTTTCCCTAGCAATTGGTCTCTATCTGGCAAGGAACAGAATCTGGGCTACAAAAGCTCTGTATACCCTATCGCCCACAAAAGAAACTACTCTAGTGTACCAAACCATCGCGGCTCTTTTGTTGTAGCGTACTACATTGCACCACGATTCTTTATGGGCCTCCATTTCATATACAACCATGTCCCGTTCGTCGGTGTCCTTCTCGTATTCTCATTCTTTCTCGTGCTCGGCGTTGCACTGTTTCTGTTGATGTTTGCGGCATTGGATTGTATACCAAGGATGTGACTGTAACACTGCATCGTGGATTGAAACAGTGGTTTGGGTTTGGTGTGCCACCAAAAGACTCATCATCCAATGGTAACAAGGTGCGAGGGAGTCAGAAACTGTCGTCGCGGCATTCGTCAGAGGAATTGTATTTCAGTAATAGTCGGAAGGGGCAGGAATGTATGGAGAGGAAGGGGATAGAGGGCGTGGTAAGACTGTACAGAGGAGGCGGTCGGATATGTCGTGGAAACAAAACGAGTATGTAAATAAGGCACGGTTAGGTGACACAAGGTTGATGGAGGAATTACCACCCTCGTACGTGGGATTTTGAGTGTACGACGAAGGAATCGTTTGATGGACACTTATTTGCTTTTGTGTATACCACTAGTTTGTTTTTTTAATTTATACTTGATTCAATGCATATACGCGAACAGTGTAACTGTAATCACAAACCAATTCTAATAAGATATGGTAGAAATCCATTTATTATACATATCACACATCAGAAGTAGAAGAATAGTTGAGAGCTTCTGTCACACAATTTCGAATGCTCGTCGTTTCAAATTGGCTTATGTAAATAGCACTACTGGAAAGAAACGAGAGGCAGCTGCGAGAGAGAAGAGAGAGAGAGAGAGAGGAGCAACGGCTTGAATTACAAGTGCTTCATTGATTCAAACGCTGGTGCTCCGGTGAGGAAAAGCGAGGAAGTACTTGCAGTAGACTTTGTACTTGATGTAGTGGACACAGCTCCAACGGACTTAGTCGTAGTCTTGATCGATTCAGTGGAAGTAGAGCTCTTGAGAGAAGCAGCTTTCTTGTCTTCACGTGCAAACTTGAGTTGAGGAACATGTCGTGTCCGGCAAGGAGTCGAGTTGGCCTGGCATTTTTGCTTTTGATTGTTGGTTGTTTTTGGTGAAGGAAGTCAGCATCAAAAGGGCCGGTTTATATGGTAAGACTTCGTGGGGAAACCCTTGTTTTTGAATGCGGAAACTGAGTGGTTGTAAAACTCTGCCACAGATCCACGAAAATTTGTCAGTTTCACGACAAATTCCACGAATATCGGAATCAAAGCCGCTAGCACGTTTCCGCTCCGACGGAATGAAATGTTCCTTCCAGACAAACTAAATACCCAAATCCCCACAAAAACCAAATGCCAAGCCAAATCGAATCCTTGCGGTTACGATATGTTTCTTCAAGTCAAGTTCGCCAAGGAAGATAAGAAGTCAGCTACATCCCTTAAATCAGTTTCATCTTCTGAGTCAATGGCTACAAGCGTTAGCACCGCATCTACTTCTTCAAGCACACATTCATCTATCGCCCCAACTTTGTTTCTTTCCGGTGCACCTTCTTTGGAGGGAATGAAGCATATGTAACAGCCGTTGCTTCTGTCAGAATTTGGTACTGTCACAATATTGCACTCATACATCAATTCATCTGTTTATATCTCTCAATAAATTCATCATTTGTATATCTTTATCACGAAGAGACTCTAATTTATGTCGGCTTCTTGGACAGTTACAATGTCACACACAAAACACATTACTCAATGATTGAGAGAGCAGCAGGCAAAACACGCATATTTTGCCGTTTTCTATTTGGCGTTTTCTTTCACTCAATGTGTTGTACGGTGAACTTGATTTTGTATTCTGGTGCACCTTCATGACACTGTTCCTCCAACGTGCCCACGCTGGTTATCCACCAATTTCATTTGTTACCTTTCATGAAGTATCAATGGAAGTTGTATTGTGGATGGAGTGCGACCAAAATGCCTACGGCTGGGCAGGAAGCCTTCGACTGTTCCTCCACCACGTTCCCTCCCCGACTCCCACAAAAATCAAGCATGCGCTCGGTACTGGGGTCGAACCAGTGACCTTACGGTTAACAGCCGTACGCTACTGCCAACTGAGCCAACCGAGCTGGTTGTCTATGATGACAAATCCATATATGGAATTTATTGCCTGAACTCTATCTGATTAACAAACTAAACATTTCAACAAATGAATTATCTTTATTTATGAAGAGACTCTGTCGCTTGGTATGTGTCAGTAGTTAACTGCCATTTTAAAACCTGATTGTGTCGGCCTGAAATTCCAAGTATGTCGCTAACATAATTATATCAAATAATAATATGAGACTTGATTCTGGCATCAAAACAATCTCCGAATGAGCAGCAAAGCCGAGCTCCTCTTGCGCTACACGTCCATGCCACCACCAACAACGTCATCGGCGCCAACAACAAAACGCCGCAAAAAGAGCCACGCGTCCAAGCCGAGCCACCAAAAGGGCAGCGTCGTTCTCGTTGACGACGACGACTTTCCCGCGTTCGCAACGGAAACTGCGCAGCTCGCCGATCTCGACGACGTCCAAATCGCTGCGGCGCCGGCGTCGAAGGGCTTCTCGGCCGCCGCCTGGGACGATGTCCGACCCGCTCGGACACAAACTGTGAAGGACGTCCAGAGCCAGATGGGTGTGTTACTTGTGCACTTGCTTCGTTGAACGTGGACTAACTAGTTACTACTGCCTGTTCAAAGAGGCTGAAGGTTACCTCGTACACATCGAGGATAACGTGCACGCAGATGATGTCGTTCACCGCGCTGCTTCGAGACGCTCTCCTTCTCCCTCACCTCCTCCAGTCTCACGCCGCAGAACTCCCTCGCGTTCTCCCTCCCCATCTCCTCCACCCGCAGCTTCAGCTTCATCGAAAGGTCCTACAGTGTATAGAGACAAACTCGGACGTCTCGTCAATAAAGACAAGGAACTTGAGTTGGATGCTTTGAAGCAGGAACGGCTGAGAGAGGAGGAGGCGGAACGGTTAAAGTTTAAAGGTGGACTTGCACAGGAAAAGGAACGGGATCGGATGCAGGAGCGGCTTCGGAAGGAGAGGAACAGCAAGTTTGCTGTGTCCATCAATGACGAGGAGCTCAACGAACGGTTGAAAGGGAAGCAACATTGGGGAGATCCATTAGCGAATACTAGCAAGTAAGTTTTCAGACCGTGTGGTGGTGTTGGGAAGAAATGATGACTAAGGGAGAGCGAGGGATTTGTTGGAGTATGTGTGATATTCTTGAAATCCATGACCTTGGATGCGATGTGCAGAATGCGATGCGAATTGATGGTTATATTTATCCATACACGAAGACGTTGCTTTTGCTTCAGCCACTCTTCGAACTATTGAAAAGCAGAAAAGGATACTGACCTATGAAACTACAGCAATAGACCCAAATCAACAGCAGATCGACCACGCTACATGGGACACTTTGCACCAAACAGATACGGATTGAGCCAGGATATCGGTGGGATGGCTTGGATCGTGGTAATGGGTTTGAGCTGAAATTGACACAGAGCAAATACGCCAAAGTGTCGTTGGCGAAGAAGCTTATAAATGGAGTACGGAAGATATGTAGTAAATTGGCTGGGAATAAAGTTAAATTGAAAGTTCTAATGGTTTTAGCCAGCAAATCATACCTTGGAAGAAGAATATCCACTAGTTGTTGATGGAAAAAAATGATGAGGTTGCCGTAAGAAGGCAGCCAACTCGTAAGTTTGAGAGGTGTGACAGGAGCATAACTAGGTTAATCACTGACGCCCATAAGCGAATACATTCCACCCGTTCCACATAATAATATCAAAAGAACGAAAGTTCCACCAGCAACAGGGGCTGGTGACGGACGGATGAAATCACTACAATTCCAAAACAACGGCAAACAACCAACCAACCACCGACAATCCTCCCCTCAACAACACTTGTACGGTTAAAAACGGGCCTCACGGGGAATTGAACCCCGGACCTCTCGCACCCAAAGCGAGAATCATACTACTAGACCATAAGGCCGCTGTAACTATTAGCAATCTCTACGCAGTATAAACCAGATTTGTACACAAGAATAACGACACGCTTCCTTTTTTTTTTTTTACCTGGCATGTACATCTTTTCTTAGTTGTTTCGGATGTGCGTGTCGCTTTTGCCTGACTTCCACAATGACGATTTCGAACAGAAGTAATTACCATGCCAATTCATGTCGAGCCATGCAGAATCAAAGTTTAGGATATACTTTCAATTTCAAGAACTGTCACATATGATTGCGTCAGCCACTTTGGAGGGGAAATGATGTTTTTTGGGATTGTGTCGCAGGTTTGGCACGTAAATTCTGTTAATTACCACCAACTCACCCAATGCCTTTTCAGCACGCGCTGACGCCACCGATTGCGTCATTTGCTGCCAAATATGGAATTACTAATTTGCTTTATTGTGTAGGTGAATCTACTCTAAGTCCGCACCAAAGAACACACACACCACTTCCAAAGCCATAAGCCTGGTTTCCTTCGTACCATTGCCATATGTCTTCAGAGTGATATTCGAATAAAGTATTCCATATACAATTGCCTTTATTGAACTCAGAAGAATGGATAGAACCATAATATCCAACAAATGAATATTCCCAGTTTCATGAAATTGATTGTTTTATTGGGGTAAGTAAAATAAAGTAGGTATATTATATGCAATGTGCTCTGGCTTTGTGATGGTCGGTCCAGTTGAGTTTAAATGTTGTTCGCATCGGTATTAACATCAAATATGCTTCGTTGCCTCCAAAGAAGGTGTGCCTGAAAGGAACATGCTTGAGGATAAAGAAGAAATCGAGCTTGATGTCGATGTTGCCGCTGAAGATGTTGAGCTTGAGGCGGTTGAAACAGTGCTAATGGTTGAAGCCATTGACTCAGACGATGACGCAGACTTCAGAGATGTTGCTGACTTCTTATCTTCCTTGGCGAACTTGACTCGAAGAAACATATCGTGAGCCGCAAAGGATTCGATTTGGCTTGGCATATTGTTTTTGGGGATATGGGTATTTGGTTTGTTTGGTGGGAACAGCTTTGAGGCCTTCGTCTTTTATGATCGCAGAAGTCATGGGTTAGGGTCTTTCATTCCATCGGAGCGGAAACGTGGCAGCGGCTTTGATTCCGATATTCGTGGATTTCTCAAATTTTCGTGGATTCTGTGGCAGAGTTTTCCAACCACCCAATTTCCGCATCCAAAAACAAGGGTTTCCCCACGAAGCCTGTACCATATAAACCGGCCCTTCTGATCCGAATTCCCTTCACCAAAAACAACCAACAAACAAAAGCAAAAATGCCAGGCCAACTCGACTCCTTCGCCGGACACGACATGTTTCTCCAACTCAAGTTTGCACGTGAAGACAAGAAAGCTGCATCTCTCAAGAGCTCTACTTCCACTGAATCGATCAAGACTACGACTAAGTCCGTTGGAGCTGTGTCCACCACATCAAGTACAAAGTCTACTGCAAGTACTTCCTCGCTTTTCCTCACCGGAGCACCAGCGTTTGAATCAATGAAGCACCTGTAAACGATCTTTACAACATTCATTCAATCTCTCAGAGTCCTCAGTCCAAACCGTTTTATGGCGGTTCACTAAATTGAGTCGGTTCAACAACCAACAAATCGGCATATTTGCCATCTGTACCTACGATCCTTAAGCATATGATTATATCAAATTAATAAACATTTATTTGATTCCGCAATTATCATCCTTCATCCTTCATAACTTTATTCATAAATCAACTGATGACCATATCCTTTGTGTCAAACCAATCTCCGGTCCGATCCTCAAGCCGTTTCCTCCGCTCCGGCGAAAAATCATCGTCACTTAGATCTGGTTTCGGTGATTTAGGCGGTTCTAAATGTGAAGTGCAAAACGAGCAACGAGTCGCTTCTGCAGAACAAAGTATGGAATTAGCAACCTTGAGTCTGGAAGTGAAAGTGCTAACCAATTGGAATCTCGCTGACACAGTAAGGACACTTTCGGAGGTGTTTCAAGTTGTTTTCAAAGAATGCTTTCACAGCTTTGAGGAGGTAGTATACTGATACTCCGACGACAAAGAAATTAACGCAGTTGTGTGTGAAGCGACCGTAGTTGATTGTTATCGCACCTTTAATTCCATTTTAATTTGGCTGAGAGAGGAGGAGAAAGTATATACCGTCGAATACAGCTTCCTCAATTGTCTTGTACCGTTTCTTGGTGCGTCCTTGTTTTAGAACGATAAACTGATGTGAACGTTAGCTTTTGGACGAATGATGAAATCCTCTCAAAAAGTCAGTTCTGAGAAACGTCTTCCAACGGGATCCATTTAGCTCCCAGTCTTAATACTCCATCAAAGATCGAGATCCATATTTAGGTTATTGACTGAATTCCATGTGTGTCTGCATCAACCCAAATCTGTTATCCCAACACGACGACCTCAACACTAATACAGTCAATGAAACCTCCGCCCCACGCGCACCAGAAACATGAAAGCAACAGTACATACCCGCATCCCACTTCGATTCGGAATAAACGCCAATATAGGAGGCACAAGCAAATCATTCACAAAACTCTTGATACAATCCTGAAACGCGCGTCCAATCACGACTCCCACACCCGATTCGAGAATCTTGGTCTTTACGACAAATAGTTTGAATTTGTACCATGGGTCTGTGACGAGGTGAGGGAGGGCGGCGGGGGAGAGGTCTGGGAAGGAGCGGCGGACTGTTGAGTACTTGGGGCCTTGTGGGTGAATGGGTGCTGTGTAGGGAGAGGAGGGTGGGGAGGAGGAAGATGATGGAGAGGAGAAGGTGTTGTTGAGCTTGATGTAGCGAGTGTCTGATGAATCGTGCTCGTGGGTTTGTGGCATCTTTCTTTCTTCCCATTTCTATTGTTTGTCTTAAATAATTCAAGTGAATGTTAAAATGGATTGATTGTTCTTCCAAGTCGCTTCCAAACTCCTTCAACAATGGAGGAGAGTGAGACAGCAGATTCAAATGCCAATGCCATATCACCTGATTTTGTGTTGGTCATGTTCAAGTTGCAATACTTGATGATTGCTATATCCTCAGCTATTTTTCTGGCGCTTTTAGGCACCACGTCTTTTTGGGGATGTAGAAAACACAACCGATTAAAATTTTGGCCTCCCTCACCATTCATCCCCCCCAAAAAGAGACGCACCGAGCGACAAGACTGGAACTTCAACCCACTGAACTCCTGCCAATTAGACCACCCAAAAAACGTTTACCAAATGGTTAGAACCTCAGTAATAGAGCTTATTGCTAATATTGCACATAACATAGCCGCCAAAGAAGAACCGATCCCAACAGACAGGACTTTCAGCCGAGACGCAAGCCTTGATCAGCGATTTCGTCATCTTCGGAGGAATCAAAGCCAATAAGCCGTTTGAACCGTTTAGGAACTACTTGGCGCAAGTGTTTCAAACGGATCGCGTGGTGATAGATGTTGGTTGTCGTGTGGTCTTTATCCAGTGATTAACTGCCTACTCACTAGGACTTTATTAAAGATACCTTGAAGAAAAATCCAACATGTGGACTGCAAGAGAATGGAGGGGTGGGGCCTGCCGTACCTGCTGATCAAGTCCTGAAGACTGTGCCATCTCTAAACATAGGAGCAAATGAAAGCCGTAGTGCCGTGCGGGGGATGGATTTGAACATTGGAACCTCGGAAAGTAAGGTGGTTATGTGCTTGTTCTCCATGTTCTGACATACAGTTTCGGACAACAGCCGTCGGAAACCTAACAGTCCCTCAGTTACTTCAAGTCCTTCAAGCGGCTCAATCAAACCCTTTAGACTCTTTGCAAATCCCTCAACCCACAGTCACGAAGACAAAATTGATTGATCGGCCTATAATTGAAAGGGAAGCACCTAAAACCAGCACTTATCAAGTGTATCTATCAACGTATGCTGGTCCCAAAGTCAAAGGTAAGTCGAGTTAGCATCATTAATGGACTGATCGTGGATTGCAGCTCTGAACGAGGAAGGATTCAAAACAAATGCAAATTACGTTCCCCTCAAAATGGATGATTGGGAAGCGTTAAATCACGCTAAATATGGTACGAAAACATTCTTCAAGCACGTGGAGAAGCGAGAAACAACAGAGGATGCAGCTCTATACGCTGTCTGGGAGGCTAAAGCAAGGGAATTAAACACTGCTGGAAAGCCTGCTGTTATCTCGGAAAAAACGCTGCAGAAAGAGAAATCGGATCTTCTTAATCTTATTAGAAAGTGTCACGCAAAACTTGGTATGTTTATTGATGGTGTTGACTATCACTGCTGAATCACCACAGAATCAAATTATGGAGTCGACGGATTATATTTTACGTTTGATGATAACACAAGTGTCGTGAAAGACTGCAGCACCGGAAAATTTGGCCGTCGTGTCAGTGAAATGCTGTATTCCTCGAATGTGCGACCTCCATTGCTATTTCTACAAGCCAAACACGAATTCACAAAACGAGCAATTACTAAATCGGAGGTTCTATCTGCCACTGCTAATCCTGGTCTCCGAAACAAGCGACGTCTGGTTGCGGCCACCCTCTTCAAGCAATACAAAGAAGCCTGCAAAACATGCGGACTTCCCGAGCCTCGAAAGCTTCATCTTAAGCGACTCTTATCTCCAACGGGCTTCAAGGGTTTGGTGATGAAAAACTACCCTTTTCCTGACACCAACAACTACAAGCAGTTGACACTTGAGGTAGAGTTAGCGTCCGGCCCATTTATCTTGTTTTAAACTGTGTTGCTGTATTGATGTATTATCATGAAGTTGGATTCCTTGATTGTTCCACTCTCTTTTCCTCCCGACTGCAAATTAACAAGTATTCTACGGTGATAGGAGTGCAGCATGATTCTCAAGAAAGCAAAGAGTATAAAATTCGAGTTGTTGGCTGGAGCTGTTGTTGATGCAGATGATGATGTTGAAGAATCATGCAGTGAATCTGGTGAGACTGGCGAGACTGGTGAAGATGTTCAAGAAAATGACGAAGTCGCAGATGAGGACAATGAAATATGGGAGAGTGATAAAACACTCAATGAAATCGAGCATAGCGATGTCGAGGCTGATGAAATTGATGGAGTCGGCTCGGGTAATTTCAACAAAGAAAATGGGGAATGAGTTCCGTATTGTTTCAACCTCAGCACTTATGTTTCGGTTCAATTTTGGCTCGGGCTCGTTGCAATTAAAACTCATCGTTATTCTTATTGCAGTAAGCAACCATTTAAACTGTATCCTTTTTTATTAACGAATTCCTTTGCTCTATCGCCGTACGGCTCATTTTTGGTAGATGAAATCAAACCCTCGCGTGTCGTTGTCAAGGCCGCAGTGTATTATGATTCGCGGTTAGCAGTATTTGGTCTGCTACATTGTACTTATTCCAAACTCAGGTGAACTATGATTGATTGATCGGAAGTTGGATTGCTGGATGATCCGAGTGAGCGTTATCAGTCAATTTAGAGCAATCGCTCCTGAAACTTGACTGTACTGTGGTACCAGGAGAAATCAAAATGGAAAACAAGATAAAGACGTCGCAAACAGTGATACAAACCCCACGTCTATTCCACTGCAAATCAAAATAAATATGTTTATGATGTCTGGTTATCGCTTCATGTAAGACGACTTTGAGTGAGTATTCATTACCCAGAGATTGTATCCTTTTTGTTCCATCAATGAAGTGGCCAGTGATGAGCCAAAGGAGCCGCTCATCTGGCTATTCCCCGCATTCCTATCCCCAGTGTACGCATTGCGAATTAGGGGCCGGCACGGACACAAAACGACGTAAGTTGAATAAATCTCGTTGATTAAGGTCATATATGGTATTAGAAGTGTGCGAAAGTCTCGATAGGGTTATAACCCTAAGGGTTAGGGTTAAAATCTGAATGCTAATGTTAGGCTCTGCAACAAGAGCAGCCCTCCCTTAAACTAGATAATAAGCAAACCGATGTTTTGCTATTGTTTGACATGCTTTTGGAACTCAAACAATGGATTACGGACACGTTTTGCATGAATATGATTTCATATATTATTACTGTATTAAGACGCGTTTTCGAATTCTAGTATGCAGCGCAATAACGAATCTTGAAGCAGTCTACCCGAAAACGTTGCATGTCACTGGCTCTTTCAAAAGTTCTGAATGAGCAGTGCCGAAAGAAGCATGAAGCACATGTATGTATAACTGACGAAAGGCAGACAAACTATGCCTTGCTTTGAAGCAAGCCGTATTGCTTTCACTTGCTGTGAAGATATAAACGTTGGCCAACGCAAAATATGTATTCTTCGGCTTCTAAACACTTCACTCGTTGGAATAGGGTACATTCAGTTGCACCGTCACTGACACAACACAAACTGAGTATTCCGTATCAAAAGAATAAATTTCCATTTTTATAGCGTTGTTTTGATACTGTTTATTATGGTGTATCACTTTCCTGTTGCAATACCATCTCGTACGTTCTGATCCGCTAACACTGACTGTTCCGAGCAGAACTCATGATTGATTTGATTCAAATGTTCTTCCAAAAACAGAACACTGTTTTCTCCACTATCAAACAGCTCAAGTGCTGCTGCTGCGTCCTCACAATAAACGGCTTCAACTGACATTCGACGTTCCAACAACTGTATACAAGCATCTCGAACTCTTTCATCTTCCATTGCCAAGGCCTCTGCTTTCAAAGCCCCTTCCCAAAAATTAGCCTTCTTGTCCAAGTAGTAATCACGGAGGTTCCTCAAATGGTTTCGATGGTGATACAGGTCTTCACAATATCGCCAATAGAGAGTGACCAGGGTTTCAGTGTTCTCAGAGGTTAGCATCGACGATTCTACAACCAAGTCTTTCTCAACTTGAGCAAAATTCAAGGGAGGATCATGCTTTGGCTCTAGATCTGTTGACACATATGTTAAGAAAAGTAAACACAAGATAGTAATGGACTTACTATTGAATTCAGAAATCTTGGCGTACATAGCAGTGAAGTTAGCCGACAGCGCCGTTTTCAGACGTGCAGCCAATTTAGTTCCTGGGTTCTTTTTCATATACTTTCGGACAGACAAAATTGTTCGCGCATAATGGTTGATGGTCTCCCGCAGTGTGTCCTTGTTCGATGGCACGTCAACAGACACCTTCTTCGCCAAACTTTGCCTCTGGCGTGTGATTGAAGCTACAACATCTGAGTATTTTGAATTGCGTAGACGGTCAATAGAGTTCGATAAAGCATCGCGAATACTCTTGAGTGACGCAAATGTCTGCAAGAGTTTCCCCAGTGTCCATTCCACCAAGCCTCGAATTTTCACTCGATTATAGTCTTCCGAGACAAGCACAATATCCAATTGCCGGTTTTCTGTTGTTTCCCACAGAGTCAGCCCAATGCTTCGAGCAAGCCAAGAATTGAATCGCTCATGACCTTCTCCGTCCATAGTGAGACCTAACCCAAAAAGAATTCGAGGACCAAACAAGCATTGGCAGTCTTTTCCATGCGCATACACATGCATTGCAGGAATAAACAAGATCAGAAGTCCAGCCACGACTTTGTAGATTCCATAATGTAACAAATGAGACAAGAATTTACAAGCAACGTCATATCCAAAGATGATAGCTCGGTGACCAAACGAAGAAGCAAGCCAACTCAGAACGTCGTCAGCGTAATGAAGTCGCTCTCCTTTTGCATCTGCCAAAACATTAATATATATCAAAGTCGAGAATTCAATACAAACCATAAATGCGAAGGACAATGGAGTGAGCCGCACAATCTACATGAATAATACGATCAATGTCTTTCCCATTAGACGTTGGAACTCTTTCACTGCCCGCTTTGTGCTGAGCTTCACAGCCCAGACGTGGAGCGTCCTGTGATTTCCCTTCACGAACAACATCAGGCACAGTTGGAGTGAAAAACCATGCCTTTGCCATTGCATAGAATCCGTGATTGCCACCGCCACCAGCTGCAACAGATTTCTTGCTTGCTGACTCGAAGCCATCCATAGTCTACAAAGTAAAGTTAGATTTCAATAAGATAAAAAGACATATTTACCACAGCAATGGGGCTTTTGGTTCGAGACGTTCCGATGCAAGCTGGACACTCTGTTTTCCCACACCCGTGCCGAGCTTGAATAGCCTCTGATACGATTCCATGGTGGTAGAAGTTATGTACAATCGCAAACTGACGCAATGCATCCATGAAGGGCTCATACAATCGCAGTCGTCTCACATCCTTGTGTTCTGTTCCCAGGAATATCTCTGCAATGCTCTGATATGATACTGACTTGCAGCGCATCTTCAAACCAAGCTCCATCATTTGTATTGAAAATGCGTGATCTAGTGTAAGTCAGAATCAGATGGTTGGAATAAAGCACACTCACTAAGGTCTTTGATACGAGCTGGAAAGAATCCAAAGTCTTTGATCAATCTTGAGCAAAGGTGGGTTCCGTCCTGGTGCTCTGTACACCACAATACACGTACGATTTGAGATGATGTCAATGAATGAAAGTGAACCAGCTTTCCAGACCGAGCTTGTTCACAACAACAAATCTCTCTCCTCCGTACATGACCGCCAGCTGTGGTCCGTGGGGCGGAGGTGCATTGTTTTCGTTTCGAACTCGATGACAGAGGCAGTTCCACTCATGAAGGATGGCATCATGCTCGCAAAAGAAACACGGAAGTTCGGAACTAACTGCAAAGCACGTGTGACACTTGAATCTTGCCTTGTTGGCGCAGCCTTGCAGCTGGCACACCCGGCCATTCAAGTCGCTGGACAAGAAACATGCAAAAGCAGTAACAAGAAGAAACCGAGCCAAATCGAAGGCCCGTAGCCAGAAACTGCGTCGCTCTGAATAGGAAGTCTTCGGACCTGAAGTGCCAGGAAAGATGTCATTGAAGTGAGATCGCAGTAACTCATCCATTTCATCCTCCTCTTCCTCTACATCCGCATCATCTTCCTCCACATCCTGCCCGCCTGCAGGAGTTTCTACATAGAACACGTTAACGAAATCTATCGTAGCAACGAAACACAAACCATCTTCAACAGCAAAAGGTTCATCCTCATTCGATCTGTTTCCATTATCAGCAGTGTCTGGCAAGGGTTAACAATCAGCCAATAAAGAGGAGTGCGAACAAACCTGAAACCCCGCTGACACTTTCATGCCCTTCAGCATCCATATGAATATAGTCCTCGTCGCTGTAGTCGCCTTCATCTGCCATTGCTGCGAGCTGGTCATAGAGCTCTTGGTTTGGATTGCCTGGTGTGGCATCTGTGAACACACTTTGATTGTTTCCATCTACATCCTGGAATTGGCTTCGATGATCTTGTGGATTCCAGGTTCGTCTGTTACTCATAGTAGATGGTGTGGACAATGTGTTTGTGGGAAACTTTGTTTCGACGTTGCTTTCAAGACGAGGTGAAGTTCTTGTCCAAGTTTCAGTCTTGTCGCTCGGTGCGTCTCTTTTTGGGGGGGATGAATGGTGCGGGAGGCCAAAATTTTAATCGGTTGTGTTTTCTACATCCCCAAAAAGACGTGGTGCTTTTAGGACTGATTTGGCGGGAAAAAACGATTGGAAAGCTGTCCTGGAGACAAATCATAAACCCCATCAATACCTTGCTTGCCGTCATCTGTCTCTTTCAAATCATCCTACACATGAGTATCGTTTTGAAATGTTGGGAATCTTGCCATTCGGTCGTGTACGGAGTTGTCACGTTTCTTGTTGAAGACATTGCAATTTACGTCATTGTTCAATGCTACATGCAGTTCGCGTGGATGAGAGGATACGAAGTTCTTCGCAAGATGTTTCCAAAGTATATCAATTATTTTCAATGGTTTGTGCGACTTTCGCCTGTCGTCTTTGTGCTGACAGTTATTGTTGACGCGGTTGTCATATCCATGAATTTAGAAGGAAACACTTTCTCAACTGTGTATATGTACTTAAACGTCATTGATATTGTTTTGACGGCTCTTTCTGGGTGGACGGCTGTGATATTTGACACGACTGTGTTCTTTGCCTTTGTGTACTATTTACGTAAGATCAGTGCCGATGCCGACATTTCTCTTGACAAAAGATTGAAGATTATTGCCCAGTTTGGGGCTGTGACGAGTTTATTGGGGATGGTCATTTTTGTTTTCAATGTTCTAGGAGTTCTATTTCCACTACATACGATACCTCACATTATACTCTACCACGTTGCAATGTTATTCTTGGATATTGTTGTATTACTTCTCGTCGTGATGAAACATCATCTCATAACTGAAAAGGAGAAACAAACCTCCAACATCATCTTATCAGGAAGCCCTGATAAATCTGCGAGTAAAGAAGAGCAAGAGAGTGATTCAGAAATGGGACTTTGGCGGTATCTTGTATCGCGAATATTTGGGATCAGATCATCGCGAAAGGACTCAACCATTCGCACATCAACAAGGAAACCTGAGAGTAGGGTACTTTCGCGCACAACCACAACGTCAAAATTTGGATCAAATAATGGAGTGGAGGCATCTTGAATGCCAACCATCTAATAAATTCGATACATTCCACCCCATCGCCATCATTCATCACACACCTATGCCCGAGTTTTGAGCTTAAAATTTAGAATACCTTTCCCCCATTGTTTACGAAACAATGACCACAGCAATAGCCGATGCCATTTCACCTGACGCCATCTCAGTCTTGATCAAGCTCCAATATTTTATGATAACCGCATCGTCGCTATTATTTATCGCGCTCATGATTCTAATTTGGCGCGAAAAGGTGAGTGGGAACATGGCCTGGACGGAAGTTGCGAATCCATTCAACGGATTGCTTATGGCTATTTCATTGTTTCAAATAATCTGGCACATAAGTCTTTCAATTAAATGCTGGGACGATTGTACATTTGGGGGCTACGAAATCGCCGCGTTTGTTACTGAAGATGTGGCAATATATGGCGTTGTACAGTGTTATATGATGTTTGCGTGGATGAGAGGGAGTGAGGTGCTTAAAAAGATATTTCCAAAGTTTATGGGTTATTTTCAATGGGTTGTTCGCTTGTCACCGGTTGTATTTGTTGGAACGGTCGCTATTGATTCGTTGGTTGTGAGTCTTAATTTGAAACAGAACCAGTTGTCTCAACATTATGCGCTCTTGAATCAGATTGATATTGGAATGATAATAGTGGCAGGATTAATGGCTGTGACTTTTGATACAACTGTTTTTGTGTCGTTTATTTATTATCTCAAAAGGCTTAGTACTGATGCTGAAATTTCTCTTGACGGACGTCTTAAGATAATCGCACAGTTTGGAGCAATGACAAGTTTGCTTGGAATGATTGCCTTTGTGTTCGATGTGCTTTACACGTTATTTCCAGTCGGTACCTTGACTCACATATTATTGTATCATGTTGCTATGCTTTGTTTGGACCTTGTTGTGTTGCTTTTGATGGTCCTGAAGTTCTGTTTGGTAAGCGACAAGGGAAAGCTCAACTCAAATGTATCTATTTCGAGTCTGAACAATATAGGCAAAGATGATGATGGCATTGTACCGATGGGGCTCTTTAGATATTTGGTGTCGATGGTTTTTGATATGGTAACACCAAGTGTCAATTTGGGAAAATCAACACAAAAGACTCGGAGCATGGCAGTCATGAGCACTGTCTTGACAAAAACGGCTTGAAATAATCCTTGTACCTTAAAACATTATCTTCTTTTATTTATCGCCGCTTCAAGATATTTTTAATAAATTTCGTGTATTTGCCAGCTTCAAGAAACGCATCTGACAAAACGAATATTCTCATTTACCCCAAACTTGGTAAAAATTGCGAATGATAAATACTGAAACCATGCTGCTGACAATTTAAGACTTTATGCGTACTCAAGAGAAGAAATAAAGGGAAGACGGAAAAATAATAATTTTGGCCCACTACAAATCTTCGGCCTTTTTCCTCAGCGTGACTGATTAAGAAATTCCACAACTCATTCAGGTCATATACCAAATCTGGATTCTTCTGCAATTTACAAGACCGAATCTTCTTCAAGTTGCGGTATTCTTGTGGAAAAACCCCAGATAGCTTGTTGTTATTCAATAACAATTCCTCCAAGTTAACTAAATGACATAATATCTCAGAAGACACTTCCTCGCTTAACATATTGTCAGACAAGTCCAGCGTTTTCAAGTTCAGCAGTGCTCCGATTTCATTTGGAATCATTCCAGAGAAGTTACAGCTGGCAAGGTCCAAAACAGTCAACTGAGTCATGGCGCCGATTTCGCAAGGAATTGACCCTCCAAGATTCCTGTTCCCTGCAAGACTAAGAACTTCCAAATTCACTAATTTTGCAACGTCTTTCGACAACTCGCCATTGAAAGAACAGGATGTTAAATACAGCGTTTCCAAACTGCTCAGTTGCCAAATCTCAGCCGGAATAGTCGTTCCGGCATAGTATCCACGGGTCAAATCCAAATGTTTGAGGTTCACTAATTTGATAATATCAGGAAGTATGGAGAAAGAAGCTTGCGTCAACTGCAATCGTTCGAGTTTGCTCAATTCCCAAATCGCAGGTGGGATTTGTACTTTAGTGCACCTGTTCGCGACTGACCATTCCAGTGCCTCATCGTTGGCAAGGACTCTGGCTGCGTACACAGACTGGAAAGAGGAGGGGCCAAGTAAAAGACAACCTCCATTTCCGACATCAAGCAGCCAGCCCAGTAACCGGTTGGTTTTCGTGTCACAGAGAATTCAAGTGTTGAAGATTGACGACGGCAAAGTGATCAGTGAGGAGTAACTGATTGATTCGCCTGTTCAGACGGCGGTATTTAAACACTTGTGACGGATGAATCCAGCCAAAGATTTGTAGGATGACATCGGCATCAGCGTTTTCGATGGGTGGCTTTGAGGTAACCAAGTCCGCAGCATTATCATGCCGGGAAATCCCAGCGACGACTTGAACCAAAGATGATATGATTCGTTTCATGTCTGTGGGCATATTCAGGATTGGTTTTGCAATCGTGGAAAGGGTGCAGATTGATTACAAAAAAAGAAGGATGATGATTTTATTTACATTCAACAGAGAGGCAAGATTACATTCTGCTAGCATGTGATCGTGTGACCCGTGATGTACCAGTTTCCCTCGTTCCAGTTGTTCTTGTGGCTGTTGCAGATGCTGATGAAGAGGAAGAAGCAACACCGATTCTCTGGTCCCTCGATAAGGCCTCTCGCGCACGCGTTGCGGCATCCAGTCCTTCCATTCCTCGAACAGGTTCGGCGACACCGACACGGAATGGATTGACTGGGTGGAATGCGGATGGCAGGAGGACATCTGAGTCTGATTCAGTTTGTTGAAAGAGGTGTGACCGCTTGCGTGACTCAGGAGAGGCTATGTATATGGAAGAGCATTAATGGAAGCAGTATATAGTTTAAAGAGTGAAAGAGAGTACACAAACCACTCGTCGACAGCGCCCGTTTCGTCTTTGCCGCCGCCACCGCGCCTTCTTTTCTTCCAAGTTCGAATTCAAGTTCGACTTCAACGTCGTCGTCGTCGTCGAAGAAGCGCCAAACAAAAAGCCGTCGCCAAAGTCGTCCACGTTCGAATCCGCGTCCGAGTCGTCGGCGTCGGCGTCGCGAATCGAGTCAGAAACAAAGGCGTTGGCGTCGGAGATTGAAAGTGCGATTTGCGTGGGCGGCCGCGGAAGAAGCGAAAACGACATTGGTTGTTGGCTGGTTTTTGGATTTGAAGAAAACAATGACACATCTGTCAGCCGGCACAATAGAAGTGTTGGTCAACTTTCAGTATGCTATGATGGCAGTCTCTTTCTTGGGTCTTGGATTTCTTGTCGTACTAATCGCTCTGGAAAAGGTTAACAAACATCTTTCCTGGAAACAAGTTGCAAACCCTTTCAATCTTCTTCTCGTCACTATATCCCTTCTTCAACTATGTTTGCACTCAAGTGTCGCGTTCAAGTGTTGGACTGATTGTGCTATTTCTGAATTTGCGAGATATGTGGTGGAAGATGTGTCCATCTATGGAATTGTGCTAACGTACATTCTTTACTCCTGGTTACGAGGATGGGAAGTACTTCGCAAGATTTCTCCAAGACTCATACCATACTTTCAAGGAATTATGCGAATATGTCCTGTAATTTATTATGGGCGGCGGATGGGTCAAAATGTGTATCAAAAATTCGAAGTAAATCAAAAATTCCAAATGAAACTTTTCTGATTCCACTTGTTCAGTGTTCACGTTCGACATCAGAAATCGAAAATTGAATGAAACATGTTACATGTCCCACTCGTAAATGGTCTTGCTTGCCTGCATAGGGTTCTTCTAGCAATAGGCTTGGGATTTAGACCTTAACCGCGAGATCCAAAGGAGAGGTTAATGACTGTGACTATTGTTTTGACTTGTGTTCTTTGGTTTCTACATTAACCACGCAGACCAATTAACTGCCAGATTGGTGATAAGGGTAAATAAAAGAGTTAATAGTGTTCAATTAATCGGCAGCAGCACCTGCAGTAAGCCCCCAAGCTGACGATAGTACAGCTAACTCAACAACACCAGAGCCTTATCATCGCCCCTTTGTGTCTTATCTCCAAAGCTATCTATAAACCCTGTTGTAACTCACTTGTATTAATAGTATGGAGTACAATAGTGGCTGATGTTGCAACAGTCTGGTTTGAGCAGAGAAAACGCCTGATAACAAAGATATACCGATGTATATACATTGTTGACACTATTGTTGCCGGACTTTCGGGTCTGATAGCTGTCGTTTTTGATTTGGTTATGTTGATTGCGTTTGTCAAATACCTCAAGCAGCTCAAAACAGATGGAGACATGAAAATCGAAAGGCGTTTGAAAATAATTGCACAATTTGGGACTTTGACAAGTATTCTGGCAATTATTACTTTTATTTTTGATGTTTCTTATGTCCAGTTTCCGCCAGAAACTGAGGAGCACATTATTCTCTCCTATACGGCATTATTTTGTATCGACTTGGTGGTGTGTCTTTTGATTGTTATGAAAGGTATCCTCCTTGTTGAAAAATCTAAACCAATACCTCTGGGAATTATAGAGGCAACAGAGAAAACGGTTGTCAAATCACCAAGACTGCTTGCTTCTCGCCTTTTTCTTGAAATTCGGCCCAAGTCAAATACTGAGGAAAAAGGGTAGGGACAATAAAATTTATTACCAACTTTCTTAATTGTCGACGTCTGGGCTTCCACTAATTGGTTGAGTGCGCAATAGTTTAGTACTTAAATGTGTAGTGCTGCCTTTAGTTCCTTCGCAATGATCAGTCGCTCCGCCATTCGTACCATTCATTGAAATCGCTTCAGCAACGCTCACTTGCCGAACGTGCTCCCTCCAAAGCGCAATTTTCATGCCAGTCAAACTGAATCCAACGCACACCAACGTAATCAACTTGACGCAGGATAAAAGTATCTTTGCGATATGTCCCCATCCGTCTGGACTCACAACGTCGCAAATTATCGAAACAACAAACAATGCTGTGGCTAGAATGGTGAGACCGGACGCGATGAGGCCATATCGAGCAATTATAAGATACGCCTTGTCGATTTCAACTTCATGATCCGTGAGTTCCGCGCGTAAGTAGAATATATACTTTACAAACGAATACGCGAAATAACCGTCAAGTATACACGTGAGGAACCCGCCTCCCAAATAGGCAAACGTGTGAAATTTTGGCAACGTGACGAAAACAAGCGGTGTCAAGTAAAGCAGCGGGGAAAGCAGAACAATCAGTTGAAATGACTTGAACATTCTTGGTGATGAGCATCGACGGAGAATGTCGCGGCTTCGAGAAACGAGAACCAAATGTAACAAATCTCCAGGAATCCGAAGGAAAGAGATGTCAGCACTGCCCACGCGATTGGCGTTAAGTGTGGTTTGAGGACGCCAGAGACTAAATAGATGGGTCCTACGAGACCCATTCCGAAGAGGAACGCGTTTGTGATTGTGAATATGTTTTTTAAGGTGCGAGACTGATTTCGAGAGGGCATGTCAATGTACATGATGAACCATATGAACCAGATGCATAACGCGGCGGATATGATTGTAAGAATAATGTGTACCATTTTGAAATCTGGCGAGCGAGGTTCAGGAGCTCTGGCGACTCTGTTGTCTTCATTGTTTTTTGGCCATTGTTCTTGGACACCATTGTCTGGAAATAGAAAGAATTTATTAATATTTCATATCAATAAAGGATTAATTCTGTGAGAAATCATGACTATCGCGTTGGACTCTTCTGCTCTTCAACAACTCACGGCAGCGCTTTCAGCGATTCACAACCCTTTGACGGATAACGCAATACGTGCTGCAGCTCAACAGGTGAATGTCCAAGGATCCTTCTTGATTAACTTACTGTGAACATCCCAAAGCACATTGACTCGCTCAAGACATCTCTTGCCGCATTCGACCTTGCGCGGCTCGGGCTACAACTGTCAACTGGAAACAGCGATCTATCCGTTCGTTTCTTTGGCCTCTCGTTGATTGAATATGTGTTGAGGTTGGCCTGGGACCAGTTGTCGTTGGACCAAGCACATTCTCTGAAATCGGTGCGTTGCGATGCATTTCGCATTCTTTGATTTAATGTGTTTTCGGAAAGGATATCGTTGCATCGTTTCACCTCTGTCTCTCGCTGGGCAGCAGTCAACGTACATCACTGAAAAGACGTGTACCCTTGTTGCTCAAGTCGCGGAACGGATGTGGCCGCTGAATTGGCCTGAATTTGATCAGTTCCTTAGGGACACGTTTCTGCGTAATGTATGCGGACAGTTGATATCCGCAGATTCAAGTTTTTAACTTTGCAACAAACAGGCCGAATCACAATACTGCGCTCTGCTCATTTACAAAACTCTCATGGAGATACATTCTGTTACGAAAATTCAATCGCCGAATTGCGAAAGAAGGATTTATCTGTGTCGTTGATGGCTATTACAGTTGATTCTGTTGTTCTCAATACCGTGATTCGCTCGGACCGAGAAGCCAGTGCGCTTCCTAATCACCAGCTCGATGTGATACAGCTATGAACTTGATTCGCGCCGATGCGCTTCAGAATGAGGGATGGTTGCATCGAATTATCAAGAATTTTGTCGCGTTGAAGCAGCAAGAAGGAAATATGGAGAAATTGAAGCTTCTGTCTCTGGATATTATCTCAACTGTGCTTCAGTGGATTATTCTTGAAGGCGTTGAATCTACGAATGTGTTGCCGCTGGTGTTTGAGCTTCTGGGTTCACCAGTACACGAAGAACGTATTGCAGCAACGGAATGTCTTGCGTCTTTGTTTTCGAGAAGTAGTTTGGTGGGGGAGGAAAAGTATTGGCCGGTTGTTGTGACGCCGTTGTTTGATACATCGTATTTACTGTCAGCTGTTTTTGCATCTATCCTGAAGTTATATCAGTGTAACGATTGGAATCAAATTTATGTCGCATTGGAAAGTAGAGTGCTTGATGAGGACGGATATGAGTATTTGAAACGGATCGCGGATGCTTTGGCTGTGTTTGGAGAGCGACAACTGTTTTACAAACAAATGGTTCAGAAACCTGTCAGATTTGAGAGGTATCTATCGCTGTCTTGCTTATACTCGACCGTAAACTTAGCTACTGAAAAACAGCTATATTGAACTGATGTACTTCTTTTCTGTTCACCCCTCGCGAATGGTTTCGTCCATCGTATCTCCTGTATGGAATGACCTGGCGAGTCATGAACATTTTCAAACGTATGTCCATAATATTCATTGATGAACTTCTCTTACGACCGTGACAGGCTACGGAAGTGAATGCGTATTCAACACGGATTGTAAATTACTGTATTGCGCGAATCTCGGAAGGAGATTCTCCTTCATCACACCAATGGCCAAACAGTACGATAGTATGGAATTTGACAACGAGCACGACAAAAAAGCCTGTATTGACTCGAATCGTGTTCGATATTTGGATATCTTGAAGTACTTTGCGGCTATTCAGGTATTTTCAGCGTTCTGGTGGATTTAATCTTAAACAGAATGTAGCCTTTTGAAGTCTTCTCAGTTGTTGACGCGCATATTCGAGCTTTGATATTCGGATCTCACGAGCCAAGCAATCGAAATGGTGATAACTACATTCATAATGGACTGTCAAATTTAATAGTTGGTATAGAGTTTGGGTTTTTGAAATCCAGTGGTCTCATCGCAATACAATTCGAGCAAGCGTCGACACTAATTGAGCATACGATCAAGTATATTCCAAATGTTCTTGATCCTGATGTGAGAAAGTGTGATGTATTGATGTGGTGCTAAAGCATAGTGTTCAGTTGAAGGATCGTCGTTTGTTGGCGGGTGTTTCTGGACTCTTCGAGACGCTATCAGCTTGGACGCGAAAGTACGCCTAGATAGACATACTTTAACTCAAATTAAGAATCGTTTAGGATCCATTGGTAGTTCGATGTGTCCTGTCGGTGATCGTCTGTATTGCCGAGTCCGTCGAGATCCGACTTCGTTATACAACTGTATTGAGAAGGTTTTCTTTTATTTTGGCTCCCGCATGAAACTTCAACTAATCGAGTTGACCTAGATTTTCAAATATGTGACTTTCGTCCTTCCTGATGAAACAGACTTTAAGCAACGCGGTTTATCTTTGCGTGAAGAAACAAAACAGATTAGAATGAAAGCGGCATCTTCATTAGTGAAGTTGGCTGTCTCACTTCCAGACATTTTGATGGTTTGGAGGTTTTCAAACTTGACCTTGTTCTCATTTCAATGTGGCAGACACTGTTCGACAAGTTTCTTGAAATTATCCAGTCCTACGTGCAAAGCAATATGCTTCTCCAATTTGAGAGAATCAAGCTGATTGAGTTCCTTTTTGCTTTGATGTAAGTCTTTGGGAATATGTTTTCTTCACATAAACTGAATGAAAAACAGTCACTACTCGAGCAAAGGCTTTTCTGAGAAGTCTCGCGTATTTTCATCGATTGTTGAGCCGTATGTATGTGAGTGGGAGAAAATGGACGAGTCGCCTTTCGTGTCATCCAATTCGTTCTTGGATGCACTTGGGATATTTAAATATGCAAATCAAGGTGACTTACTGATCACTGAGTCATGTTTATTAAATTTTATGTCTAATAATTAAGGTACATTGTCGTCAGAGGATATAAAAAGTGTGGAAGATTGGCGACGGAAGGTGAATCATGCTAAATTTGACCGTCCGAAATTATTAAACAACTTGTATAGCTTAATTACAACGTTCGAAGCTGGATGATGTGGATGAAGAGAACGAGCGGACAGGTTTGGAACAATCAAACTTGAAGATTTCCTGACTGTTTTGTTCCAGCCCAGTCTATGGCCTGAGTATTTATTCCGCATTCTACCGAAAATCTTGCTACTTATACGGTAATGACTCTTCAGTTTTGACTCGTATTGAATATTTGTAGTGCCATCCATTCACTTGGCGACCCTGCAGCTTGGAGTGCGATACCTTCTCAGTTTCGAGTCAATATCAGTGTTTCAGAAAATGAGAAAGAGGCAATATTGAGTAAGTTATGCTTGTTGCGTCCAGTTCACCAACAACTCTTCACAGAGAAATCATCATCGAAACTCGATCTTCTTAGCGACTCTGCGAATTTCCTTGAAAAAACATCAAACTGGATTGCAACCATACGTGAAACTTGTTATGGCCTAGTTGGACTCATGACTGGTTTTGGGCAGAAGTTTTACTCAATTCCAAACGTCTCGTCCATAATATCAAACAATGTCCTGAGCAGCACAAATTTTCTGGATAATAAGCATTGGAAAAGTCTGCTTTCAACAGTAATTCGCCCTGTGTTGATGAACTGCCCCTCCACTGCCCATAATGAAGTTCTGGCCAACATAATTCCTCCCTTTTCGGAATTTATTCAGGCACGACTCGATTCGGAATGGAAGATGTTAGAAGTAAGCAAGCAAGGCGCACGTGAGTTGACACGGTTTTTACTATTATTTGTGACCTCTTGTTTTCAGCAGCAGCCAGGCGATGATGACGAAGTTGGGGAGAAATTATTGCGGAAAAACTGTTGCGGGAATTGACAAGGTCTTACGCTGATTTGTTAGTCGTCATTGCGTCTCCAGACGAGGGTAAACCACATACATCCAAAGGACAAGAGTTAGTCGTAGTAGAAGGGAGCGTATTTTCATACGTTATGACGAACATGGTTTGTGCATTGTCTTTTATTTAATCATTATTGATGTATGATACAGATTGTGTTTCAAACGTGTTTGGAGGCTTGCTCCACATCATGCGTTTAAAAGATACGATTTCTTGCCGAAAAGCTATTGTAACTATCATCAAAGCAGTACCTATTTTAATGAAGACGCAAAATGCTGCCGTGTTTTCATTTCTTGGGGATTCAGTCATGATGTCAAGTTTGGAGGTTTGTCATTTCGATTGATTGACCAAAAGTTTGATTATTTAAGGTAGGTATTTCATGATGGGTATTTTCAAGAGGTCCACAATGAAGCCATCTCATTGATGGGAGAGATCTACTTAGCACTGCGCGGAGCTGGTAATACTGCTGCATACCAGACTTTGTCAGCTCTTCCTGCGATGAATTCTACCGCGTTGCAGGTAAAACCTTTTTTGATATTTGGAATTTTCTGTAACTTGGCAAAGACATTCGATGTCAAATTCACAGTGGCCGAGAAATCGAAAAAAGAACGAAACGTGATTTTAGGGAATTTTTAAAGGGAATCAAAGGAGTTGAGTGTTTACATTTACATGTCCTTTCGTCTGACTTTTGTGAAAAGACTAGTGTGAGCGAGGCATTCAAACAGTTTGACACCAAAACAAAACCGAAACCGCAGTTAGTCCGAAACACGAGGAATCGCGACGTTTTGGACGCTAACGACGAGAATGTTGCAGTCTTGGAAGGCTTATTCTAAAAAATAGCTTATATAATGATGCATAATACATTCGGTAAATCTTGATTGTTCTAAAACTATGGCCACTGGCAGATCCATCTGGAACGCCCTCTCTGATTGACCTTCTTGGGATCCCAATTAACTATTTCCTTCTGGTGTTGGCTTCACCATATGTTTTCAAGCGCTGCTCAAAGTCGTCCCAGAACTCGTGGAAAAGACTCTATATAATCCGACCAAACCAAAGCTGTTTAATATAATTTGGTCATTTTCAACATATCAGGGGCGGTCAACATGATCTTCACAGTGTACCTCGTTGCTGTACCACTTTCCCTTGAATCATGCTTCTCACTCAATTTTATACAAAATGTAACTTATCATGGATTTCTTGTGGTCTTTGGTTTGTTCATTTACTCAACTTTATTCGCATTAACCCAGATATTACCTTTCAGACTGTTTTGTTCTCATAAAGTCATATTATGCAACAAACAGCAAAGTTTTTCTCGCTTTAGCAATACCGCCTTTCTGAATCGGTTATTTTGGACTGGTTGCGATTTGCGTTGGTCAGGGTAACACCAATACTATCCGAGACGTTTGGCTTATATAATTCTGTAGGGGAATATGGGACATTGAGACGCAGAGCTGCTCGTTCAATCAAAATCCGCTTTCAGGTCTTCAGAATGCTGTCGCTGACATTATTATTGATATTATCGCAACTCTCGGTGCGATTTATATTTTCCTGAGGAAGGAGGCTTATAATCTGCCGATCAAGTCTCTTTTCCATCACCTTCTGAAAGAAAATTGTAAGAAGGTTTTAAAGCACACGAACCTTCTTTTTAAAACTCTTTGGGTCAGTGCTTCGGTCTGTTGTGATTTTGGCTGCTAATGGTGTTTTGATTTGGATCAACTTGAATCCAGTTGATCTGTCCGTTCTGTACATTGTGTATATGAGCGTTGATGTTGTAGTGTTCATCTTGATGAACTTAGAGATGTTTTGTACGTGTACTTTGACTTGTAACCATAGTAGCATTAACCAGGAATACAGGGAAACGAGTTCGAGAAAAGAACGATTCATCGCTTTCTAATGCTTCTAACTCAACCGAAGCAGACTTAGGAACAAAACGTGTAAGTACGATGCAGAGACGCACTGACGGAGCTTGTGGAAAATGAATACATTTGACTGAAATATAGTATTGTTATCAATCATCTGTTTCTCAGTTTGACACGTCAAAGGTTTGCAAAAAATGGTGAAGACAAAGGCCAATCATCTCGTTGCATCCAAGGTCATTGAGGTTGCCACGCTGCACAGCCCACTTCCTGTTATTCAGCATGCGTATTCGCTGCCATTCAGTGTTGTTTACGTTGCCTGGGCCTACGTGTACTTCTTCCAATATGAAGAGCTCTTGGGATCGAAAGAGTTTTCAATGCTCACGCTCATTCTGGCTTTGGCTGCGAATGTTCTGGCACTTCTTGTTTGCCAGTGGAGTGTCAACGCGAAGGCGTGGTTGACCTGCAAAGAGGTTCGTCAAGTTCATCCGACACCAGTCCTTTAACTGACCGATCCAACAGGAGAAGGACCCTAAAACTGCCAAAATCATCAAAATCATCCCTGCTGCTCATCAAGGAGCTGGAGCGCTTTGCCCCATTGAGGAAATGAAGATTGATGGACAGGTGAAATAGCCTAAAGTGTCAACTCAAGTTATATTGACCCCTGTTCCTGTTTCGCAGACTGTCCAGTACTTTTTCTTCCAGAAGAAGAAGTATGTCTACAACGCCGATAAGAAGATCTTCGAAAACTTGCGTTTCCCTTCCGATGATGGAAAGACTGTTGCCGAACTGAACGCTTGCCGTGGACTGATCAATGAAGCTGAAGCAAATCGTGCTTTGGACTTGTATGGCTTGAACAAGTTCGATGTGCCTATTCCAACATTCATCGAGTTGTTTAAAGAGCATGCCGTTGCTCCGTTCTTTGTGTTCCAGCTTTTCTGTGTTGCTCTTTGGTTCTTGGATGATATGTGGTACTACTCTCTGTTCACTTTGTTCATGTTGATTGTCTTTGAGTCCACTGTCGTTCTTCAGGTTTGCATCGAATAACTCAGAGACCTCAAACTAACCTGTTCGAACTGCAGAGACTTAAAAACCTCCAAGAGTTCCGCGCAATGTCCATTCAGCCGTACCCAATCTTTGTTTACAGAAAGAAGCAATGGATGCAGATTCAAACTGATGAACTTCTTCCTGGAGACGTGTGCTCCATTTTGAGATCAGTCGATGACTGCCTGTTCCTGCTGATATGGTTGTTCTGATGGATCTTGTATTGCAAACGAAGCCATGCTTCTGGAGAATCGACTCCCCAGTTGAAGGAGTCTATCTCAGTTCGCGACGCTACCGATGTTTTTGATATGGAAACCGACAAAACCAGGTCTTGTTTGGAGGAACCAAGATTCTTCAGGTGACTCCACCAGCAGCTGGCTCTCCTATCGCCGCACCTGACAACGGATGTATCGCCTACGTCTGAAAACTGGTTTCTCAACTCAGCAAGGAAAACTCGTTCGAACTATCATCTACAGTACCGAAAGAATCACTGCCAATAACCGAGAGTCACTCTTCTTCATTGTGTTCTTGCTTATTTTCGCTATCATGGCATCTTACTACGTTTGGACTGAGGGAATCAAGAACGAGGAGAGAAAGAAAGAAAAGATCCTCTTGGATTGTATCCTTATCATTACGTCTGTGGTTCCTCCAGAGTTGCCCATGGATTGTCGCTTGCCGTAAACAACTCTCTGATGGCATTGGTGAAGCATTACATTTTCTGTACAGAACCATTCCGAATTCCTTTTGCTGGAAAGGTTGATGTTGCTTGTTTCGACAAGACTGGAACTTTGTGAGTAATTTGGTATTTGTCTTCCGTTTACTTGCTGAGTCAATATTCAGGACTGAAGAAAACCTCATTGTTGATGGAGTTTCTGGATTGGGAAAAGACACAAAGGAGCTCATTAAGCCTCTTGATGCCCCAAAACAGACATCCTTGGTTCTGGCCGCAGCTCATGCCCTCGTACAGCTTGATGACGGCATTATTGGTGACCCAATGGAAAAGAACACTTTGGAATCTATCCAGTGGAGTTTGGGCAAGGATGAATTTGTTCGTCCCAAAAAGGCTGACTCGGTCGAGTTGAAGATTATGCGTAGATTCCCATTCAGCTCTGCGTTGAAGAGAATGTCCACTCTCTCACTGCTTAACGACAACGGCAAGCCTCAGGTTTTCATTGCAGTTAAGGGGCCCCAGAAACACTTCGATCCATGTACAAAGACCTTCCCGCTGATTATGATGATGTGTACAAATACTGGGCTCGTCGTGGAAGCCGTGTCCTTGCCTTAGGATACAGAGTTGCCACTGAAATGAAAGCTAGCCAGATCCGTGAAGTTAGTCGTGATGCTGTTGAAAGCAACTTGGTGTTTGCCGGATTCTTGATTTTCTTCTGTCCATTGAAGCCAGATTCTGCCGACGCGATTCAGATGCTGAACAACTCCTCCCACAGAGTAAGCTTGTTGTCGTTCCACGAGAAGACGTACTAAGATATTTAATAGTGTGTTATGATTACCGGAGACAACGCTTTGACTGCTTGCCACGTTGCAAAGGAGGTCGGAATCGTTTCCAAGCCTGTTTTGATTTTGGATGTCAGAAACGATGATGGCTGTCATGGCAATCTGCAGACGAAACGGTTACTCTTGAAATTGATGTCGAAAACAAGATCAAAGACCCTCGTTTGGCCAAATTTGAGCTCTGTGTTACTGGTCGTGGTCTTGCTGCTATTTTCCATAAGCCTTGTTTGCTGCCCTCTTGCCACGTATCTGGGTATATGCTCGTGTTTCTCCAAGCCAAAAGGAGGATATCTTGAACGCTTTGAAGAATGCTGGATACCACACGTTGATGTGTGGAGATGGAACCAATGATGTTGGTGCCTCAAGCAGGCACATGTTGGAATGCGTTGTTGGACGGAAACCAGGAGGAAATCGAAAAGTACAATAAGCTTCAGATGGAGCGCAGAAAGATTGAGTTCCAAAAGAAGCAGAACGAAGCACGCGAGAAACTGGGATGGAGCCCTGCCGTCGCTCCTGGACAAAAGAGTTTGACTGGCGCTACTGCTGAAGAAATCAAGAAGGATCCAAAGGCTGAATTTGAAAAGCAGATGGAGGTTCGTAACTGGCCTGAAGTTGTTTTTTTGATGTTAACATTGGCACGTTTTACAGATGTTGAACAATATGCTAGGTGAAATGGAAGACATGGAAGCTCCAACTATCAAGTTTGGTGATGCGTCTGTTGCTGCTCCTTTCACGTCCAAGTTGGGAACTGTTATGTCTGTGGTGAACATTATTCGTCAAGGTCGTGCCACTCTGTGGCTATGGTTCAAATGTACAAAATTTTGGCATTGAACTGTTTGATTTCTGCCTACTCTATGTCAGTCATGTATTTGGCCGGAATTAAGACGGGAGATTGGTAAGTTTGAGTTTCAGGTGTTACAGTTCCTGACGACTTTGTTTGTAGGCAAGCAACTATTGCCGGTATGTTGATCACAATGTGTTTCTTCGGTATCGCAAAGTCATCTGCGGTCGAGCGATTGTCGAAAAAGAGACCTCAAGCAACGTATTTAACCACTACATCATTATTCTGTCTTGGGCCAAGTTGCTTGCCACGTTGCGTCTTTAATTTACATTCGTGCTCAGGCGATTGAGTACTCTGAAGAGCTGTAAGTGCACAAGTTGGCTGTTTCGAGATTATGCTCAACACTATTTTCTTCATTAGCGATGAAATTAGATTGGATGCCGAATTCCAGCCAAACCTCTTGAACAGTGCAGTGTACCTTGTCTCCCTCATTATGCAAATTTCTACTTTCGCCATCAACTACCAGGGTGAACCATTCAGAGAGTCTCTCTTCAAGAATAAGTCTTTGTACAACAGTTTGCTGATTGTTACTGGAATTGCTGTTCTCGCTGCGTCCGAGATTTCCCCTGAACTCAACTCCACTATGCAGTTGGTTCCTTTCCCAGATGACTTCCGATACAAGTTGATGGCCACAATGGCGTTTGACTTTGGAGGTGCTTGGGTTGTGGAGGTTATTTGTAACTATCTGTTCTCTGATAACAGGGCTAAGGCTGAATTGTTTTAAGGATTGGGGGGCTAGATTCTAGTTTTTGATGAAGGCTCTATTGATTTTGGAATAAATCAATTAAAAAAAAATACGTTTTTATGTTTGTCGTGGGCGGGCAGCATACTTTGGCGGGTCGGTTGGATGATTCCGATTTAAGCCTTGATTCACTTGAAAAGAAATAGCATCAGCAGATATGTTGTATTCCCTGTATCTCGTCAAAGGTCATCGTGCGACTTACGCCACTGTACTGCTGTTCGCCCTTGTTGGTGTATCCCTCGTCGCTCTGCAAGTCAATTCAAGACGAGGGATCTTGAACCACCTGATTGCTCAACCTGCCATACCAATTTCCATATTCAACATTGCTGCTCTGCAAATAACACTGTGTCTTTCCATCTGAAGCACCGCCCTTCTCAATGTGCCTGCATCCACGGGGTGACTATGTTGCAGACTTCGTATACGCAGCCGGGGGTAAAGACCAGAAAGTCACCGCTGATTCCTCTGATTCTATATATGAATCAAAGCTTCGGAAAGAGATGCTACGAATTCTTGCTGAGAATGGCGACCCAGACGCAGTTGTTTTGGATATTGGTGGGAATATTGGGTTGCATACTGTCTTTTTGGCGAATGCTGGGTATAAGGTGCATGTGTTTGAGCCCTTTAAGGGTAACTTTGATTTATTGAAGTGCACTGTGGTGAGTAAATTTTTGAAAGGTTTAGCTGTGAGTTTTCATGCATACTTTGCAGATGTCCAATCCTCAACTTGCGAAGAACGTTGTTCTGAACAACTTTGGACTCAGTGATGTCGCAGCCAAAACTTGCATAGTATCTAATCCAACAAATCATGGAGGTTCGGTTATTCAGGGAAGTGGAACTGAAAACTGCACTGCCGAGAATACTGTTGAAGTCCGAAGACTTGATGATTATCTTCTCGAGCATCAGATTAAACCATACCTTGTCAAGATTGATGTGGAAGGGTACGAGTACAAGGCATTAAGCCCTGCATCAACGTTTTTCAAAGAGAATCCGCCTTCGCATATTTTCTCGGAATTTGTTTCGAAGCATTTCAAAGAGCAAGGTGAAGCAGAAGCTTACTTGGAACTCTTTTATCAATTGGGGTACAATGTAAAATGGAATGAGAACGTTGTAAAGAAAGGAAGTGAGAAATATTCCGCTTTGATGAAAGCAGAGTTCGCGGATATTCACATGTATCAATAAAATATCTTCACACATTGAAGGTTTAAACGAATCAAGTACTATAATGCAATTATCCTTCTTAAATAGTATAAGTGTGATTTCGAGAACGGCACAACGGACGCCATTTCAGCCAACCAACTCACCTCCAGGATAATGTTGAAGCTTCGTGTCCTTTTCTTCCAAACAAAGACAAAACAGAGACGAAAGAAAAAAAAGAAGTGAGCAGAGTGGGATCGAACCCACGCCTCCGGAGAGACCACGGCCTTAACGTGGCACCTTGGACCGCTCGGTCATCTGCCCTTCCAAATATTTTGATTTCAGTAACCTACTTAAAGGTTTGATGTTCGAACCCCACCATCGACAGTCAATGTTGAGAGTGTAACTGCGAGAAGGTTCAGAATAACTCAGTGCGGTAGCAGTAAGTCGGGCTTATCGAGTATAGAAAGGCTGAACGACGGCTTATGAGGTTCAGGGGAGGGCGGTGCAGGACAATGCACAATTGTCGCGTTATTCAGCAATATATTATTGAACAAAACCGAAGGGCATAGCCAGATTCTGACAGAAGGAGTCTTCAAAAATATTTAAGTTCACCTTCATCTCTTTCGCTGTAGTGCATGCTTATTGGCTTTTGACTCGTTGTTTGGAGGCGTAAGATTTCAAGGACTAAGAGTCGCTATTTAAAGAGTCTTAATGCAGAATAGGTACATATTTCCAAGGATGGTCAGAATAGGAGCAATCCTGAAAATGTCGGCCATCTTAATAGTAAACCACTTCCTCGCCTGATTTTCATAAATCGTCGCTCAACCCATCGCGTCCCATAAGTGATCTTCCAACGTGAACTCCGATTGAGTTTTTGTCATAATATGTAGAAGGAGAGAGTCACAAAAGGAAGGAAAGACAGACTATTAATAGTTGTTTGGAACAGGAGAATGGGTAATTCCTCCATACATCTTAAATGTTGAACTGTATAAATTCGTCATTATTTCATATCTTTCTTCTTCAAAATGACTCGTGCAACAAGTTCATCGACAGCACAGCAAACGGCATTGAAGACCTTTCGATCCCAAAAGCTATCGTCACGCGTATACTTAAGAATGTACCTGTGAGTATACCGTAATATCGCTAGCCCTGTTCGTCCCATACTGAATGTTGCACAAAAGGCCGGACAGATCCCAATGCAAAAAGAAGCTCGAGAAGCGTTCGTCAAATCCGTGACTGTATTCATCTCATACATATCAATGCAGTTGAGTCTCCCTTTGCGCCGTGTGTCTCGGGGGTGTGGTTTGGGGTTGTTGACTGGTTGATGGTGTTGCAGGGCTGCAGACGTTGCTCGCAAGACAAACAGGAAAACTATCACGGCGAATGATGTGTATGAGGCGTTGTCTGTGAGTGAGTTTCAGGACTTTGTGGAGGCGATTAAGGCGGATACAACTGGTATGTTGTAGTTGAGTCTTGACGTTTCGTGCTGGCTAATCCTTGTTCTATTTTGCTTCAGCGTTTCAGCAGAATGAGAGGGAGAAGCGGAGCGCGCAGACCAAGAACGCGCGGGCGCTGAAGAAGGCTGCGTTGCAGGCTACGAAGCAGCAGACTGTTTCACGTGCGGATTCGAATGATGATTTGGATGGAGGGGATGATGCAGAGGGAGCAGAGGAAGAGGAGGACGAAGATGAACATGCGAGCAAGAGGGTTAAGGGTGGGGATGATGAGGACTCATGAAGGCTGTGTACACCTATCACTCTGTGTTGCCTGAATTATCTTGAATTATTTATTGAATATAGGATGTGTTGTTTGAATATGATGATTATGAGAGAGGGGAAGGAGTGGATCGAAAAACTCTCTTCAGAACATGGCTGACTTTGACGACGATTACGAGGACTTTGTGGACACGTCCATCCCTGCTCGATCTGAGTACGAGCTCAACGCGGGCATTCAGGACCGATCGAACCAAGTCCGTGGATTTGTTTCCAGGTGAGGTGTTTGGGGTGTGTGGTATTGGATGATATTAATACGCTTCTATTTCTTCAGTGGACGGTTCGCAGAAGCTGTTGCTAAGGCTCTTGAGGATCCTCCTGCTGGTCGGGATGCGCAGGGTGCCAAGGTACTATTCGGAGGCATTTTGGTGGGAGTTACGGGGACAGTGGAAGGGCTCTATGAATGAATCGAGAGTGGAGCAAATCGATAGCCGCAGTATGAGCCACTTTCCAGTCGTTTCCTTTGAGAGTGATAGAGGCGAAGTTGAAGACTCTGGACGTGCTGATGGGATACCCAACATGACTGGCGCTTCATTGAACCTATGAATCGACAGAAACGCGATGCGAATATGCATATTTGTTATCCTTTAGTACTGAACTGGACGTGGGTGGACATGACTGGATGAAGAATGATGGAACCATACCTATTGAACGTAGCCGACTTGGAGACTAAGACTAAGCGATTAATAGGATAAAAACCTTCAAGTTGTTATGGAGGCACTTGCAGCACCGCGTGGAACGGATATCCCAGTAATTGTGAAGCAGTTGGCACCATACCAATTGGACACACTCATGAAGTTTGTTTACCGAGGAATGGCGTATCCTGAAGCATTTAACCCATCTGTTTTGCTGACATGGCACGAGAAGGTATTAGCGGTTGAGTTGTTTCAATATTATCACGTAGTGACCTGTGTTGCCAATAGGTTACTGAAGTTACGGGTCTTGGTAGCATTGTTCGTGTCCTCACTGACCGTCAGACTGTCTAAACTCATGGCCATTTGATTGGTTTTTCTGCTTGTTGAAATAAAGAACTACGGTTACGTGTTGATTTTTGAGGATGACAGGACGTATAGTTATTAGTTAATCGCTATTAATTGCGATGATTTTATTGGAGGTCTTTATGGAGGTGGAAGGATGATTGAGCTTGGACCCATTATATTTCACTGTCAATATGGGTGACACGTCCATCTTGACAGAAGGGCTCTCGACGACAAGTCTTCTTGATTTTGACGCAGGAGCCACTGTTACAGCATTACGCACGCACTTGGCACAGCGACTGCTTCCTGCGCTTCTCTGCGTTGAGGCATCATCGACCGAGTTGGAGTTGCAGAGCACCGCGAACGAGGCGGTGCTGACAGCATTCAGCACTGACCCGTCTGTGCTCGCAATGTACGTGAGTGTTGAATCTGGGCTTGGAGCGGGTGCTGGTGATGAAGGAGGTGAGTTGGTTGAGTTGGTTGAGAGTTGAGAGACTCAAGCTTAAACACAACAACACATCGACCCAGTCACGCTCACTCTCGAGGCAACAACATCGTCCTCAGTCGCCGTGCTCAAACGAAGCGCCTCAGTTCCACTCGATGCGCAGTCCGCGTTCGGCCTCGCAAACCAGTTGTCGATTGTTGCGCTCCCGGGCCTTGCCGCCGCCTCGTCGTCTTTGTCTTTGTCTTCTTCGGCGGATCAACAAAACTCGGCTGCAAATCCAAAAGCAGCCGCAAAGGTCTTTGAAGCGCTGCACGGCCTCGTCCACGCCGCAGTCGCCCCCTTCTTCGACGCCTTCGTCGCTGCCTCAAACAACAACAACAACGCGTCAGACTCGTCGAACAAGGACAAGGACAACAATGCCGCTATTCCAAAGACGAAGAAGAAGATGGCCGAACTCGAACTGTCTCTCTTGCATCTCCAGCAGAATGTCGAAATCCCCGAAGTCCACCTCTCCGCTCACCCGCTCATCCAACGCGCAATCGCAAAGTGCAAAGAAAACTCCACCCGTGTCACTGTCGATGCTGTCGGCGATATTACCGAAGACTCTACCTTCTTGAACAAGCTGCAAAGTGATGTCAATGGTTGGATCAAGGAAATTCAAAAAGTTACGCGTCTCTCTAGAGACCCAGATGTTCTTTCCGGTACAGCTCGTCAAGAAATTAACTTTTGGTTGAATATGGATAATGCCCTCGCTCAAATTGAGGATCAGTTGAAGGGCGAGCAAGTTGTCTTGACTCTGGATGTTTTGAAGCATGCTAAGCGTTTTCATGCTACCGTGAGGTATTTTAACGAACGAGGAGATGACTGAGCGAGGAACGAGTGAGGGAATGTAGTGTGGGCGAATTGGCGAACAGGGAACGAATGAAAAGATGACTGTGCACCCAAAAGAAATAGCGAGCGTAGCGAGCAAAGAAATGTGAGCGCAGCGAACGATCTTTCGCAGAGCGAACTATCGACGATGTCGGTATTATGACGACAAAGTCGACAATAATGCGACACAGTCACTAACAAAGCGAGCCAACTCGCGCAGGCGAGACGAGCTTTTGGATCGGAGTTACCGGGAGGAGACTGCTGGAAAGGAGGAATAGAAGGGAATCGACAAATTAAGAATGAACTCATACACTGAGTATCACAACGTACCACGAATCCCTCCTGATATAAACTAAATCATGTACACACTAGTTTCCGTGCTGACACTGGACTCAATGAGGCATTGGACAAAGTCAACAAGTACAACCAACTCATGAAGGATTTCCCGTTGAACGAATTGCTCTCCTCCACAGACATTGAACGTGCTGGTTATGCACTGACTCTCATCTTTGGACACTTGAACAAGAAACTGCGCATCAGTCCATACCCGATCGAACGTGCCTTGAAACTCGTTGAAGCAATCAGTCGAGACTTCAATGACCAGCTTGTCAAGTTTATTGGTGGACGACGCTTGATGCTCCTTCCGTACGAAGAGTTTGATAAAGTTACTGGAGGTCTATACCTCGATCCTGGAGCTGCAACGAAGGGCCACGGTATCCAAGCATTCTTGGACATGAGTGGCAAAACAGGTGGAAGCATGCAACTTGAACTGGAAAAGTGGATCCGTTTGTTGGGCGATCCAGATGATGTACCCAACATCAAAGAACGTGTCACGAAGGAAAACGCTGCTGTCAGATTCGGATGTGAAGGGGCTTTCCGTGTTTGGGATGATAATGTGAAGGAGTTCACGAACGTGGCGAGGGAGCAGACGCGAAAGCGGCAGGAGCAGTTTATGGCTATTCGTATCCACAGTGCTCATGCGGACTTGAAGGAACGTGTCGGGTTGATTCGCGCATTCCGTTTCAAGCATGAGCAGTTGTATAACACTATCGTCAAGGTGATGAAGCCCAGCAAGGCGGATGCCAACGCTCAAGCAGACAAGTTTGCCACCATTCTGTCTTCCGACAGCAGTGCCATTGAAGACGTGAATCTCGCATATGATTGCGTAAAGTCTATTGACGTATTGGACGTATCACCTGAAGGAAAGGACGTCTGGATTGAAGCCATCAACAATTACAACGACTTGATCTCTCGAGTCGAAAACCAAATCATTTCTCGTCTTCGTGACAGCCTTGGGTCTGCCAAGAACGCCAACGAAATGTTTCGCGTCTTTTCCAAGTTTAATGATTTGTTTGTGCACCCAAAGATCCGTGGTGCTATTCAGGAGTATCAGACGCAGTTGATTGAGAGCGTTAAGGCTGATATCTTGGGATTGCATGATAAGTTCAAGGTTCAGTATCGTAATAGTGAGGCGAGTCACTTGAGTCTTGTGAGAGACATTCCACCTGTGAGTGGTGCCATCCAGTGGGCCAGACAAATCGAACGCCAGCTGGGATTTACATGAGTAAAGTGGAGGACATTCTGGGTAAAGAGTTGAGTATTTTTGTGTTTCGAATTGCATTTTGTGCTGAGACGTCATTTAGCTGGATGCATTACATTGAAGGCCAAAAGCTCTACAACGAAAGTGCATCTTTCAAGCGTAAACTCGACACGAAGGTCATGTTTGAAAACTGGGTCGCTGAAATTAACAAACGTGATCTCACCGTATCTGGTCGCATTTTCGACATTTCTCGTGTCCGTGCCGCCAACAACTCTCTTCAACTCAAAGTCAACTTTGACGCGCAAATCATCACTCTCTTCAAGGAAGTGCGTAACTTGTTATGGATGAATTTCCGTGTCCCTATCACTGTCGCCAACGTTGCAAAGGATGCGAAGCGAATTTACCCGTTTGCTGTCAGTTTGAATGAAACCGTTCGTACGTACACGCAGACTGTGAACAAGATTGATAAGCATGAGAGTATTGGGATGCTTGTGGCTGGGTACCGCAAGGAGGTGCAGAGTCATATTGCGAAGGGAATTCAGTTGCGATGGGATTACTTTGTGAACACTGTGAGTCACTCGTATTGTTATTTGGTCGTACTAATAATTGTTGGCAGTATGATTCGCGTCCATTCATGAGTACTGGCGACAGCCCCAACAAGGAAAACAGACACGTTTCCTTTGTCCGCACATTCGCCTCTATTGTATCCAACTTCCAAGAAAAAGTCAACACCGCTATTGTGATTTACGAAGATATCAACTTGACTGTTGAAGAGTTGCGAAACTGTCCTTTCAACGGCGATGCTTTCATGAAATGCTTGCAGAAGATCCAGAAATCGGTAAGAACCTTAGCTCTCTGTGGGATAATATACTGACTTGATTGTTTTGCAGTTGGATACGTTGAATTTGGGAGCGTATTCCAATTTGGACCTATGGACTCAAGATTTGAATTTGAGAATTGAGCAAGCGTTGACTTTCCGGTTGCAAGGCGCTATTCGGGTTTGTTGATTGTTTCACCTCACGCACTCTAGTAACCTTTTGAATTTATCAGGCCTGGATGTACGAGTTCACTCACCAAGCGAACGAGTCCTCGCTCACGACCGATGGACAGCGTAAGCAGCGAGGCCGTCGTGGAACGTTGATTGCTGTACCAGTTGCGCGTCCAGCTATTAAAGATGACAAAAAGGACGAAATGAAGCCAACCATCAAATCATTTGTGTTGGAGATTCGGTTGAGAAACCAGGTGATGTTCTTGGATCCTCCTTTGGAACATGCTCGTGCAAATTGGTACAGCCAGTTTCATGAGTGGATTGGTGAGTGTTGAATATCCTTGTGGGTTGCAATGTGTCATTAAGTTTAACTTTCGGCTCACAGGCATTATCTGCGATTTGCCACGTGTCAAGAGCTCCAGCTATGAAATTAGTTATGACATCGCCGAGGTGAACGCCGCTGAAGAAACGTATAAGAGCTTGGTGAGTAATTGGCTTAATTTTCTTGTATTTCTGAATATTCTGTGATAGTTGGCCAAGCTTCCTCAGGCTTCTTTAACCAATGTCTACGATGCTGTTGAACAAAAGGTTTCGCTCGTCAAAGACTACGTGTCCAAATGGCTTCAGTATCAGAGTCTTTGGGATCTCCAAACCGACTCCATCTACAACGCCATTGGCGATGACTTGGCAAAGTGGCATCAACTCGTTCTTGAAATCAAAAAAGCTAGAACAACCTTCGACAACTCAGAGACTGAGAAGGCGTTCGGCTCCGTTGTGATTGACTATGACCAAGTTCAATCTAAAGTCAATGCAAAGTACGACCAGTGGCAGAAGGAGATCTTGACCAAGTTCGGATTGAACTTGTCGAGCAGCATGAAGAACTTTTACTCAAAGTTGGCGAAAGCAAGAACTGAGTTGGAAATGCAAAGTGTGGAAGGAACCAGTACGGCGCAGGCTGTTGGGTTCATCACCTTTGTTCAGGAATTGAAGAAAAAGTTGGTGGAGTGGGGAGAAGATGTGGAGGTGTTCAAGCAAAGTCAGAAGGTTCTTGAAAAGCAGCGTTTCGTGTTCCCTAACGACTGGTTGTGGGTCGAAAACGTTGAGGGAGAATGGAACTCGTTCAATGATATCCTGAAGAGAAAGAATTTGGTTATTCAGGAACAAATGGGTGAGTGCTTTTTTGGTTCTTGATTTTTATGTCGACTGACTCTGTGATAGCTGCTTTCCAAAGCAAGATCGTTCTCGAAGATCAAGCAGTTGCTAAAAAAGTTGGCGAAATTCTCCAGGAATGGGAAAAAAGCAAACCTATCCAAGGAGATATTCCGTACGATGTTGCTACCAACTCTTTGTCCATCTTTGAAGGGCGTGTGGCTCGATTAATGGAAGAAACTGAGACCCTCAACAAGGCCAAGGAATCCATGGACTTGGAGTTGTTTGCTGATAACCGTTTGATTCCAGTGATGGAAGAGTTGAAGGATTTGAAAGCTGTTTGGATTGCACTTTCTGGAATCTGGAAGTCTTATGCGGAGGTTAAGGAAACTGCATGGGCTGCGATTGCTCCACGTAAACTCAAGCAAAGCATTGATCAATTGTTGGCTGATATGAAGGAGCTTCCCAGCAAGATGCGTTCTTACGCTGCTTTCGACTACTTGCAAGAGATGTTGAAGGGTCTTCTCAAGAACATGACCATTCTCACTGACTTGAAGTCTGAAGCACTTCGTGAACGCCACTGGAAGCTGTTGCTCAAAGCTCTTGGTCTGGAGAAGTTGATGTTGGCTGAATTGACCGTGGGTCATCTTTGGGATGCAGACATCAAGAAGCATGAACGTGCCTTGAAGGAGATCGTCGTAGATGCCCAAGGAGAGATGGCGCTTGAAGAATTCATGAAGCAAGTTCGCGAAGTTTGGAACTCATATGAGTTGGAGCTTGTCAACTACCAGAACAAGTGTCGTTTGATCAAGGGTGGGATGAGTTGTTTGCAAAGTGTTCCGAGCATTTGAACTCATTGACTGCCATGAAGAACTCTCTTTATTACAAAGCGTTCGAAGAAGAGGCAAGTGCGTGGGAGGACAAATTGAACAGAATCCATGTCCTGTTTGATGTCTGGGTTGATGTTCAGAGACAATGGGTGTACCTTGAGGGAATCTTTAACGGTAACGCGGATATCGCTCAGATGCTGCCACTTGAGAGCATGAAGTTCCAAAACATCAACGCTGAATTTATGACCGTGATGAAGAAGGTACAGAAGGATCACTTTGTATTGAAAGTCTTGACGCTGGACAACATTCTGAAAGTCATGGAGAGAATTTTGGAGCAGTTGACCAAGATCCAGAAGGCGTTGGGAGAGTACTTGGAGCGACAAAGAAGCGCTTTCCCTCGTTTCTACTTTGTTGGTGACGAGGACTTGCTCGAAATCATTGGAAACAGCAAGGAAGTTGGTCATATCCAGAAGCACTTCAAGAAAATGTTCCCAGGAATCTCTACTATCCAGCTAACTGAAGACGAGAGCAAAATCGTTGCTATCGCATCTCATGAAGGAGAAATTGTTACATTGAAGAAGGCCGTTTCCATTAAGGACAACCCCAAAATCAATGAATGGCTTACGCTTCTTGAGTCAGAAATGAAAGTTTCGTTGGCAGTTTGGTTGACAGAAGCTGTAGGAGCTTTGAATGGCTTCTATTATCTCACGGAACTTTCAACTGATTCATTCACTGCTTGGTTGGAGAAATACCCTGCCCAGCTCATTGTGCTCTCTGCTCAAATCGTGTGGACCGCGTCTGTGGAAGAGTGCATGGCTGATGGTGGCGATTTGGATAGGTCTTTGAGTTTGGTCAACCGTACATTGGCTGTTCTTGCTGACATGGTGCTTACTGACTTACCTGCGATTCGGAGACGAAAGTGCGAACACTTGATCACCGAACTCGTTCACCAACGTGATGTAGTGCGTGATCTTGTGCAGAAAGGAGTTAAGGGGAAGAAGGATTTCAGCTGGTTGTATCACATGAGATTCTATTTGACCGCAAACACCGAGAAGCCGTTGGAGGCTTTGCAAATTCGTATGGCTGATTCTACCTTCTTGTATGGATTTGAGTACTTGGGAATTCCAGACAGACTCGTTCAAACTCCATTGACTGACCGTTGCTATTTGACAATGACTCAAGCCTTGGCCTCTCGTCTTGGAGGAAGTCCATTTGGGTAAGATTCAATAGTTCGTTTGTTTTCTTTAACTTCTTTCGTTAGCCCCGCTGGAACTGGAAAAACGGAGTCGGTGAAGGCACTGGCTGTTCAACTGGGACGATTCTGTCTTGTGTTTTGCTGTGATGAAACTTTCGACTTCCAAGCAATGGGTCGTATTTTTATCGGTCTCAGTCAAGTTGGTGCATGGGGTTGTTTCGATGAATTCAACAGATTGGAAGAGAGAATTTTGTCTGCCGTCTCTCAGCAAGTCCAAACTATTCAGCTCGGACTTAAAGATGGCAGCGAAGTTGAGGTCGTCAACAAGGTCGTTAAAGTTAATCCAAATACTGGTATCTTTATCACTATGAATCCTGGTTATGCCGGAAGGTAATCTCGCATTCACTGTTAATATTCGGCTTATATGATGGTTTTTAGGTCCAATCTTCCCGACAATCTGAAAAAACTGTTCCGTAGTATCGCCATGACACATCCAGATCGTGAATTGATTGCTCAAGTCATGTTATTCTCTCAAGGTTTCAGAACAGCTGAAGCGCTGGCGACGAAAGCCGTTCCACTCTTCAACCTTTGTGCTGAGCAACTTTCTGCACAAGCTCATTATGACTTTGGTCTTCGCTCGTTGAAAAGTGTATTGGTATCGGCTGGAAATTTGAAGCGCGACCGATTGAATGCGCTTCGTGTTGCTCTATCCAGTGGTGATGCAGGAGTTGTTGCGAAAGCTCAGGAAGAATTGAGCCAAATTTCAAGCGACAAAGCCGAGCAGGAAATTATTATTCAAAGTGTGCGAGAAACTGTTGCACCCAAGTTGGTGGCTGATGACGTTCCTCTACTTCATAGCCTCATCAAGGATGTCTTCCCCGGTATTGATTATGTTCCAGTCGACTTAAACAAGCTTAAAGACGCAATCAAGCGAGTCTGCAAAAGAAAGAAATTGGTGGACGGTGGTATGTGGATGGAAAAAGTGATTCAGTTGTACCAAATTCAGAATATTCATCATGGTTTGATGATGGTCGGACCAAGTGGTAAGTTCTTTGAGCCCCCGTTATTGCACATCTAAATCAAAAAGTGCAGGTTCTGGAAAATCAACTGCATGGAGAGTTCTTCTTGAAGCATTGGAGATTGTAGAGGGAGTTGAGGGCGCGTCCTACCTCATTGATCCTAAGGCCATTTCCAAAGAAGATTTGTATGGTACTTTGGATGCAACAACTCGTGAATGGACCGATGGGCTTTTCACACACATACTTCGAAAAATTGTTGACAATGTCCGCGGAGAGAACACAAAACGTCATTGGATTATCTTCGACGGTGATGTAGACCCCGTTTGGATTGAGAACTTGAATTCAGTTTTGGATGACAACAAACTGTTGACTTTGCCAAATGGTGAACGTTTGGCTCTTCCAAAGAATGTGCGAATCATGTTTGAAGTCGAAACTCTCAAGTATGCAACGCTTGCAACTGTTTCACGATGTGGTATGATTTGGTTTAGTGAGGATGTCATTTCTCTCCATATGGTGTTCAGTCACTATTTTGAGCGTCTTAAGAACGTGAGCCTGGAAGACGGAGAAGAAATGGGCGCGACTGAAGAAGACGAAGAGCAAATTCCATTCCATTTGTTTGACGACACAGTTAAGGAGGTTCCAGCCAATATTCTAACTCAGCGTCAAGTCGCAGAAGCTATTCATACGCATTTCCGTGAAAACGGACTCGTTCAACGAGCTTTGGAGTATTCTGAAACTCTGGATCATATTATGGATTTCACAAGAATGCGTGTCCTCAACACACTCTTCTCACTGATCAACAAGACTACTGTGAATGTTCTTGACTATAATTCCTCTCATCCGGACTTTCCCCTTGCAGTCGATCTTCTTGAAAAATATGTCTCCAAGCGATTGCTCTTGGCAGTTATCTGGAGTTTCTCTGGAGACTGCAAATTAGATTTGAGAGCGAAGATGGGAGAATTTTTGAGAACTGCCTCTTCCATTGAAATGCCATCACAAGGCGGTGTGATTGATTATGACGTCAATATTATCACTGGTGATTGGGTTGGTTGGCACACCAAGGTGCCTGTCATCGAGATTGAGAGCCAGAGTGTTTCTGCAGCAGACGTTGTCATTCCGACTATTGATACTATTCGTCATGAAGAAGTTCTCTATTCGTGGTTGTCTGAGCACAAGCCATTGTTGTTGTGTGGGCCTCCTGGATCTGGAAAGGTAATAATTGTTTTTTGACAGATGAACGATCGAACTAATGTATCATCTTAGACGATGACGTTGTTTGCTGCTCTCCGAAAACTTCCATCCATGGAAGTCGTCGGCTTGAACTTCTCAAGTGCTACTACGCCTGAATTAATCATCAAGACGTTTGAACAACATTGTGAATATCGAAAGACTCCAAATGGAGTTATTCTGTCACCTCAAGTGGTTGGTCGATGGCTCGTTCTATTTTGCGATGAAATCAACTTGCCTGCAGCAGACAAGTACGGTACTCAGCGTGTGATTTCATTTTTGAGGCAACTGGTTCAGCATGGAGGTTACTGGAGACCCAGCGATAAAACCTGGGTCAAACTGGAGCGAATTCAGTTCGTCGGAGCCTGTAATCCACCAACGGACCCCGGTCGTGTGCCTTTGAGTCACAGGTTCTTGTCGCACGCTCCTCTTATTATGGTTGATTATCCTGGTGAAGTCTCTTTGAACCAAATTTACAACACATTCAGTCGAGCCACGCTGAAATTAACTCCCAACTTGCGTGGGTATGCTGATGCTTTGACTGGTGCCATGGTTGAATTTTTCTTGGAGTCTCAGAAGCGCTTTACGGCTGACATTCAGGCTCATTATATTTACTCTCCACGTGAACTTACACGATGGATTCGTGGAATCTTCAAAGCCTTGAAAGCCTCTGACTCAGTCACAGTGGAAGATCTGTTGCGAATTTGGGCTCACGAAGGATTACGTTTATTCAGCGATCGTCTGGTGCAAGATGATGAAAGAGAGTGGACGGATCGATTGATTGATGACGTTGCCGCGAAGCACTTCCCCAATGTCGACTTGTCCAAGACGCTCCAGCGTCCAATTCTCTTCTCTAACTGGATTTCGAAGAACTATCAAATGGTTGAACGTGATGTTTTGCGAGACTTTGTAAAAGCTCGTTTGAAAGTCTTCTATGAAGAAGAGCTGGACGTTCCTTTGGTGCTTTTCAACGATGTATTGGACCATGTACTCAGGATTGATCGTGTCTTCAAACAAATGCAAGGACATTTGCTCCTTATCGGTGTCAGTGGAAGTGGAAAGGTAAGGCTTGAAGTTCTGCTACCTATCACTCACTCCTATTTCTAGACTACCTTGTCACGTTTCGTTGCATGGATGAATGGCCTCTCTGTTTTCCAAATCAAGGTTCATAACAAATATACGGCTGACGACTTTGACGACGACTTGCGTAATGTCTTGAGGAGGGCAGGAACGAAGGGAGAAAAGATTTGCTTCATTATGGATGAAAGCAATGTTCTCGACGCAGGTTTCTTGGAGCGAATGAATACCCTTCTTGCCAACGCAGAAATCCCTGGTCTCTTCGAAGGAGATGAACATACTGCTTTGATGGCGGCTTGCCGTGAAGGTGCCATTCGAGAAGGTGCGATGGTGGATTCTGCAGATGATCTTTACAAGTGGTTTACACTCCAAGTCATGAAGAACTTGCATATTGTCTTTACGATGAATCCACCAGAGGGTGGTCTTTCTTCTCGTGCGGCAACATCTCCGGCTTTATTCAATCGTTGTGTCTTAGACTGGTTCGGTGACTGGTCTGATCAGGCGTTTTACCAGGTTGGAAAAGAGTTTACGGATACGTTGAGTCTTGACGATTTCAACTACTCTCCCCCATCATCATTCCCTGTGGTATACCACGAACTTCCACTTCCATTGACATACCGCAGTGCTGTTATGAACGCTTTCGTTTTTGTTCATAAATCACTTTATGAAGTGAACGCGAAGTTGGGACGAACTCAAGGCCGATACAACCATGTCACTCCACGCCATTATTTGGATTTCATCAATCACTACGTCAAGCTATTCACTGAAAAGTGTAGTGACCTTGAAGAGCAACAAAAACACATCAACGTTGGTTTAGACAAAATGAAAGACACCGTCATTAAAGTGGAAGACTTGCGAAAGAGCTTGGCAATCAAAAAGACTGAGCTGGAAGCCAAGAATGCCATGGCAAATGAAAAGTTGCAAAAAATGGTTACCGGACAACAAGAAGCTGAGCAGCAAAAAGCCGTTGCTTTGAAAATGCAGGAAGAGATTGCAAAGCAGGCTATTCAAATTGAGGAGCGTTCAACAATTGTGAAGAACGATCTCGCCCTTGCAGAGCCTGCCGTCTTGGAAGCGCAACAATCTGTCAGTAGCATCAAAAAGCAGCATTTGACAGAAATGAGATCCATGGGTAATCCGCCAGAAACTGTTAAAGTATGTCTTGAAACTTGAAACTAAATTTTGTGCTGTTTGTTCTGATATAATTTTACAGATGGCTCTTGAAGCGGTCTGCATCTTGCTTGGAACAAAGATAGACTCTTGGAAATCGGTGCAAGCCGTGATCAAAAAGGACGATTTTATTGCCAACATTGTCAAGTTTAACACTGACAAAGTCACCAAACGTATCCGCGATGAGATAACTAAGAATTACATGAGTAACCCCAACTTCAACTATGAAACCGTCAACCATGCTTCTAAAGCATGTGGTCCTCTTGTTCAATGGGTCATCGCTCAAGTAAAATATTCCAATATCCTGGACAGTATTGGACCTCTTCGCGCTGAAGTGCAACAGCTTGAAGAGGGATCAGCTAAGAGTAAAGTTAAGGCCGCTGAAACAGAAGCTGCTATCGCCGAACTGGAAGTCAACATTGCGGCGTACAAAGACGAATATGCTGTGTTGATCAGTGAAACACAAGCGTTGAAGAGCGAAATGGAAAAGGTCAAGTCTCGTGTCGATCGTAGTTTGGCATTGCTCGAAAACTTGTCGTCAGAAAATGATCGTTGGACTGAGTCAAGCCAATCGTTTGATGCTGAAATGAGCACTATAGTTGGAGACGTTCTTCTTTCCTCGGCGTTCATTGCCTATGGTGGATTCTTTGATCAGCAATACCGTGAAATGCTCATTAACAAATGGGTTCACCATCTCAACGACTCTGGGGTCCGAATCAAAACAAACCTCTCTATATCGGAGTATCTTTCGAATGCTGATGAGCGTGCACTCTGGCAGGAGCGCAGCTTACCTGCTGACGACCTTTGCACTGAAAATGCAATCATGCTTAACCGATTCAATCGATACCCATTGATTATTGATCCTGCTGGTCAAGCTATTAACTTCTTAAAGAACTCCTTCAAGGATCGAAAGCTTACTGTGACGAGTTTCTTGGATGATTCTTTCTTGAAGGTATTGGAGAGTGCCTTGAGATTTGGAAACGTTCTTCTCGTTCAAGATGTGGAGAATCTTGATCCTATCTTGAATGCTGTTCTTAACAAAGAACTTCGTCGTACTGGTGGGCGCGTTTTGATTAAATTGGGGGGTCAAGAGATTGACTTCAGTCCCCAATTCAAGCTGTTCCTTTCTACTCGAAACCCATCCGTAAACTTCTCGCCTGATATTTGCAGTCGTGTCACTTTCGTCAACTTCACTGTGACACGGGGCAGTCTGCAAGCTCAGTGCTTGCACCAAGTCTTGAAGGCCGAAAGGCCTGATACTGATCGTAAGCGAACGGATTTGATTAAAGCACGAGGAGAATTCCAGCTGCGCCTTCGTCATTTGGAGAAACTGCTTTTGCAAGCCTTGAATGAGTCACGAGGAAATATTCTTGACGACGACAAAGTGATGGAAACGTTAGAGACTTTGAAAAAAGAGGCCGCCGAGATTACAAAGAAGGTTGAGGACACCGATATCGTGCTTCAAGAGGTCGAAGAAGTAACGGCGACATATACACCATTGGCTCAAGCTTGCAGTAACATATTCTTCCTTCTCGAAAACTTGAATCAACTCCACTACTTCTACCAGTTTTCGTTGGATTTCTTCAATCAAATATTTGAGTTTGTGCTGCACAAGAATCCGGCTTTACAAGGAGTCACTGATTACAACCAGAGACTTTCGATTATTATGAAAGCCCTGTTTTCTATCTCATACTCAAGAGCTTCAAAATCTCTTTTGCATGATGATCAGGTTATCTTCGGAGTTCTTATTTCAAGAATCAAAGTGAAGAATTCATTGGATCAAATCGATGATGATGAATATGATTTCTTCTTATTGGGTGGACAACGAGGAGCGAAGACATCGTTCGCAGTTCCTCAATCCGTTGCTAAAATGTTGGGTGACGAGCTTGTGATGAAGGCCCAAAACGCAGCTTCGACGTTACCTGCATTTAAGGAACTGATCAATCACATAACTGCGAATGAGGCACAGTGGAAGGCGTTTATGAACGACAAGACAGCTGAGGAAGCTATTCCAGAATGTTGGGCTTCATCTCAATGTAAGTATTTCTCTTTACCTGAATTCAATGCTTATTGTATTCAATAGCTCAAGCTGTTGTGGTTTTGAGAAAGTTGATTGTTGTGAAGTTGTTCCGTCCAGATCGACTGATTGCTACTGCTGCTGGACTCGTTGAGGCCGTTTTCGGCGCAGGCATTCAACAAGAACTCAACCTCCAAACGATAGTTCAAGATGAAATTTCGTTCAATACTCCCGTTGCCTTGTGCTCTGTACCTGGATATGACGCTAGTAACCGTGTTGAAAACTTAGCAAAAGAATCATCCGTGAAGCTGACTTCCGTTGCAATGGGATCTCAAGAAGGTTTCGTATTGGCTGAAAATGCTATATCGGCTGCCACTCGTGACGGAAGCTGGGTTCTGCTCAAGAACGTTCATCTTTCACCGTCTTGGCTGAGTCAGCTTGAAAAGAGGCTTTTGTCTCTCAAAGCCAACAAGACATTCCGCTTGTTCTTGACTACAGAGACCAATCCATCTGTTCCTGTGAACCTGCTTAGGTTGTCCCGTACTCTGATGTTTGAACCACCTCCAGGTATTAAAGCGAATCTTCAAGAGTCTTTGTCTGGAATTCCAAAAGCCAGACTCGCCAGAGGACCAGCAGAAAGAACTCGATTGTACTTTTTGGCTGCATGGCTACATGCCGTGATCCAAGAACGTCTTAGATATGTACCTCTTGGCTGGACGAAATCGTATGAATTCAACGATTCGGACTTTGAGATGTGTCTCGTGATCATCGACAATTGGATTGATGATGTTGCATCTGGCAGATCCAACATCGCACCGGAAAAGATTCCTTGGAATGCCGTCAAGACTCTGTTGAGAGAAACCGTATATGGTGGAAAAATCGACAATGTACATGACCAGGCATTGTTGGATTCTTTCGTGAATGCGTTGTTCCGTCCAGCAAGTTATGACCACAAGTTTGCCTTAGTAAGCTCGTCGGCTGCTGGTGAGGATGGAGGAAAGGGTCAAGCGCTGTTGATTCCTGATGAAACCAAGATGGATAAAGTTTTGGCTTGGGTCAGTAAGTTACCTGATCAACAACCACCAACTTGGCTTGGACTCCCCGCAAACGCTGAGAAGGTCTTGAAATCTTTGAAAGGTGGGTTTAATTTTGCGAAGTGGAAAACGCATTAATCTGTCGACACAGGAAAGGAAATGCTGCAAAAGCTCCGCAAAATCTACATTTCTGCTGGTGAAGATGAAACAATTGTGGATGAAGTCGCCTCGTCAAAGGCAAGTGATAAGCAGCAACTTCAGGTACAACCAAGTTGGATGCGCAGCGTGAATAAGCTTGTGGGTGAATGGTTAGCGATTTTGCCAGCTGTGAGTATTTATCTTTACGATTGCGTATTTGATCTAAAGAATTCTCCAGTCCGTTCCAACAAGTTTAAAACCATCGACTGGCACAAAGACCAAAGACCCACTCTACAGATTCTTCGAACGCGAAAATCAAACAGGAGTTTCGCTGCTTAAGACTGTGCGAAACGACTTTGTCGCCTTACAAGATCTTATTGCAGGAAAGATCAAGCAGACAAATCACTTGAGAGCTTTGGTTGATTGGATTTTGAAGGGAATGGTTCCTCCACATTGGAAAAAGCACAAATCTCCTGAGTCAATGCCTCTCGAAGCCTGGATTCAAGATTTGGCGAGTCGTTTGGCGCAGTTGACTCAAATTGCCCAAACGGAGCCGTCTCAATTGCGATCAACCCCTGTTTGGTTGGGTGGTCTGTTTGTTCCCCATGGATATGTTACTGCAACCATGCAAGAAGTTGCCCATCGTGAGAATTGGTCTTTGGATGAATTAAAGCTGGCGGTTGTTGTTGGAGAGGATGCGAATGGCTTTGCATTGACTGGTGTTCGTATTGAAGGAGGAGAATTCAAGAATGGTGTGCTCAACTTGTCGCACCAAGTCTCGACCCAAGTTGACTTGTTGACTCTTGTCTGGCAACGAAAGAGTACAACAACGCCAACTCCAAAGAGTCCTGGTCGTGGAAACCAGAAAGACCCTGTTCAATTGGGTGTTCCGGTGTATTTGAACAGTGACAGAAAGGATGTGTTGTTTGTGGCGGATTTGAAGGTGAAGAATGGAGGTTTGGCGCAGGTGGCTGTTCAGCAAGGTGTTGCGCTTGTTTCTTGTTAACATGAGAGATTGATGAATAAATGTCTTTATTGGCTTTAATACTGGAATTATGCTTTCACTTTCGGTTCAACAACTTTCCAACAAGCTCAGCTTGAATACTTGCTTGTTTCTTGGCCTCTGCAAGAGACTGTACGCTTCTCAAATCATTGGCAATATCTTTCGTCTTTCCAAAATAGATTTCATGCAACGCATTTCGCATTTTCAACTCCATATCTTCGACAATACGTCCAATGTTTCCAACGTGAGCAAATGCGTCTTCAACTGGCAGATCATGAACAGCCTTTCCAGCAGTCAGCTTCAGCGAATATACGTACAAAATTTTGAGGGTACCTGTCTCGTCATATTCCCGCTCAGGTTAAGTTCACCGATTGCTTGTTGGCCATGCACAAGTTGGAGAATCACAGTCGAGTGAGCTTGTACTGGGCTGCACGGCCTTTCTCTTCGACCTCAATCACGTGAATAGAGTCCCATGATCCATTGTCTGAAGTGTTGTCGTTGTTGACTGTGGAGGAGACCAAGGTTAGACTGGTTCCATTATTTAAGCTGATGCCTCCTCACCCTTCTTGATCAAAACAACTCCCGCGAAAACGTCCTTTTCATCAGTGTCCCACAAATAGACCGATGAGATCCCGCCTTCATAGTATCTAATAGATTATAGTTGCAAGGAGGAAACAAATTAGGGGCTTTCAACACCCCACTCCACATACAGTTCTCTGTAGACTTCAAAAGCATCATTGGCAGCAACTTCAAGCTTGCGGAGACGGGCAGATGGGTGGGTGCCGTCAGCAAGGGGTGGGTCGTATTCATTGGACCATGGCGACCTTCAGTAGCATTAATTAATACCCCCACGCAGCATTCAGCCTACTAATTAAACAACGACATTACCGATATGATTTTTCGTCTCTGTTGTAGTCGCATTGAAGATAGTCCTTGTTTGTTACTGGGCACTTTGCCGCGTCAATGGCTGGTCAACGGCAGAGAACAGCTCGTCCTCAAGCTCAGGACCAACTAACTTAACAAGCCGCGCAAGATTGGCGGTCGTGTTGGCCGGCGACAGGCGCCGCATCAAATCGAGGCAGAGGTCGAACTGTTCTTCACTCATTCTTTATCAATGAAATATTGGATGTATACTGTATTCATTTCATTACTTTTCCTTTCCCTCCCCCTTATACCTGAGTTTGTAAACTATTTTTGAGATTGGCGACAAACTCCGCAACAGCTCCCTCTGTCCCGAATTCAATTACCACGCGGTAGGGTAACCCCGTTGTTGTGAACGATACCCTGTTCCCTTTCGCTTCAAACTCTGTCATTCCATCAACAACGCGAAAACAAACAACTGTATCAATTGAAACGAAGGCTAGCCAAGCTCTGTCTTTCAAGAAGTAAACTCCACCCTTCCACGATTCCAAGGTGTCCAATATTTAAATCCCAAAAATGATTTTGCCCTTGATGATATCGGTATGCAAATGCCACTAGCTCTGAGGATAGCGGTTTGACAACTCATTACTTCGTGCTATCAACGGACTATTTTGTATCATACTGCTCCTCTTATTACTATGATTACTTTGACCATAATTTTTATGCAAACCACTGTGTACTTGACTGCTTCGGATGGATGGAATATGAAATTGGTTGTTAATCAAGCCAGACTTCCAAAACTTTGGGCCCAATTACTAATAGGAGAACTAGAGTAGACATAAGCCAAATACAGATGTCTTGTTTCGGATAAAAGTATGGATCAGGGTTGAAGAGCTCGCGAGAATAAAGATAAGAGCGGTGATGACCAATATTGTACAGTGATGACAGCAAGTGCCGCTGACTCATTGTACTGCTCGACTTTAACTACTTTCAATGCGTAATTGTGTGACAAAGCAAAACGATCAGACATGCGTTGAACACGAGAAGTAAAGCTGTGGACCAATTATTCACATCTGATTGACATGAAGAAAATTCAAGGTTGCTACGGAAATCCATAACATCCGTCACATTGAAACTGATTTTTGTTGTCCAGATGAGAAGCAGATCTGTGTTCAAGTTATTCTGATGATACACAACGGATCTACCCACCACTTCAACAAAGATGCAAAGTATTCCTCGATATCTTTCTTTCCATACGACATTCTCAAGCTCTGTTTGCTTTTTCGTCGAGCGAATCCGAAAATATTGGTAAGCACGCGATTTTTGAAAATCAAAGCATTGCGACGAAAGCAAAGCCCATGACAATAAACCACGTTTTGATACGACAAGAAACTGTGTTAACGTCTGCCAAAGTCAATGATAAGACAAGTATCCTAGCGAACATCCAGTTGCTATCATTAAAGTCTCTGGGGCGAGGCTGCTTTCACTGATGGAGTTTACGAAAGATGATGAAAAAGTGATGCCAAGAGACTAAACAGTAGTCCGAGTACTATGGCAGATATAATGATGCGCCCGCTCAAGTCTGATGGTGTATTCGGAATTGTTTCGCGTCTCGCATCCATCCGACGGCCATGTCGAGAGCCATTGAAGCATCCTTGTTTGTTCCGTTTATAAAGCAGTCAGAAGATGTCCGAATAAAAATTGAAAGAAGTGAGGTTCAATCTGTGTTCCAATTCCCACAGTGAATATCCTTGTCCAGTAAAGACTGCAGCTTCATACGTTCTATGTATAGCGTCATCAAGTTTTCAATTCAGAAGTTCCTTACGATTTAAGTTGCCTGTATCAGTCAATTCCTTGCAGCTGGAGCCGAAGGCATTCGTATTCCCCTAAACCATTTTAAGACCGTATATACAGGGAAAAGCAATAAACTGTTACCAAAACTCTTAAAGCGAGTAAAATTCATTTGAGCTTGTATTGATCTGAAGCAATATCACCAGGACATACCCTTGCTTAATCAACTTGTCCAAACCCAGAAGCATGATATTCACGCAATCATATGCTCGTTGGGTGTTTCCACATCGTAAATTCTCGTGTCATTAGGAAGAAACCCAAACCTCTGGTTCAACCTCTTTAACACTGTTATTGATTTTGAGCTGTACTGAGAACCAGTCCCAAGTGGTGCCCGAAAAGTTATCATGCCACAATGTAGAAAAGAAATCTGGCCGAATACTGAGCTACATGAGTATAAATTTATTACGGAAATAATTATTACCTATCAATGGATCGCCGTGGACGAAACAGGGGTTGCTAAGTAACCAGAAATATTTGGCCCAACCAATCCTCTCTTGCCAAGTCCATACACAATACTACTAGTCCAGTCTTGAGAGCCAAAATAATATGTATTTACAGTAGAGCGATGAAATGAATCTGCAGCATAATCAAGATTATGTCGTTTAGTGATGTCTTCAAAGGGACATTCACAGCAATCAATATTCCTTTAGCTTGCAGTACGAAACAACATTCATAGCTCCCAACAACGGTAGATCAGAATCTTTTGATAATAATTCCAACTTGTCGCACAGATAATTTCGTTAGAAAGAGGTAGGTTGCTTGACCGTAATCTGATGTGTTGATCAAAATCTTTCACCCTTTCTTTGTAAGCCTTACTCGCCGAAGAAACATTCTGAAAAAGTAATTGAACATATTGCGATCATCTAATCGCGGAGAGCCGGAATACCACGAGCAATATGGAATCTGCCCTTTGACAGCATCTGAGCAGAACCTCTGCAGCACAGTATTAAGATCTCAAGTACTCTACAAATTATATACCTTGCTGTTGAACTGATTTCTCCTGCAACAACGCCAATAACGTCTGTATGCTTCTCAATAATATCAGGACTCATAACTGCAGAGGGAAACCAGCAGGTCGACCCACGAAAGCCGTATTGGCGCTTTTATAGTACGGCCCACAGTCTGTAAATCGCTTAATGTTAACGTGTATCCCGGGTAGGATCGTGTCGCTGTTGTTGATTTCTCGATCGCCTGAACAGCCCCAATCTCTGAAAAGAAGGTGAAGCCTGCCATTCCATTGATGTCGATTACTTTTGGATCGTATGTTTCGTTGTAGTTTGTGATCAGGGATCCGTTCAGACGAAGGCCGGGATGGAGCAGTAGATTCCAATCAGCCCAATTGTGATGTTGGTTGTTGACGCCACTGAGCCAGCCTTTAAAGCCAGCCAGGAATATCAATCCATCATGAGATCATAGTGGAGTTGTGATTGCCTCCAAGGCATGTTGAGAATTGTCAACTCAGAGAAGTCAAAAAAGTATCTCTATTTCACAATTTCTCTTCAAAATATCCAACGCACCTCCATTCCACCTTGTTGCAAATTAAACCTCTCAAGGTGCTCAATAGCTTTGCCAATGGTCTTACGATACCGCTCTTCACGTGAAATATGTTTCAACCGTGAATTCTCAGCTTATGAATAACTTCTGTGAACTGATTTCGCAATTCTTGAAGAGATTGCTCTTTTTCTTCCACAAGGCGTCGAGAATGGAAGTAATCTGCTCGAAGCCGGTCATTTGCTGAAACTAGACTTGCTGGATCATCAAAACCTGGTGTCAGAGGAGACTATTTGAAGCCGTAAGAACCATTCAATAAATTTTCGATCGTCTTACCGTGAGTTTGGTCTCTTTAAGATTTTGCACATGCTTTTCTGTAATTTCCAGCTGTCGACGAGTTACACTATAAGAATACGCATTAATGGCAGATCAATCGGTTAAAATACTACTTACTTAAGCTCTTCCTCCAGCTCCCGAATTTTTGAATCCAAGGCTTTCTGCTCGTTATGTCGCTGCTTTTGAATTTCGGCAATCTCATGTTCCAGCCCAGTGCATTCCTTATTAAGTGACTCACCCATCCTCACTTTTTCTTTTAGCATGGCTTCTCGAGCATCCGCCTCTCTGAGTTCATGCTCAAGCGATTCGATCTCTCGTCTGGATTCCTTCTCCATTTCTTCCAACCTCTGAAACTGAGCCTCTACTTTCTCTGAATACTCTTTTTCAGCCTTTAATTCTTCCTTGATATCCGAAGTTGTCTACTGGCTTGTTCATAGTCCACTTGACAGAATATACTTCCTTCTTACATCCATCAACGCTATATTCAGTTCTCGGACTTGAGTATCTTTCCTCTCAAGATCGCCCCGCATATCTTCGATTTCCGTTTTGGAAACTAATAGTTCGTTCTTGACAGCAAAGAGATGATTTCGGAGTGAGTCAAGGTCTGCATCTGAGTACCTTGTGAGATTGAGCAAAGGAAAGCTCTTGTTGGTCTGTTCAAGAGCTGATTTGAGCTTTTTTTGAAGGAGAGTAGCTTTCTTATAATTTCTTCGAACCGTGACAGACGTGTAAGAATTTGACTAAACTTTTGGGCATATTGGCTGTTGTGAATATGAGTGTCAAAAGAAATGAAGTTGAGACACAGCCCTAACCTAGTTTCGATTTGGAATGCGTCCTCAATGGATTTGAGTGACTCAGTAAAATAATTACGAATTTGCTGAAAATCTTCAAGACTGGTCCTTATATGCTGCTTGATGACGAAAACATCGTTGATTTGGCTCAAGTCCTTGGGTACTTTAGATATCGGATTCTTGAAGCAAACAACGTACCACTTCAGGAAGTCCCAGTACAGTATTAATCCAAATCAATATATCTTTCAAAGCCTCCGCGTGATCATTTCCTTGGCTAGCCTGCTCATTCCTTGCCTCCTGCAACCCCTGGACCAACTGAATCAACTCCTCACGATCACGCTCAACCCTCTCCAATCCTTCTCAACCTCATTCTTCTCTTCAACAAGTCTCCCATTCTCCTCTCCAAACTTTCTCTGAGCCTCTTCGTGCATCACAACTCGAACCTCAAGTTCACCACGAAGCCGTCCAACCTCCGTACTAAAGCCGACACTTCACATTGAAAGCGTCACACCGCTCACTCCACCCCCGTTCCCCATCCTTCATATACCGTCTCTCCTCCTCCAACATTCTCCACCGTCTTCACATTCACGTACAACCCGCTCGACATCCTCCTTCTCACGTTGAACAGCAGCCTCACGCGCAACCTTCTCGCCCCGCCAGCGTTCCTCGATTTCCCCGAGTTTCCGCGTCTGTGTTCAAGCTCGTTTTTGAGGAGCCCCATTTCGGTTGCTGCGATTTCGCTTAAGCGTTCAAAGTCGGCGAGTTGTTGGCGGTAGAGCTCGATTTCGGTTGAATGCTCTGCGCGGAGTTTCATTAGTTCGAGGGTGGGGGATTTTGATTTTTGACGGGCTTGGATGAGTTCTTCGAGTTGGGTGGCTTTTTCTTGGGCGAGGCGGGAGAAGTGGTCGTGGAGGTCGGCTAGTTCTTGTTCGTGGGCGGATTGGACGTGGTGGTGGGTTGTTTGGAGGGTGGTTAGGCTGTGTTTGTCTCGCGGAGTTGGTGTTGAAGCTGGTGGTCAGATATGTTAGTATGACGTAACGGATATATGAAAAGCAATACGTTTTTAATCGTTTCAGTATGCTCTGTGCTTTGTGATTTAGATTTTGCAAGACGGTCTTGAGTTTCTGTGAGCTGAACTGAGAGGGTGTGTATTGTTAAATTAAGAGTCTCGATGGTATCTGTCTTCTCCGCGAGGGTTTGCTTCAGACATTGTGTTCATTCTGAAGATCGGAGAGAAGCATGGCATCGTTATCCTGCGACTGGATACGTATTGTAAGTGAAATTCCATCCCCTCGAACTCAACTCACCCTAAGCTTCATTTTCAGACCTTCCAGCTCACGAGCGCTTGTCTCGAGCTTTGTGAGCAATCTATCTTGTGCGTGAGAGCTCTGAAAGTATTAATACCTTAGACATGGTCAAGTACTCACTTCTTTCAACGCACTCTCCAGACCAGATTTAGCACCCTTCAGTTCCAAAATTTCTTCAGCGGCCTTGGAAACTTGTTTCGCGCCTCTGTGCTTTCCTACGTCGACGTTTTAAATGCTTACATCATATTTCATTGGAATATACCTGTTGTGCTGAAGTGAAATTAAGTTCTGCAACTTCCAAAGACTGTTTCGTGCTCTGAAGCTGTCGCTGTAAAGTGTCATTCTCTGCAGATATCAAGGACACTTTGGACTCGAGAGATTTCTTGCTGTTGAGAAGGTCTTGAATTCTGGATTTCACTGCAGCAACTCCCTTGAGTTTCTGAACGAAATCATGGGTGAACTCAGCAGATAGATGATGGAGAATTGAAGCTTACGGGAATATTAGGATCAATTTTTGAGTCAGAAGCGTTTGCAATTGAATTTAGCTCGATTTCCATATCCTTCGCCTGTTCCGCGTCAGCCTTAAAGGAATGCATTTCCTGTTTATTTTTTAGCTTCTTTTTGTGTTGTAGTTCAATTACTTTCGCAACTGGTCAACTTCAGTTTGCAGCTGTTGATTCTGTGAATGTGCCAGACTGAGTTCTTCAACGACTCTCTTTGAATTCTCGCGTTCATCCATTAGGTCCAACTCCAACTCTTCAATTTCAGACTGCATTTTGAGGAGGACATTCTCTTTTGACTTTTTCTGAGTATTATTGTGGGTGTAAGGTTGAGTGAGTGAGTTGGACACAATGTGAAAGGGCTGGCTGAGCACTCACCCCGTCGCCATCGATGCACCAGGATTCCAAACGTTCTTCGAGAAAGAAGATTCTTAGTTTCAAGTTAAAGTTTTCCTTTCTGAGGTCGTCGAGAATCTGTTTGTTGATTGATGTGATGCTTAGCCTCCCTCCCACTCCGAGCACGCCATCAACCAGACACGGACACACCTTATCCCGCTCTTTAATTCCAAGCCCATCAGTCACAGCCACAGCCACCGGCGCACCAGTCAGAACTTCGTCGCTCGCGTCGTGGAACTGGGCGTCCGCGGATTCGGAGTCTTCTCGTCCGCGACTTCGATGGCGACTTCGACTCGGAGAATCCACAAACGATGAGTCATCGTGGAAGTCTTCGCGGAGGAGCGTCGTCGTTTGTTTCGAGAACATTCCGCCAACGAGCATTCACTTTTGTTGAAGAAGTGAAGAAGTGGTGGTTTGACAGCTGGAGAAAGAATCAAATCAAAAATGGAAGTATCAAAACTAAGAGACTTTGCTGATCGACGCGTGGCCGAAGAACTTAAGGCTGATCAGAGAAAGAGGAATCTCATGGTGCTTATCATGCACCATCTGCAGGGACATGGGTCAGTCTTGTTGCGATGCTCCTACATACTCCCACTCATCATACCTCAGATATGCAGATACTGTAGCGAGACTTCAAACGGAATGTAATTTGTCCCTCAAGAAAGTGACAGCTGCAGATAACATGGATCTTCTCACAATTCTTCAAGTTGAGTACCACATCTAGTTGTAACTCGTACATGACGCGTTATCGCCAGGAATACGAAACGTACTACGACATCAAGTTTGGAAAGACGCCTAAACTTGTGAAAAAGTGTGGTGGGTAGTGTTTGAAGGAAGTAAGTTGGGAACTAACACATCTGTCTATGCTCAGCTGGCGACGATTCAGCGACATCTGGCCCTGTGTCCATTTCGAAAAAGAAACCTACTCCGAATCAAGCTCCAACAAAATTCAATTCCGAAGAGCTTCCTTCGTATGAGCCGAATTTACCAAAACTCAAACAAGGAGGTGTCACAGCCGGTATGCGCCAAAATCGAATCGATTTATTTCATGGTTAACTTTACTTAGCTGAACGCTCAAAAAAGAAGAAAGCCGATTCTGAGCCAACTGTTCCAACACCAACACATTCAGTCTCGACAGCCAGCATCAAACAACACACTGAAGTAATAGAAAACTTTGGCGTTGTCGGAACGAAAGTAATCTTCACTTTTGGAAGGCGATCACTAAACGCATTCCCAGCCAAAACCAACGGAATCAGTCCCTGTCGCTGCAGAACCATCAGCAACTCCTCACCCACATCCACTATACGAAACCAAATTACTGAAACCATTGCCGCATTACGAGAGCTTCGAACTACGTGAACTAGCAGCAATCATCACTCGCGATATTTATCAAGAGAACCCGAACGTTCATTGGAACGATATCGCGGTCTTTCAACTTCCAAGCGACTTGTGCGGGAATCTGTTGTCTATCCTCTCCGGTTTCCTGAGTTGAGTGATGCTTCCAAACCGTTATGGGGTTCAACTTACACTTACACTCAATCAGACTGTTTACAGGAATATTATCACCATGGAAAGGATTATTGCTCTATGGACCACCAGGTACAAACATATCCTCCCATATATTTTATCACTCCTCAACCTCCACACTCTCACAGGAACGGGAAAACACTTCTCGCAAAAGCCGTTGCAACTGAATGCAAAACAACCTTCTTCAATATTAGTGCAAGCTCCATCGTCTCCAAATGGCGAGGCGACTCTGAAAAACTTGTTCGTGTGCTCTTTGAGTTGGCACGGTACCATGCTCCAAGCACAATTTTTATTGACGAGATTGAGGTACACATCCATTTATACCTTGTTTCATTTTTATTTTTGACATGCTGTGGAAAAGGCAATCATGGGCCATCGAACAAGCGACGGCGCGGAACACGAAGGAAGTCGACGAATGAAGACGGAACTGTTGATTCAAATGGATGGACTTGCTAAAACGAAAGACTGTGTGTTCTTGTTGGCGGCGAGTAACTTGCCTTGGGATTTGGATGTCGCGATGTTGAGGCGGTTGGAGAAACGAGTTGGGTTTTTTTTGGTTTCGTTCTTGGCTGAATACTGAATGGATTTTGACAGATTTTGATTGATTTGCCGGATGAAGAAGCGCGAGCATCCATGTTTGAATTAAATTTGCCGAGGGATGCGAAAGATGGAGCTGGAAATCTGTTGGTTGCAGAGTTGGACTACAAAGAGCTCGCTAGTCAATCAAATGGTGAGTTATATAGGTTCTGCATGAAACTTAACGGTACAAACGAATTATAGGATATTCTGGCTCTGATATTCAATTAGTGTGTAAAGAAGCTGCTATGCGACCTCTCAGACGATTGTTTGATATGATTGAAATCCATGATGCAGAGCAAGGAGAGGATGCACCTTTGAGTTGAGCATTTCTTTTCTTTCCCTTCTGTGCAAATAGCTAAAAAATTAACCTCAAGCTTTTACGCGACAACCCGTCACCATGTCGGATGTCCTTGAAGCCTTGAAGACAACTAGACCATCAACAAATTCGACACAGACATCGAAATACAAACAGTGGCAAAATGACTTTGGTTCAGTTTAAGTAATATACTACATGCTGACAATAAACAGTTTTTCCTCTCTTTTGTCTACTACATTTTACTTGTTCAAACTTTGATAAGAAAAAGAGTATAGAAGAGTATACATGAAAATTTTTCCAAACGAGGCAGGTGTCCGTCTTCACTTCTTCAAGGGACTTATCGAGCGTTATATCCATCCATATACATACAATAAAATGAGAGTTAGAATATGGTGTGTTAGATGCAAGAAACCCCTTGTATTTAGGTCCATTAAAGCCCGCAATAGGACCCAAATGCTCCCAGAGTGATCTAGTAGGGATTGCGGAGGAATCAAGTGAAGAGAGAGATGGGATAGTTTAAGTGACAATATCGTTTTTCGGTATATCAAAAACGTTTCACAACCAAACCACAAAAATCAACATCCATGTCTGGTTTCACACTCGAGTCCCAGCCCTCGAACTACAGCGAGGTTGACGACCCAGTTTTGATCGAGGGTGGAGATCTGGTTGAGCCCGAGGACGAGGTAGGCTCTAGTGTTGACTGACAATACCGTTTCTAACTCACTCAAACCCCCTTTCAGAATCAACTGCACGACCAAACCACCTGTGTTTCAGCAACTCCTGTATTAGGTTTGTTTGCGAAGCGCCTCCCTCTCTTCCCTCCTCCTTTCCTATTGACTCTCCGCCTCCCCACCACAACAACAAACTACTTCCTCACAAGAGGAGTGTTGATGCTATCCATTCGACCATAAACAACAACGAAAGTATTACCTAGTAGTGCCCACTGGAGAATAGCGTGTCGTTTACGCCTGCGGATACATCCGTGCAATATGGAAAAACTGATAGACTCTGTCAACCTCAAGTTTTCACCATTCCTCATCCTCTCCGACTCACTTCCTTCACGCCACCACCTTTCCCGCGACCTACTTCGTGTTATGAGATCTGAACACTGTCTCTCTGACGGATCCCCGTTTACACCTGACACTGATGATATCCCTACACATGTAGTAGCCTCCTCCCGCAAAGTCATGGAGAATCAGCTAACTTCAAGGAATCAGTCTTCAGCAAGCATCTCCATTCAAGAAGGGAGAGAAAAGCCGATCGGAAACTTTGGTTTCCAGGACGGCAATCCGCAACTGCTCAAAATTGTATCTCTCCTTCCTTGGATATGGATGAGCACCAGCACCAACAAAGCGGTTTGACTGGTTTGTTTCCCAAACTTCTTTCTTCCTCTTCACAGTACAGAATGGCGAATCCGAATAGTGATTCAAGGATGCATCATGATGAGGGAAAGCTCGTGTCGAGATGCGTTTATATACCTTAGCGAGTTAAAACGGAGACATATTTCTGGAATGAGAGTGAACTGTCAGCGTGGATTATGTCAAAGTCCTTCTTCGTCACCTTCTGAAAAACCTCTGACATTCTCCTTTCTTCACTGCGAAAACAGCAATAGAGCCGTTTATCAAACCCTCGTCTTTAGTTCAGGCAAAGTTTGACATGAATCTCGATGAATCCAAGAACAGCTGGTCCTCCGTATTGAGCGAGAATGCTGAAATCGCACCAGCAGAAAACGCAGAATCAGCCCAGCACCAGCATGATCAGGTTTTGATGAAGTCGTCTGGTGAGTTCTGTAGCATTAGTAGCCTTACGAGAGATGAGTGAACCAACTGAATCGTCTCTTCGCTCAATATTTGAGCCAACACAACTCCTCTTTCCCCTCCTCGAAACACTGTAGCGATAGTTTAAGATATTGATGTTTGATGAGCGAAAAGTTTGAAGCGAGGTATAGTTCCTCACTCAAACCTTATGTTTGACGTTTGAGCGAATAACACTCAGAGACTCAAAATAAGAGCGAAGAGAGTACTCACATGACCTAGAGCGTCGCTCAAGCCTTCGGGCTGATCTCTGACAGCGCCATGTTGTCAAACATTGAAATCGGTACTGAAAAATGTTGTCAGAGGCCAATCTTCCAGAGGATCCGGGTTCTCCAGAAAGCGATTCAAAGAACTTGCATATGCTTTGTAGAGCATCACAGAGATCTTCTGATGGCTTCAGTGGTGCGGTACAAGAGCACGAGCCACATTCCGCAGTTCTCAGTTCTGGAACCTTTGGCCTGCCTGTTGACACACAACTGAAACCAAGGAAAGCTGATGTCAGTCACATTGATCACATTGAATCTGAAGGAGATATCGGTGAAGATGGTATGTGTTTCCAAACTCCCAGCTACGTCATCCGATATCCAGAGCCTCCCTGTTTCAGAATAGATCATATATGCAGACGGCATATGCATAGATTGATTATAGACTGGATAGTTGCAGTGTCGTCGGTATCGAGAGTTGAACGTCAGATTTGGAGACGTCTATGAAACTGCCATCCTTTGTGGTGGGTGTTTCAAAATGGTATAACAGCTCAAAGGAATAGTGTGGTGGCTTAAGTATCATATCGTTGGTATTCGAGGAGGAGATCGAGCGTTTGATTGTCCTATGATTTGGCGATTCGAAGCTAACTTAAAAATCAACAGCGCGCAGCTCTACTTCCAGAAACAGTCAAGACCGAAATTCTACTTTTCTTTTCAGTGGAGAAGAGAGGCAAAATGGCTCCGATATACCAAACGAGCAGAAAGTTGCCTTTCGTAAGGCTGAGACACCCAACAGCTTCGGTCTCGATGAAAGTAATACTTCGTCAAACGCCAGCAATATGAAGGATAATCAGGACGTATTGCAAGGTTTGTAAAAGATTTGAAGCGAGTTCATGTTGTGCGGTTTTTCATCCCAACCTTTATCGTTGTGATTCAAAGTGGGCGTTTGCTAGTATAACCCTAGTATGCAGTTGAATTAAATTCAGACATGACTTGCGGTGGTCAGGATCATTTGGGTTGCGTTTGGGTATGGTTTTGCTGACTGAGCTCGAGAACGCTTCCTTGAACGTCGAAGAGCTCCATCAGCCGTGGTATCCCATGGAGGATACAGAATCCTCTCTTTTGGCTTTTGATCTGCTTTTGAACAAGTTTTAACCAACTTCGTAACAGAGCCTCTGCCGCAACCTATCAATGACACATCGGCTTCATATTTCTCCGTTTCATCCAACGCGGAATCTAAGCCGGCTCTGGGCCAACATCCTTTGATTCATCATAAATTATTGCGCCGGTCGTCTATTCAAATGGATCATGAACCAAAAAGAGACCAGACTACTACAGGTACACTTACTGAGAAAGATAAGAAGGAGAAGGTTTCCGAGGATGTAATAGACGAGGGGACGGACAAAATCGGTTAGTTTCTTTGAGGTAGCCATCTTTTGCAAAACCTAATTCAACCATATTGCACAGATAACAACCAAGATGCAATTTCAACAGATTCTCAAGCTCTTGAAAAGGCTGAATCGGGTGTACAAGATAAAACGCCGTATTTTGAGTCGTAAGCATTGTTTAATTCACAAACTTTTGTTTTTAAAAAAAAGCGAAATTAGGTTTTATGGGTTTATTGAAGATCCTATGGATGCTCTTCATGTGATTGAAGGATGTGTGCGAGGTGTGTTGAAACCGTTCAGTGGAAGCTCGATTGATATGGCCAGAGTCAACATTCGAAGCGGCACCGTCATTGTTGTACCCGACAACAGCATCCATGTCAGGAGGTGGAAGGTGCGTCGTTTAATTTGGGATATTATATGCTGAGTCAATTTCAGGATAACGCTCGTTGGTCTCCTTCAAGAGCATATGGCTCGTTCCTTCTGTACAGAGAAATTGAAGATATACCTGTAGACAACCAAGCAGATTTATCGCCAAAGTCCTTGGTGAAGCGCTCAAGTTCAGCCGCCAATATTACTGGATTGGAGCCTTCGTATTCAGAGAAAACTTTGAAAGAGGGGACTCGACTATTGAAGAATGGGTTAACAAAACGTACAATTGCGCTACGAGGCTCGGATGGGAGAAAGTACCGAATCGTCTCGTACTTCAATTCTAAAGACATTTTGGAGATGAAGGGTCGGCAAGCGCGGTCCCTAAAAGATAATGTCCAGGATGTAGATGTAGATGGGGCGGAAGTGTTGAGATGTGCAAAAGATGATCCTCAGTTGAAGAAGTTGGCGAATGATGGAACGGTTCATTACGGGCACTTGTTGGCGGATTCCATCGGTTATAATGACCCAGTGTTGAGGGATGAACGACGTGCTTTGGATGAAAAGAAACGGCAAGGAGATTCGGTAGCAGTAAAGCGGGGGTCAGAAGACGTATCCCTTGAAGTTGAAACGAAGCGTATGAAAGGAATCCAGCCTTTACCAATCTCTGAATTCCAGCCTCCACGACAAAGTCACCATATCCCACCTGGACCCCATTTCTATCCTCCTGCATATCATTATGGGTACTCTGCATATCAACATCCCATGCAACAATACCATATGCCAGCACCTCCTCCTTATCCACCATATGGTCCAGTTCCACCACCCATCCCACATCCTTCTTATTACAACCCACACCCATCGGCTTATCCTGTACATTCTGCTCATTTCTATCATTATCCTCCACCAAATGGATATCCTCAATTTGCACCACCAGCACTTTCATCTCAACCTCACCCTTCACAGCATTCACTTGAAATAGGAGAGCATCCCATCCCAAGGCCTCTACAATAGATCATAATTGTATTCTTCCAAACAATAAAATTTGATTTGATGTGAAATGATTATACTCAAAAGATTTTCAAAGATGACCATAAACATGGATAGCACTGTACTGTACCAATCAATCATGGCTGCAACGGCAGCCATAGCCTCAGTCTTGAACATGTGTATTATCGCGTCAACGATGTGTAGAACGCGAAAGTTGGGCCCAACAACGTACATCACTTTTTGGTTATGCTGCTCAGACAGTCTAATAGTGATGGCGGACTTTTTAATCAACGCCCTAACACTCTCACTCTACTTGATAGTAGACCATGAACCCATATTCGGCAACTTTCGTGTCTGTCATGTTCATGGATTTATGCAAATCTTTGGTGGGACAAGCTCATTACTTCTCTGTTTTGGGCTCACGACTTTTCGATATATGGTGATTGTTCGACAAGAGAACCTTTCAAATCGAGCTGCTCCAAAGTTTGTGTGTGCTGTGTACTTGTGCGCGATGGTTGTCGCTAGTTTACCTTTTCTCTTGAACTCGCCAGACACATTTGCATTGCATCCAAGTCAATCATATTGTTGTACGGATTGGACGAAACGCGATATCAAGTCGCGGATAATGATTGCCATTAATTTTGCGACATTGACACCACCGGTTTTATTCATTGGATACGCGTATTACAAAATATACCAAAAGGTCAGGGTATCTGTATCTGAAGTGAAGAAGAGTGTTGTTGGGAGTATTCCTTATATTCCAAACACCGAGACGTTCTCACATCTCACGGAAACGAAAGTTCCATTAGCTGGTGATGGTGGCAAGCAAACAGTTGAAGCCGATATTATAGCCGACGAGGTTTATGAAGCGCCAGAACGTCCATCGTTTAATCCACGAAAATCGTCTGCAACAGTCGTAAACATGAGTTACAGCTCAGAATCAAATACAAACGGTTTTTTGAAGCATGTGCGTCGAGACTCGAGAGCCGAGATCGGAAACGCGTTTACACGAGTCGAAAACGAACAAATGAATCTATTGAAACAGAGTATTGCGATAGTTTCAGCATTTTTGATTGGATGGACACCGTACCTTATTCGTAAGTGGCTTAAAGCTTTGTAACTATTCTAACAAAATGCACACAAAAGTCATGATTTATGAAGCAATAACGGGATCTTTTGTACCGGCTTCCTATGACTTTGCGGCGATCTATTTTACAGTTCTAAACGCATATAACCCAGTCGTGGTTTTTTTGTTTAATACTGAGCTGCGAGAATGTATTCTTCACCTGATTCGCTGTAAATAAAGGATTTTCCTTTGTCTAGAAAAATACCAAATGATGACTGCTGACACTAGCATCAGGAATAGCCTCTACCAAACGATTTTTACAGTGACTGCAGCCCTTGCGTCAGTGTTTAACGTCCTTATTTTTGTTTCCACCATATACAGAGTGCAAAAGTTGACACCAGCTACGTTCATCACGTTTTGGTTGTGCTGTTCAGATGGGCTGATAGCAGTCACAGACTTTGTAATCAGCGCCACAACACTGTCTCTAAGGAAAATGATTGACCTTCAACAAATATCTGACAGCAGCTTTCAAGTCTGTCACGTACATGCCTTCATGAAAATCTTTGGTGGGACATCTTCCCTCCTATTATGCTTTGGACTCACAATCTTCCGATATGTTGTCATTGTCCGCCAAGAAAACCTCTCCCCTAACTTTGCACCGACATTTGTTTGGATGGTGTATCTTTCTTCGGATTAGTTGCTGGTTTGCCATTTCTCATGAATTCTCCACATACATATGTTCAACATCCAAGCCAGACATATTGCTTCACGGACTGGACTAAACGTGATTCCAAGTCCTTATTATGATTCTGGTGAATTTCGCAACACTGACGCCGCCACTTGTATTTATCGCGTTTGCTTATTATCGCATCTACGAAAAGGTCAAGACTTCGGTTTCAGAAGTCAAGAAAAGTATTGCGGAAAGTACTCCGTATTTAAGAGGAAAAGGGACGTTTACGCGGGTAAATGACACAATCGCCCGTCTTGCAGGAGATGGTGGTAAACACTTCAATGATTCACAAGAGTACGACGTGGATATACAGAACCTACACCGTCAACAAATCCTCGAAAATCCTCTGCAACAGTCATCGACTTGCATTGTACCTGCGAAACTAATTTTAGTGACGACATCAAACCAACTCCTGTCCGAACTTTGTCGAAGGCAGAAAGTGCAAACGTGTCAATCGTACTTAAAGCCGAAAATGAACAATTGAGTCTCCTTAAGCAAAGTTTCTCCATAGTTCTCACCTTTTTGATAGGATGGACGCCGTATCTTATTCGTAAGTGCTCTGAACATCATCCATCCATCTTTCTAACTCAGCGCACGAAAGTAATGATGTATGAAGCAATAACTGGGGAATTTGTTCCGCCCGTTTACGATTTTGTGGCGGTGTATTTTATAGTGTTGAATGCTGTTGTAAACCCTGTTGTGGTTTTGATGTTCAATGTTGAGTTGAGAGAGAGCTTTCTTCGGCTCATGAGGAAATTTACATTGAAGTAAACGGCTTTTATTCGTTTGGATCACAGCTTTGCAGTACCAGACCCATGAACGACTTTCAACTTTTCTTTTGCAGCCTGATGCAATCCAGCGGGAAGCCCAATCAAAGAACCCTTCTTGCTAATCACTTTGCGTACATCGGCTTCAGTGATTCCACGACAAGAAACAGCTGGATTATAACCAAATCGTTCTCTGGGGTCCTTCCATCCATTCCCAAACTGTTGAATACCAGCAACCTTGGTGTACAAGGAAATCACAACCGCACCACCAAGACCGACGTTATGCTGCAACGCTCGAGTCGCGTTTGCAACCTGTCTTGCATCGCACCAGCCACGAAGTTGCCAAGTAAGTTCAGCACACTGCGCCAACCCAGTTGCACCCAATGGATGCCCCTTTGAAATCAAGCCACCAGAAGTGTTTACAGGAATCTTGTTGTACTGAGCGGCGGTGCTGGACCCTTCCAAAACTTTGGCAGAAAAGTAGCTCCAGAAAGAGTGTATGGGACTGCTTGGCCTGGAGGACAGAAACCCAACGCGTCATATGTAATGAGTTCGTTTCCAGAGAAGCAGTCATGGAGCTCGCAGACTTGGATATCGCGTGGAGTGATTCCGCTTGTGCGTAAATCTTACGAGCGGCGGCACGAGTCATATCGGCACCAGCAATTTCGAGGCATGATTTTGTTTCTTGCTTTGGATCAAACGCAAGGGTTGAGTCTGTGGCCATGACTTGGGCAGTGATTTCGATGGCCTGGGGACCGAGGTTGTGCTTCTTCACGAAAGCCTCTGACGCGATGATGGCACATGCAGCACCGTCAGAAGTGGGAGAGCAGTGAAGAAGAGTCATGGGTTCAAAGACTTTTCTCGCCTTCTTAACTTGTTCTACAGTTGCTGGCTGGTTGAATTGGGCATATGGGTTAAGGGTTGATTGAGTGTGGCTCTTGGAAGCAATAAGATGCATGGCCTCATCCTTCACCTCAATTAGCATTGTTTTAATCCATATCAAACAACTCACCACGTCACTACGCTTGTTCTTGTTGGTCTCGCCGTATTCCAAAGCAGCATTCCCGAAAATCTGGGGCGTGAAAGGGGCTTCAGGCACAACGGGACGCACATCATTCATTGTTTGAAGAGCCCAATCAAGAGGGTTACGCTGTTTGGAAAGTTTGAACCAAGTGAACCAGGTGCCATCTTTTCGAAACCAAGGGCAAGAGCCACCTCTGCCTGGCCTGAGAGAACTGCATTTCTCGCAAGGAACAGGGCGGCAGAGCCAGTTGAGCAGTTGTTGTTGACATTCACGATTGGGATTTGCTGCGTGACTCATCGGTTAGTGGATCGATAACCTACACACACACACCGTCAAGCCCAGTTGATACAAGCCTCGCTGGCCGGCCGTGCTGTCAGCATTGATGTATCCCACAGCGGCGAACTGGACGGCGTCGTACGAGATATTTGCATCGAGAAGGGCCTTTGTGGCGGCCTCGAGGACATAGTCGGGATAGTCAACGTCCGCCTTTCGCCCGGGCTTGTCAAAGTGCGTCATTCCAACGCCAATCACAAATGTCTTGTTTGCTGCCATGTTGAACAAGCGAGTTTGGCGTGTTTTTGGTGGGATACTGTTCGATGTCTGCTCATGGGTTTCATTGGATCATAAAAGGGTTGCGACGATTTGTGGATAACTAACACGGACTTATCCTTCTCTTATATGCAATAAACGCGTGTTTCTTTGGTTCTTCTTCTTTCTTCTACCTCTTTCTTTCTTTTTTTCCTTGTTCTCTTCAAATCACAAATGAAACCAATCCAAGACCCATCCACTCTCCAGGCTGTCAAGGCTCGGATCAAGGCTGCCAAAGCCAAAAAGATCCGAACATTGGGCACAAAAAAGACTGGGCTGAAGAAGAAGAGCCTTGGACTTGCAAAGCCAAAGACATCAGCGAAAGAGTTTACTTTCTCGGATGATCCAAAGGACTGGATTCCTGAAGATGATGATGAAGATGAGATCGATGAAACGGATGATGCAAACTTGACTCCTGATGAAGATGATGAAGAGCCTGTAAAACCTACAAAGAAAGGCAAGGGCGACAAAGAGGCAAACGAATATGATGATCCATCAGCCATTCCGATCTCAAAATTGCCCTGGAATGAAGTAACATCGTTCGATAACTCGGCTGTCTTTGGTGGCAAGGACGGTGAGGGTGGTTTTCTTTGCCTGGAAGAGCTTGAAGGTGTGGATGTTGAGGTAGTGGAAAGCCTTGGAGGTGGGAAAATGATCAAGTTTAAGGTACCGTTACTGAGATATTGGGTGTGAATGCTTACAGAATATCACAGAGTGTTTCTGGAGAGCTTGACAAGAAAGTCTCCAAACGCGCAAAGCCAGATGTCCCCTTCTCAAAAGAGGAATCCGCAAAGTTCATCAACATTGACGATTTTGACGAATCCAAGGTGTCAACGAACCTGTTGTCGCCAAATCAACTGAAGACGAGAAGGAGAAACCAAAACCGAAAGAAAAGCCTGTACCACCACAAGTGAAACCAGTACCTGCACCAACAGAGACTGAAAAACCACTTAACAAGCGTGAACGGGCAGCATTGAAACATCTTCAAGCAAAGGCAGCAGCAGCGGGCCTTCCAATCCCAACAACCTTACCCGAACGTCTCTCAAACTCTAAACCTGTCACAACCCCCACCGAACCAAAAGAATCTGAAGCAGAAGTGTTGGATGCTCCTCAAACCTTCGCAAAATCTCCACACTCAGAACATGTGTCATCCCAAATCCATGCGGCTTGGAACAAATACCGACTGCACCCCGCCGTCCTCCGTGGATTATCTGACCTTGATTTCGCCAACCCAACTGATATTCAAGTTAAATCTTTGGGTGCTGCGTTAGATGTCACAAGAAAGGGAAATGGAGGACCATCGGGTCGTGATGTGATTGGTGCTGCTGCTACGGGTAGTGGTAAAACACGTGAGTATATCAACTTTAAGATATCTCTATATTGAGGCTGACGAATTCATTTTTAGTTGCTTTCGGTCTGCCTGTCATCCAGTTCTTGGCAAAGCGAGACGAAGCAGAAGGTGTTGTGGTTGAAAAAAAGGATGCAGCAGATGAAGATGACTTGGAAGATGAAAAGGAAGCTGTGGTCAACACTGGAGAGAAGAAGGAGCGTGTTTTAAGACCTTGCACTGCTCTTATCATGACACCAACAAGAGAGTTGGCAATGCAAGTTACCGAGCACTTGAAAGCAGTTGGAAAATATACTTCGGCTAAAGTGAGTCGAATATGAGTTGAAATCACGTTTCTAACCAACCTTTATAGATTGTTCCCATTGTCGGAGGAATGTCTCTTCAAAAGCAACGTAGAGTTTTATCTCACTCGCCCGATATTATTGTCGCCACGCCTGGTCGATTATGGGAGCTCGCAGAGAACGATGAAATGATTCGTACATCCCTGAAGTGTATTCGGTTCTTGATTCTTGATGAAGCAGATCGTATGCTCGAGCAGGGTCACTTCAGAGACCTAGAAAGTATCTTGAACGCCATTAGCTTGAATCGAGAAGATGAAGGTGCACAGATCCCTAACGAATCCTTCACAAAACCAAAGTCTCGACAAACGTTTGTCTTCTCTGCTACATTGCTGCCTAATCCTTCTACTCTCTCAAAGAAGCTGGCATCAAAGAAGCCTGAGAAAGTTCATGCGAAAGGAAAAGGGCCTGCCACAAATCTCACTGAATTCTTGGCAAGATTGGAACTGAACCCACATCCTGAGGGTCCACTTTATATCCAAGCCTTGACTAAGACTCTTATGGCTACTGGGTTGACCGAAGCTCGTGTCGAAGTCCTTGATGAAGACAAAGATGCAGCTGTCTATTACCTTTTGACTCGGTACCCCAACGGCCGAACAATCGTCTTTGTAAACAGTATTGATATGGTTCGTCGTCTCTGCCCAGTGCTTCAAGTCTGTAAGATTGACGCCATCGGTCTGCATAGTGAGATGCAACAACGTCAGCGTTTGAGAAACTTGGATAAATTCAGGTCATCGACTGGAACTGTTTTGATTGCCACGGATGTTGCAGCTCGTGGTCTCGATATCCCATCTGTTGAACATGTTATTCACTTTCATCTTCCACGAACGACGGACTTGTATGTGCATCGAAGTGGACGAACAGCTCGTGCAATGAAGGAGGGAATGTCTGTGGCGCTTGTTGGACCAGCTGAAGTTGGAGTCTACAAAAAGATTTGCCACGCTCTCGGAAAAGAAGATGGAATCGTCGAGTTCCCAATGGATCGCGGTATTCTTGCACTTATCAAGTCCCGTCTCGCGTTGGCCAAGAAAATCGAAGCCGCTGAACACAAGACTGACAAAGCCAAGCATGATAAAGACTGGATGAAGAAGGCTGCTGAAGAATGCGACATTATTCTTGACGAGTGAGTTTTTATTTTTGTTTTTCTCCCCTTTTCCGGCCCCTCGGCGCCTGTCAACCGAGCACTAACATTCGCGTCAATAGCTCTGATGAAGATGAAGAGGTTGCTCATAGAAAGAAGAAAATAACACGTGAAGGCGTTACTCCCAAGAAAAGCGGTACCAATGAAGCAGATCTGGTTTCGATGAAGGCAAAGTTGGCTGAAATGCTGGCGAAGCCAATCTTACCGATGGGAGTGAGTGCAGCCTATGTAACATCTAATGCCAATCGTAATTTCGCGTCTGAAATGATTGCCTCGGAGAAAAGTGATGAAACGATTTGGAAGGGCAACAAAAAGACCAGGGCTGTTGACGATGTTAACGCCAAGAAGAAGAAACAACGCGTTTTATAAATTAAAATAAATAAATAGTATTCATTGAAATCTTTTATTACTTTGACAGTCAGGGGCTAGAATTCAAAGTCCGAATTGACATTTGTTTTGGCTTCTTCGACAAGCTGTCAAAAAAGACTTGCAAACAAAACTTGCGTTGCTGCCGTCACCATCGTCCATCACTCTCAAGACATCTAGGTGCGTCTCATCCTTATAGTTGCTCAGCTGCGAACACTCAATTACTCCATTGTCAGATTTCAGCACCATCAACCCGAATAGTACAGCACCTGTCAAACTAACAGCAACACAATGGTGCGTCCTGGCAGCATTCGTCACCGCGATCTTGTATTAATCATTCAAACAGAAATTTGAAGTCGCACAGCTCCTTTGGGCTATAGTTGGGTTTGCGACACTGAGTGCTGCCTTCCCAGTCGCCGATAAGAATAACGTCGCCAGACGTAGAGACGTAGAAACCACAGCCGGCGTATGTGTTCAATTATAATCCATGTAAATACTAAGAACGGACGCGTTATAGGACGTTTCTGGTGGAGCTGTCAAACGTCCATACCCAACTGTTGTCGTTACAGTGTACAAACACAGACCACACGTATCTACTTCTCCTTTGGTGTCGCCATCTCCATCGCCGTCTCCTTCGCCATCCCCATCCCCATCACCTTCACCGGCTCCAGGAACTACCGAAACAACGACTACTTCCACCACGACTTCTCAAACCGAAACGACAACAACTTCCACGAGCACAACTGCTACAACAGAGACTACAACAACAACTGGTACAACCCCAACAACAACTACATCCACTTCAACGGAAACATCGACCACAACACCAACAACAACAACCGAAACTACCACAACGGCGACAACTTCAACTTCAACGTCTACTTCAACGGAGACTACTTCAACTTCGACAACCACAACAACTGAAACTACAACCACTCCAACTACCACCACCAGCTCAACTACAACAGAGACCACATCTACCACAGCCACCACCACAACAGGAACTACTACAACAAGCACTTCCACGACAGAGACCAGCACAACTGAAACAACTACTACCACAACTGAATTCGTCCCACCATCACCACCTGCTGAGACAACCACTCCAGCTGCACCGTCTCCTCCAGCCGAGACAACAACTCCAGTTGCCCCATCACCTCCAGCAGAGACGACTGTTGCTCCATCGCCACCAGCCGAGACCACCACCGAAGTCATCCCATCTCCTCCTGCTGAGACTACCACCCCAGTTGCTCCATCACCACCTGTCGAAACAACCACACCTGTCGCTCCATCACCTCCAGCGGAGACAACGACCGTTGCTCCATCACCACCAGCTGAGACAACTGTTGCTCCATCGCCGCCGGCTGAGACTACTGTTGCTCCATCGCCGCCGGCTGAGACTATTGTTGCTTCATCACCACCTGCCGAAACTACTACTGTAGTCGCTCCATCCCCACCTGCCGCGACAACCAACTCTGTTCCTCCATCTCCACCTCCTGCCGAAACAACGACACCTATCGCACCTTCCCCTCCTGTTATCACTACCAAAGTCGTTCCTTCGCCACCAGTGGTAACTTTCACCACAACAAATGCTCTCGTTACTTCCACTGTGTCCGCACTGCCTTCACCATCTGTTGACCTTGAATACTGTCCAATGGTTCTTGAGAAAGTGTTCGACTTTTGGCTTGTTGGTATTGAGAATGACCCTAACCCCAAGAAACCCCAATACCTCGGTGTTACAGCGAACTCAACTCTTTACAATCCCGCAACTGAAGCCTTCGCCAAGTTCCGTCTTGACGAGAACAGCAGAATTCGTTCCAAAGCTTACCCAGACCAGTGTCTCACTACTGTTACTAAACCAGGATCCGGGCTTCCATTGTCCAGAGGTCAGCACTTGTACTTTGGCGCTTGTGACACTGCCATTACGTGGACAACTGTTTGGGCTGTTGCCCCTGACTTGGGATACTTTTACTTCAAGCCTTCCACAAACTTGAATCTCTGCTTGGATAACTTTGATGGTTTGACAAAGGAAGGAAATGTTGTCGGACTCTGGCCTTGCCACAGCGACCCCAAGAACCACGACGTTGGTGCATGGAACCAGAGATTCCAATGGCGTAGTGACTGTAAGGCTGATTGGTTACCAAGACCTCCAGGCTACACCCCATCTCCTAAGTCATCAACTCCACCTGCGGCACCAACTTCAGCTGTTGTTCCATCGCCATCCCCATCGCCATCCCCTGCGCCATCACCTTCACCATCACCAGCTACGTCGCCCACTGCATTGACGTTCGCTCCTCTTGTTGTCAGTAGCCAAGTCTTGAAGAATGGCCAAATCGATACTACTCATCGTTTCGACGCTGTTACACTGAACGGAGCAGTTAAATCTGGAGCTACCTTTGTGTTGAAATCGTACACATACAACTCGCACCCTGATACCGATTTGTTTGCTTTGAACCAAGATAATCAGCTCGTTTACAAGGCTGACCAAAGTCTCTGTGTTGCCGCAGCGTCTTTAGTGAAAGGAGCTGTCTTGTCTCTGCAATCCTGCTCAAGCCCAACTGTAGTTTCGTGGAATTATATTTCTGGAGGGCTTTGGACGCCTGTTGGGGCACCAAAGATTTGTTTGGACAAGAACCGTTCAGATCGTGCAAAGGCTGGTGAAGTTGTGGGTCTCTGGGACTGTAACGGCAACTGGAACCAGAAGTGGACCTTGGCATACCTTGAGGCACTGCCTTGATGAATTTATTATCTCACGTATCTCCTTCTTTTCTTTGACTTCGCGTTCTTCTTATGTTTTCAACTTCGCTCCGTATGGAAGCTCTCTTTATGTGCTCTCACTATTTATAATACATTTACTGTCTGTTACATTCTTTCTGCTGATCGTTTGCCTATCCTTCACGTCGTGCATTGTGTGTTTGGTAGTTACCAAACTAAAATGTGTCGAATTATACTCACATGCGTTGTTTCGGCTCCCAGGTAGCTCGGCCTTGTTTGGGGGTTCTCGAATTTCAGAGTCCGACAAACTTGTCAAACTTTTTGACAGCCTGTTTTTGAGAAAAAGTCATTCAACACTATTCTGCCACCGTCGAGGTCTTTCATCGACCCATCCATCAATCTCTTATCAGCACCCAACTCTTCAAATCTGTAGTTGCCTCCTTACGTTATGGTATGAGGGTACTGTTCTTGAACGAGGCTGTCAAACTTATCATATATATTTCCTCAGCCCACAAAGAATTACAAGACCACGAGTCTCTTCGTGAGTCTTCTTATGGTGTTTATCGCCATAGGCTCGAATGCCTTTCCTATTGGACGGGCAAACAATGTTATTCGTCGAGAAGGTTTGACAGCAACCGCAACCGAAGCCTTCACGAAAGTCGAAGTCAGCCCATCATTGAGTCCTGCCGCCGATGATATTGGATACGAGATTGAAGTTTTGGTGGAGACTGGGACGGAAACGTGTCCTGAGACTACCGATATTGTGACAACTACAACAGTATGTACATTATCGCAAACCAGTACCAATAACTTTCTGATATCTATTCTAGCAGAATAGTCCGAAAAGTACTTGGAACACTGTCGAAACAACCACTGTAACGTCTCCTTTCCAATACTTTGAAATATATTTATTGATTAACGTAGGACGACATAATTCCGACGCGACACTGGCAAAGCGTAATTTCAAAGAAGCCTAAAACCACAGCAAAACCCAAATCCAGCGTGCAATCTAACCCACCTATTCCAACCACCACGACTGACGAAATCATCACTATAATTGAAACCGAAACATGTTCCGAGATGACTACAACTGTAGGTTTTCTTTGTGGTATTGTATTTTAGGTTAAATGATTAACAGGAGGAAGACTTGATTCCAACCCGGCACTGGCAAAGCGTTGTTTCAAAGAAGACCAGAAGAACGACCAATCAGCCCTTTACATCTGTCTCGTCAAGCAATGTAGCCCCGTCTCAAACAGATGTGTTATCATCCTCTGTCGTATTTCCATCTCAGACAGAAGCTGTCACCACATCAACCGAGACGACTACCACTGAAACTACCACAACTTCGACAACGACTTCACAAACAGAAACAACTACAACGAGCACATCTACAACATCAACTACAACATCAACTGAGACAACAACGTCGTCGACAACGCAAACTGAAACCACCACAACCAGTACAACTACGTCTCTGGAAACTTTCACAAGTGTTTCTTCAACGGAAGGACCTTCGACGTCTCCAGAACCAACCACATCTCCGGAAGATATCACTACAATCTATGAAACAGAGTCGTGTTCGGAAAGTGAAACTACAACCGTAAACAAATTTTCGAATTCAGCAACGATAAACTTATATTTGTTTCGATATAGGAGGACTTGATTCCAACGCGACATTGGCAAAGCTTCTCGAAAAAGACGAAAACGCCATTTATAAAGACCACAACATTGGAGACCACCAAGACTGAAGCTATTTCACCGAGTCCTTCAGCTTCTGCTACGGAAGAGTTCACAACTTCATATGAAACGGTTCCATTGACTAGTATCTCCGAATCAGGAACTCGCACAGAAAGTCCTACAACGGAAACGTCCACTACTTCGACGACGACAACTCAGACAGAAACAACTACAACAAGTACAAGTACAACTGAAGCTACTACAACGACAAGCACAACGTTGACGCCAACAACGACGACGTCTGAGACGACCACAACTTCTACTACAACTTCTGAAACTGAGACAACGACTACTTCGACTACAACTTCGCAAACGGACACAACCACGACAAGTACAAGTACTTTGACCACGGAGACAACAACCACATCCACTACAACATCGCAGACGGATACCACAACCACTAGCACTAGTACAACAGAAACAAAAACAACATCCACCACCACCGAGACAACCTCAACACCTACAACTACTACATCCGAAAGTACTACAACCTCAACCACCACATCTCAAACAGAAACTACAACGACCAGTACAAGTACAACTGCCGAAACAACCACCACTAGTACTACAACTGAGACAAACACTACGCCAACTACAACTACGACCGAAACATCAACCACGTCAACGACTACTTCCGCAACGGAAACAACTACAACAAGCACCAGTACGACTCTGGAAACATCAACGACTTCTACTACTACCGAGACTCAAACGACTCCAACCACGAATACCACTGAAACGACTTCAACGTCGACTACAACCTCCCAGACTGAAACTACTACAACAAGCACAAGCACAACTGATACTACAACGACTTCTGAAACAACAACGACATTAACAGTTGAAATTCCAACGACTTCGAACGAGCCAGAAAGCTCCTCCACTACTTGTACAGATGAGGTCACGGAATTATAGTGTATGTTGATGAAGAAGTGGCTCCTACAACCGCCGCGCCGCCGCAGCCTAGTATTGTTCCTGCCAAAGCCAGGAAGCAATGAGGCTTTACTTATGTTTATTCTCTCGCCTCTCCATCTTTATATTTCTTCTCGTAGTTCTTATTTAGCCTTTTCTTCTCGCCTGCTTTGGAACAATGAGATCATATTTATCGCGTTAATTATAGACGTCAATACTTGGCCACATGGTTCGAACAACCCACGTCCTCTTCGACATGGACGGCCTCCTACTAGAAGACCCATACTCCGATGCAAACAACAAGATCCTCGCCCGTTACGGCCTCGTCTACACCTGGGAGGTAAAGCAAAAGATCATGGGGCACAAGGAGACCGATGCCGCAAAGCTGTTTCTACAGCACTACAAGATCCCAATGTCTCCTGAAGCATATCTCACCGAGAGAAAGCGGATTTTGGCGGAACTGTACCCTTACTGCAAACCGTTGCCAGGGGTTATGAAGCTCGTTCAACATTTGAAGGAACATAACGTTCCTATTTGTGTGGCGACGAGTAGCACGAGAGATGCGTTTATTATGAAGTCAAGTAAGAATGAGGAACTGTTTCGACACTTTGACGGGAACGTCACTTGTTCTTCTGACGGGCATATTCAGAGGGGGAAGCCGGCTCCTGATTTGTTTTTGGCTGGAGCGAATTCACTTGGTCTTCAAACAGATGTCGGGAAGAATAATAAGAATTGCCTTGTTTTTGAGGATTCGCCTATGGGAGTGAAGGCGGGATTAGTGGCGAATATGAACGTTGTTTGGATTCCTGATGAGAACTTGACGCTTGATGAAGATTTGGTGAAACGATGTGTCAAGGTCTTACGGAGTATGGAGGACTTTGTGCCGGAAGAGTTTGGATTGCCACCATACCCGTTGTAACTCAAATAATTATTACACGAATTAATCAAAGCTGTGAACGCAATATTTGTTAATTCCACGTTGGTAGCTCTGCAAGTGGCGTAAACTTTGACTCGAAAGCCAAGATGCAAACACACTGCATCTTCGACGAAGACTCCCAAATTCCATTGGAATCTTTCCATATATTTCTATTGGTGTTTGAAAGGCTCGTTTGCGCCTGATTGAGATAGAGAAAGGTATTGTTGAACAATGGGAAGCAACCTATGGGTGTGTCAACGGAAATTGGAGCAATAGATGAATGGTTGCCAATCCACGCTGGAGGATCTACACGCAGTGAGGCATTAGTTGCGGACTTTGAAGGCATCCATTTTGATTGGGTTCGCAATCACCCACTCACCAAAATCTCCAGCAAAATCTCGAAGAAGATGAAGACAACGCACTTCAAGGCGGTGTTCAAGCTGCGGCTTCTGCTCGCTCGCAGGGAGTTCCTATCCATCTTCTCAGGGGTCGTCTTTCCCTTCTTTATGGTGGGCTTTGCGGTTGCGATCGCTGCTGCCATCCCAACTATTGAGTTCCCAAGCGTCACTGTGAAGAGACCTCTTGTTAGTGCAGCGAATCTACCATACGAAAATGGATTGCTCAAACTTGGGCTCGTGGTTGACGGTGAGTCGGTCTTAAATTGATTGCTTTTGCTACGTAGCAACAGAGTCCCTCCAGGCATCTTGGTCCACTTCCTTTTCTGCCTTAAGTGCTGCAACTCCCAATGTCTCGTTTACAACTTTCCAAAGCATTGATTCCTTCAGTGTTGCTGACACGGCCAATCTCTTGGACTCCTCAAACCATATTACCCTGGTGGATACTACTTCAACAACTCCGCCGCTACCTTTTCTGGTGTAGAATCAAATGGAAAGCAAGATTTGGGATACACCATTCTCCTCGAGGGATCTCAAGCAAATGCCGGATATGGTCTTTTGAATGGGTTGATCTCCCAAAAGTCCAACCTGTTGATTGGAACCAATTTGCCAGCACCATTTATTTTCCCTCAAGTTGCTACGTTTGTGACTGGCCAGCTTGTCGATATTGCCGCCCAAATTGTACCGAGTTTTATTGTCAATGCTCTCACCTTCACTGTATTGAATGTGGCTGAAGCCCGTGTGAAGGAAAATGAGAATGGAGTCGTCAGTCAACTGTTCTGACTGGTCTTGATACTCGCGCATTCTTTTTGGCAACTGCTTTCGCGGATGGCCTTATTTACCTCTGGGCTGTGGCTTCGTCCCTCTTTTTCCTCTGCGCATTGGGATTCCAATGAAAATGGCGTTTATTGTTCAAGCAAGTATGGCTGGATATGTGATTCCCATGATTCTCTATGGATTTGTCGTTGTTCCGGCTGGATACTGTATCTCATTCTGCTTCAAGAAGCCAACTAGTGTTGGAACAGTGGGGGCATCCATTCAGACTCTCGTTGTATTCGTTCCATATTTCATTGTTCAGTTCATTACCAAGACTGTATCACGCGGAGCCTCAATTGGATTCACAGCGCTAGCCCCTTCATTTGGATTGTATAGGATCATCACAGTGAATGCTCTGTCAGTGCAAACCGGAAAGCCTTATACTCTTGCAGACGTATTCAACATCAACAACGAAATCTTGCCTCTTATGCTGGTCTTTGTCATCCAATTCATTGTGTACTCTCTTCTCGCAATTCTGCTTTTCCACCTACAACGTAACAACATCACATTCTTGGAATTTTTAAGTCGCAAGCAAACCGCAAACATGCGTGCAAAAGCTGCCGAAGCTTCACAGGATTTGGAAGCTACCCTTGCAGACGATTCTAGCTTCCCTCTTGACTCCCAACTCAACTCTGAAATTGAATACCTTCGCACCCATTCCTCCAACGACGCGTTTGATGATGATCGTATGCAAATGGTTGTTGAAGGTGTTGGGAAAGTCGTCAACTCAAACGCAAGTGGAAGTAAGCGCAAGAACTTGGTTATTCTGAACGACTTGTGGTTTGGTGTTCGAAAAGGAGAGTGTTTCGGCTTTTTGGGACCAAACGGTGCTGGTAAATCAACAACCATGAAGATTCTGACAGGGTTGGAGACTCTCACGACTGGACGCGTGCGGTTTTCAGCGGATTCGAAAGATGTGTTGACAGCAACAAGTATTCCAAAGTGGGTTGGAGAGAATATCGGGTACTGTCCACAACAGATGCTCTTTGGCAGAAATTGACTCCGTATGAGCATTTGGTTTTGTATGCTGCTATTCGAGAGATTCCAGACGTTTCTCGTGCAGCAATGGAGGCTCTTGAGACTGTTGGGATCAAGAAACACGGTGCTCGTGTTCAAACCCTTTCTGGAGGTAATAAGCGGAGACTCATGCTTGCCATTGCGACCATTGGATCACCAAAACTGATTTTCTTGGATGAGCCAACTACTGGTGTTGATATCGCGATTAGACGATCTATTTGGACTGCAATTGAAGGATTCAAGAAAACAAGTGCCGTGATATTGACGAGTCATTCGATGGAAGAAGTCGATGCTTTGAGTGATCGTATTGGTATTCTTGTGAACGGCAAGCTTCGATGTTTGGGAACGTCTCAGTATTTGAAGTCAACTCATGGAGCGGGATATGTTGTCACCCTCCGAACTGATACCGAAGCAAACGCAATTAAATCTCAGAAATGGCTTACAGACAAGCTGAACGCTTTGGGTCATTTGACGCGTTGTACCAGAATGATTGGTTGCACTGTTGTATTTGAAGTTTCATCAACTGATCACAGTGTAAAACACTCGGTGGGCCTCTTGGAAGATGTATTTGGCGTGTTGAGGAAGAAGGAGGAGGTTGGAGTGAACGACTTTTCTGTTGCTCAAACAACATTACAGCAAGTCTTCATTGACTTTGCAAAGAGGCAGAAGGAGCTCAAGTCGTTTTAGTTATTGTATTGTATGTTGAAAGAATAAAGATCGGTATCGATAGTGTTTGTGACACAAACACTCAAAGTGCAAATAAGAAAAGAAAGTGAGTTGAAAGACGACAACAGTTTTTGCTTTTTGCGGTGCACTTGCTCTTGTATTGGAACAACCAGATTTGGATGTCTACTCAAAATCCAGAAGACAGAGGCAAAGTCTTTAACTTTGTGTCAGTATCTTCGGCACTACAAATGTGAAACCAACACAATCTTTACACAAATTTATTCAAGAAACCCATTCAAGAAGCTTGCCTTTGGTCATCGTCTTTATCATTCAAAGAAAGGAACACTTGTTCTAATGTGGTCTGTCCAAGACCAATCGCATTCACATCCTTCAATTCACCGACATCAATTAATGCGTTCAGTTTAGTAAACAAGCCAGAAAGAAGCTCTGAATACTCAAGAGACGTGATTTTCTCTGGCTTGACAAGTGTAATTGATCCTGTTGTGCTTGATGAAGCAGTCAAATCAGCGGCAGGGAAAACTTGTTTGACTGCGTCAAGGATTTGGTCAAAGTTTCCACCTTCCTTCACATCAACCATCATGCGGAAACCAACACCAAATTTTCCCTTCAAGAACAAAGAAGTGCCAATGGTTTGGAATTCTCCCTTATTCAAGATAGCAATTCGATCTCCAAGTGTATCAGCTTCTTCCATTGAATGTGTTGTGATGATGATAGTTTTGTTTCCCTTGATTTCTTGAATCAACTTCCAGACTTTTTCCGTGGCTCCAACATCCATTCCTGACGTGGGTTCATCCAACAAAATCAACGATGGGTTTCCGAGAAGAGCAATCGCGAGACTGAGTTTTCGCTTTTGACCACCAGATAAAGAAACTGTTCTGACATTGGTTTTTAAAGCCAAATCGACATCTTCCAGCAATGCATCAATGTATTCATTGAGTAGTTCAGATTGGGTTTTCTTTGGACTGCTTGAAGGGAGGACAACAATTCCTTTGAGGGCAGCATAGAGGATCAAATGCTCTTTACAAGTAAATGATGGAAATAGGACATCAAATTGTGGGCAGACACCAAGGTTTCGGCGAATGAGGTTCAGCTCCATTGGTTTGCTTGTGTCAAGGAAAGAATATCCTCTTGGGCTGTTAGTTTTGGTCTTGACCACCATTTTACCAGCAGTGGGTAAGAGACCACCCGATAGGATTGAAAGCATTGTCGTCTTTCCACTACCGTTGTGTCCTACAATCAAACAGGTCAGACACTTACAAGTAATATATAGAACAAAAAGTCTCACCAAGAAGAGCCAAGGTTTGGCCTGAATGAAGATCAATAGAGACATTATTTAAAGCCACAACTTCTTTGGGAACCTCTTTTTCATCTCCACCAACATTGACATTGACATCGACATCTTTTCCTCGTTTCTTTGACAGCCATTGATGAAATAAGCCAATGGGTCCCAAATGTTTCTTTTTGGAGCCGGGAAACTTCATAACAATATTCGCAACACGTACAGAATGCTTTTGCTTCTCGCCAACAGCAGTAAAATCCACCAACTCAATATCATCTGATGCTTCCTGGTGTATAGGAGCAATCTCATCCAGATCCCCTCCCAACACAGCTTCGTTTACACTTTCGGGAATCCAAAACTTCTTGTCAAACAAGAAAGTGATTGGAAGACCTTTCTGATCTTTTCCTGGATAAAGCTTTTCAAGAACCCAAGAGAGGATGAACCAAATAGGAATATCAACAGCTAGCATAATAACAGCAGTTCGAATCTTTGGGTAGTTAGAAAGTGTGGTTAAGTTTACAGACTGTAGGATAGTCTCTTGAGAAAATATGAGATCCAGAATTCTACCAAAGCAAGCGTGGGGAGATAGCAACCAAACAGTCTGAATAGCCGTAGAGACTCCGCTCTTGTCAAACAATGAAAGTTTTCCAACAGCATACATGGCAAGTCCAAGATACAAAGAAATGAACGACATTCCAGTTGATTGACGGGGATCAGGGAATATGACTGATAAGAAGTATCCAAATGCAGCGCACAGCATAGAGTACAACACAAGGATTACACCAATTAGAACAGGTGACGCGTAAATGAACACTTTTCCGAAAGTGCAGAGAACAATTGTCACAACAATCATGACGGGTAAGGAGGAAATAATTTGGACAACCAATACTGAGAAAATGTAGACCGTCTCGTTCAAGCCCATGACAACCATGCCAGGACGTAAAATTGCTTTGTCATTGGCAAGTGCTCGAGTTGCATTGGCAGTCACTGTTTGGAACATCAAGATCATATAAAAGACAATCTGAACTCCGACTGAGATTTCTTTGATATTTATAGAAGCGAATCTGACACCATTGTTTGCAGTGTACGTGAGGGGACTTTTGAGCTTTGGGGTACCAGGGGGACCAATCAATGAACGTTGCGCGTTGATGATAGCTCTATCCAAGTATGCTTGAGCAGTTGTATAGCCTACAGCGTTATAGTTGGAGGAAGCGAAGAGAGAATCTAGCACCCAAATGTAGTAAACTGTATCGAAATTTGTAACGTTCACAGCCTGGAGTTCAAGTCCCACAAACAAAGACTTGTCATTTTGATTGCGGTAGTCTGTCATGGCTTGTTCCGAAGGAAATGCTTTAAGAGCATTAGTCGCTGTAAATTGCGGTTCTGATTCGGCAATCAATTGTGCAAGCTCCGTGAGAATGGCTTGCGAGGCTGCTTGAGGAAGTGAGCTGTTTGGCTGGATATATCCCATGGCGATGCAATTTGAGGCATCAGGACAGAGAGATGCAAGAGTTGGCAAGGTTTCGATGGAGACTGTTTGATTGTACTCGTCAGCCAAACAATCATTAAACAACACTAAGCAGCTTCTTACAAGAGCCAGGAAATACAGCGAGACCAAGGTTGAGCATAACCAAGATGAAGAGAAAGAGGAGTGTGCCCAAAATATCGTTCGCAACAAAGGCAGGTTCCCGCTTCTTCATTGAGAAGTTCCACTTGATAAGCTGGATCAGTTGTCTGCGCCAGCTGAACTGGCGCTCGCAGTGGAAGTCCGCTGCTCGCATTGTGATGGTAGCCTTTGTGTTTGAGGAGGTTTCAAGCAGGGTTTTAAGTGTAAATTGGATACTTGAAAAGGTGTGCAAATCGTGGGCCTCAGTCCGCAACAACCTCCACTCAAACAGATTCAACGGCCGCTTCAACCACAACAACACAAACACACTCGCGCGCTCCTTCTTTCTTCTTCGACGCAAACGATGAACAACCCACGTCTTCTTCGGCATGGACGGCCTTCTACTCCGATGCAAACAACAAGATCCTTGCCCGTTATGGCCTCGTCTACACCTGGGAGGTAAAGCAAACGATCATGGACACAAGGAGACCGATGCCGCAAAGCTGTTTCTGCAGCACTACAAGATCCCAATGTCTCCTGAAGCATATCTCACTCAGAGAAAGCGGATTTTAGTGGAACTATATCCATATTGCAAGCCGTTGCCAGGGGTTATGAAGCTCGTTCGACATTTGAAGGAACATAACGTTCCTATTTGTGTGGCGACGAGTAGCACGAGAGATGCGTTTATTATGAAGTCGAGTAAGAATGAGGAACTGTTTTGACACTTTGACCTTCTGACGGGCATATTCAGAGGGGGAAGCTGGCTCCTGATTTGTTTCGTTTGAGCGAATTCACTTTGAAGACTGGATTAGCGGCGAATATGAACGTTGTTTGGATTCTTGACGAGAATTTGACGCTTGATGGTAAAACGATGTGTCGGAGTATGGAGGACTTCGTGCCGGAAGAGTTTGGATTGCCACTCTACCCGTTGTAACTCAAATAAATTATTACACGAAATAATTAAAGCTGTAAATGATGATATTTGGTAATTCCACGTTGACAGCTCTGCAAGTGACACAAACTTTGACTCGAAATCCAAGATGCAAGCACATTGTATCTTTGACATGGATGGTCTCCTCATTGACACTGAAAGTATCCACATCCGCGTGAATAACGAAATATTGGCAAGGTACGGCCTCACCTGGACGGAAGACATCAAAGTCAAGATGACGGGAACCAAAGAACGAGATTCAGCAACATCCTTCGTGGAACATTATCAGCCTCTTGGAGTCCCCCTCACAGTTGATCAATACCAAGCGGAACGAAAGGAGAAAGTGATTAGTAGGATGGCAGATTGCAAACCGCTTCCGGGAGTAGTCCGCCTTGTTAAACACCTCAAAGCCAATAACGTGCCCATCGCGATTGCAACGTCGTCAACTCGGTTTATGTACAATCATAAGGCCAAGAATAATGCGGACTTGTTTTCTCTGTTTGGTGATCACGTTGTTTGCTCTGACGATGAGGGAATCGTGAAGGGAAAACCTCACCCGGATTTGATTCTTGCTGGCGCACGATCATTGGGGCAATTTGTTTCTACGAGTGATGATAATTCGCATTGTCTTGTGTTTGAGGATTCTGAGTTGGGAGCGATTGCTGGGTTGAGGGCTAATATGCGGGTTATTCTCGTGCCTGATGAGAAGGCGGTGATTGATCCTGACGTGTTGAGTAAATGCGCGAAAGTGTTGAAGAGTATGGAGGACTTTGTTCCTGACGAATTTGGACTTCCTCCCTTTCCCAATTTATGAAATGAATAAGGATACCGTTTATTTATAATTCAATGATCAGAAACTATTACGACCTGCGTAATTTGTTGTTGTTTTCAATAATGGATAAGATTGGCAAAGTTAACCACTGCCTTAGACCCCGGTAACGAAGTCCACGTTGGATTCGCCTCATAAATCGCGTAATCAGGTCCAACACCTCCATACCGTCCATTCGGCAACACCGCAACACGAGTCACACAACAAAACCCACGCGCTAAAACCCACGGCGCGTATAACCCTGCTCTCGTATACACGTTCATGTCAGTTCCAACCCCTACAATCACACCATTCCGAATCGAAATGTCCCACACGCTTCCTGACTTTGGTACTATCGCCCAACTCTGATAATCATAAACGTACAACTGGTTGTCCATCCCAACACCAACGATTTGGTCCGCGTCGAAATCATACGCGATGCTTTTGATTTGTCCAGAGGATTGTTTTTCGCATTGGGAGTTTATGTATAGGGATGTGCAGAAATAGAGTTTGTTGTCTGCACCGACTATCATATACGTGCCGTGGACTTCGATAAGGTCTAGGATGGGCATGGTTGATGGGATTTGCGTCCATGGGTTTGTTAATGCGTCGGCGCGTTTTCCCCATAGTGAGTTGTCTGGACCGATTCCGACGAGGAGGTTTACAAGTGGCATTGTCGTGAATGGAATCGCGTTGATGACGGAGTTGGAGTTTGGATTAATGTCCATGGAGATTGGAGGTTTACTTTTTGGTATAACCGCAAGTCTACGCCGACGCCGAGAATCGTACCGCTTGAGATGAGTTGGCTTGTGCGTAACACGCAGCACCCGTTTGGGACTTTTATCCATTGGCTTTCTTGATCGGCTTTTGTCCACATTGTTCCGTCCCATGCTGTGCCGAGTAACACGCCGTTTGTGAGGAGGGTGACGTCGACGACGCGGCCGGAGATTGGGACTAGGTTCCAGGGACTGAGGAGGCCGATTCGGATGTAGACTTGGTCGTCGAGACCGACGCCGATGAATTTGTTTCCGCGAGGTGCGTATTCGATGCTTTTTACGGAGCCGGAGTTGGGGACTAGGGTGCATGTGAACCATAGCGAGAGGCCGGGGCAGGTGTAGAGTTGGTAGTCTGTGCCAACGACTAGGAAGGACGCGTCTGGGAGTTGGACGAGGTCGAGAGCTCGGACTGGGCCTGGTAAATTTGCCAGCGCATGTGGGATAGGGATGTGTAAGAGAGGGTATTGTCTGCAGAGATTCCTATGACTTGGTCGTCTACATAATTCGTAAAATCTTTGAAGATGGTGAATATTAGTTAGGATGCAGTAGTATAAATGAGGGAGTAAACAAAATTCACCAGAGTATTCTTCGCACAGGCCAAGATCTTTCCAGTCTCCCTTCATCCAAATAAAATTGTGATTGTCATAGTTGACTTGAGTTCCATCAATCATTTTCGTGGCTGTCGTAAAGTAATTTGGATAGCATTCGGGAACCATAGTAGAGTCACAAGACGACGAAGACTCCCAAATTCCATTGGATCTTTCCATATATTTCTATTGGTGTTTGGAAGGCTCGCTTGCGCCTGATTGAGATAGGGAAAGGTATTGTTGAACAATGGGAAGCAACCTATGGGCGTGTCAACGGAAATTGGAGCAATAGATGAATGGTTGCCAATCCACGTTGGAGGATCCACACGGTTTGGGGCATTAGATGCGGACTCTGAAGGCGCAATGTCTTGAATGACTTATTGTGGGCAATTAATTTAAGTGAGTCCTTAAACAAACCAAAAGAGACATCGATGATTACCATTCGCAGCAACTCTATTTGATCGCCCATTATCGGAAGAGGGTGGTGCAGATTGAAAAGTGCCGGACGAAGTGCCAGGTAGTCCAAAGATTGGTTCATCAACTAGCAATTGCATTACAAAGTCGATCATTAATGAAGATGAATGGCAATATATATGGCTACTTACACTTTTGTATTTGTGTTGATGGATCTGGGGTTGTTATCTGTACCAACGAATGCCAGTTTCCAGCTAAGCCAAGGTCAGCGATGCAGCTTATCTAAAGCAGAAACCTACTTTCCGAACTGGCGTCGTTCCAGGAGGCAGCTAAAGCTACCCCCAGAAGAGCGAAAACGATCATTGCTTGTTCGCAAGATTTTAAATTGGGCTTTCCCTTGTGTGAAATTAGTTCTTCTGATCCATGAATTAATTTAATTTCTACTCGAGTCTGCATACATGTCAATTATCTGAAAAATTAAGTAAGTAACACTGTTCTTGTTGTTCTACATTATTATTTATTTCATCTCAATCAATTTGGTGTAGAAATGGAAGTTCCAGCACCTGCATCACCAGGAACACCAGGAACAGGACCGTCACCACACGTGTTCCTCCGGATCGCGCTTGATCAGATCGGGGCGACACCCGAGGCCAAGAAGGTTGGGGGACTCCTTGATGCGGTGACAGCCGCCAAGGGTGTTCTTGTCACGTTGGAAGGAAAGCCGCTGAGTTTCGAAACGGCGAAAGTAGCTGAGGCGCAGGCATCGCGGCTCTTTCTTCCGCTCAAGATCTGCTGCGTGGGCAAGGTGGGATCGCTGGCAGCCGTGGCCGTGGACTGTCTGGGCAAGACGCTCCAGTACAACTACTGGACCCCGTTTCTTGAAGCAATTGGTGCAGAAGAAGAGGAAGATGCGATTGAGCTGAAGGAAGATGGTTTGTTTTGTTTACTGAATAACTTCCACCACTCACCAATCCAACAACAACAACTCACTCGCTTCAAAAACAGAATCCGAGGATGCTTCCGCCTTCGCCCTGGCCCAACCGCAACCAACCTCTGGTTCCGAAACAGAGCAAAACAAGGCGCCAAACCTTCTTTCGCAAATCGTAAATGCAATCTGCGACGCGCCCGGAGCCGCAACAACGGACTCATCCGCGGAAGACAAGGTGCATTTGCAGGTCGTGAAGGCCCTTGGTGCGGCCGTTCTCGCGGGACAGTCAACGGCCGCTTCAACAACAACAACACAAACACACTCGCGCGCTCCTTCTTTCTTCTTCGACGCAAACGATGCCGATCAGGTCAGACAACTCAAACAACGAACGGTACACGGCCAGGTTCTGCTCAGGGCACTCAGAACTACGTTCAATGTCTTTCTCCTCTCGCGTTCTCCGGCCACTCAGATTGTTGCTCAGGCTGCTCTCACTCAAATGATTCAGTCCATCTTTGGCAGGGTCCCAAAAGGATTTGCTCTCCTTGGTTCTGCGTCCTTGATTGCCGATTCAGAGTCTAGTGAAGAAGATGCGACACAACAGCTGCAGCAATTATATCCCAATGGCACCACAATGCCTGACGTGGATGCAGCCACTCTTGCCGTGTTTGATACAAACGTCAAGGATTGTTTCTTGGTATTCCGTGCTCTCTGTAAAGTTGGCATGAAACCACTCCCAAACACTGAAGGAATTGACCTTAAATCAGTTGCGATGCGATCAAAACTTCTATCCCTCCATCTCCTCCACACAATCATGTGTTCCCACCTTCACATCTTTTATCTTAACACTCCGTTCGTCTTCTCCTGGGAAGTCATTTCAACCCTCCCAGACCCATCCACAAACCCACATGTAGACATCTCAACCCCAACCCTCTTCATCCACGCCGTAAAACCCTACCTCATGCTCACAACAACCAGAAACGCAGTCTCAATCGTCCCCCAAGTCTTTGACGTCTCAATGGAACTCTTTGGCCAAACCCTCCTCCACCTCCGCGTCTTCCTCAAATCCGAAATCGCAGTCCTAGTCTCCGAAATCCTCCTCCCCATCCTCGAATCCAAATCCACACTCATCACATTCCACCAACGCACATCCCTCCTCAAAATCCTCACCTCCATCCTCACAAGCGAAAGCGGCGGCGGGAAAGAAGGAAGACTGCTTGTAGACATGTACCTCAACTACGACTGCGACCCAGAAACAACATCCACCCGCGAAAACCTATGGGAACGCTTCGTCACCCTCCTCTCCCGCGTAATCACAACTCCCGGGAAATCAGACCCACAATCATCTCCCTCCACAGCTCACACACAGCAACTCGCAGCCGCGACTGCAAACACGATCGGCGCGACAAAGAATACGGTTATCAGACCCATGACGACACAGGCACTGACGAGTTACACCAAAGAGCAGTTGCGCGAGTTGTACAGCACCAGTGGCGATTTTGGGGAGTTGCGGAAGCGTGGGGTTGAGGTTCTTGTGCGTGGTGTGCTTGGACCTGTTGTCTCGTGGGGTTGGGATAAGTGGGTGAAGGATACGGAGGAGGGGAGGGAGACGGCAAGGGATGTTGTTGCGAGTACTGAGGTGTTGAGTAATGGAGTTGGTGAGGAGGGAGGTAGTACGGCTAGTTTGTTGTTGTCGCCTGTTGTGGGTGGTGATGCTGGATCGAGTCCTGGAATGCACTGGCGAGTGATGATCCTTTGCAGTTTGAGGAATTGAGGTTGAGGAAGCAGACTCTTTTGGAAGGGATCAAGAAGTTTAACGAGAAGCCAAAGAAGGTAAGGTTTTTACATTTTTTCAATATGTGGCTGATTGTTGCTGCAGGGAATTCAATACCTTTTGGAGAATCGAGCGATTGCATCTCGTACACCAACTGATATTGCTTCCTTCTTGTTGACAACTGAAGGGTTGGACAAGAACATGATTGGAGAGTTCTTGGGTGAAGGGTAAGTCGCAAGAATCAGGTTTTGAAATTGTATCTGACATAAAACACAGAAATGACGAAAACATTGCAATTATGCATGCTTTTGTGGATCTGCAAGATTTCACGTCAGTTCCGTTTGTGGCTGCTCTCCGAAGCTTTTTGCAACATTTCCGTCTGCCAGGAGAAGCCCAGAAAATCGATAGATTCATGTTGAAGTTTGCTGAAAGATACCTCCAAGGAAATCCTGGACAGTTCTCATCTGCTGATACTGCCTATGTTCTCTCTTACAGTGTTATTATGCTTAACACGGATCAACACAACCCTCAAGTCAAGAAACGAATGACCAAAGCTGATTTCTTGAAAAATAACCGAGGCATTGATGGAGACCAAGACCTTCCCGTCGACTTTATGGAAGGAATCTTTGATGAAATCAGGAACAACGAAATCGTCCTCAAAGATGAACAGCCCGCAACCGATGCTGCCACTGCCGCAGCCGCCAACATTCCTGCCAACCAACGCTTCGAAAAAGCCGCAGCAAACATGGCCCAAAAAACCGAAGAGCGCCTGAAAGCCCGTAAATCCGTCGTCCCCAACGCCTCCAATGGCGGCTCCCAAGACGACCTCATCGTCTCCAACTTCCCCGGAAACTCAGGAACCTTCTACACCGCCACACACTACGAACACGTCAAATCCATGTTCGAAATCGTGTGGATGTCTGTCTTCACAGCCCTCAGTTCCATCCTCCAAGACACAGACGACACGCAAGTTGTCACTCTTGCCCTTGAGGATTCAAACACGCCATTACTATCGCGTGTATGTTCGATATGGATCTTGAACGAAAAGCTTTCCTTAGCACTTTGAATAAGTTTGCGCAGTTGAGTGGTACTGGGGAGGTTAAAGCGAAGAACTTGGAGGCTGTTAGGGTTTTGCTTGAAGTCAGTCGGTCGCTCGGTGGAAGACTGGGAGATGGGTGGATGGAGATTGTGCTTTGTATTAGTGACTTGGAGAAGATGAATACAGGGGAAGATGGAAGCCCTGTTACGAATGGGCGGGCGTCAGTTGAGAAAGCGCGTGCTTCGAATGGACACGGAAGGAGAGCAAGTATTCTGAAGAGATTGTAGCTGTTGCTACGTCTCAAAAATGACAATTCTGTGGATAAGATCTTACATCGTCCGTGAAGTTGAGTGGACCTGCTATCGTTGGGTTTGTGAAAGCGCTTTGTGCTGTCTCATGGGATGAAATCACCTCCTCTGAAAACTCACAACATCCACGGATGTACTGTCTACAACGACTCGTTGAATCTCGTACTACAACATGAACCGTATCCGTGTGGAATGGTCTCAGCTGTGGGCGATTCTCGGACAACATTTCAATCAAGTCGCTGCACACAAAAACAGTCAGGTTTCTTTCTTTGCGTTGGACAAGTTGCGGCAACTTGCCATCAAGTTCTTGGAGTTGGATGAGTTGCAGAGTTTCAAGTTCCAGCGAGACTTTTTGAAGCCGTTTGAGTATGTGTTGGGGAATAGTCGGGATCCGAAAATGAAGGATATGGCGTTGACTTGTTTGCAGCAGATGATTCAGGGGAAGTCGAAGGCAATTAAGTCTGGTTGGAAGACTATGTTTGCGACTTTTGCAAGGGCTGCCAGGGATGATAATGGTGAGTTTAAGCGTGAGTGTATCTAGGTTTATTGACCAATCTTTACAGAGCAAGTTGTTTCCCTTGCCTTTGATATGATCAAAATGATCTTTAAAAGTCACTTTGACGAAATCATCTCCAACGGTGCGTTCCCTGACTTTGTTACCTGTCTCGTTGCCTTTTGCAAGAACAATCGCTTTGCAAAGACGGGTCTTCACTCTGTAGAGCTCTTGAAACAAACTGTTCCACGCATCTTTGATATGTTGAAGACTACCTCTGGGTCAAAGGTTCTTGAAAGCACAGCTCCAAAGACGAAAGCAGAGTTGCTTTCGGTCACGACTCAAATTATGAATTCAAGCAATTCCTCAGCAAATCTACCTCTTCCAAATCACAACAACGAGAAAACGGATGATTCAGCAGATACACCTGAAGAAACCTCATTCCGATACATATTCCCCGTCCTCTTTGGATTCCACGAAGTCATCATGTCATGTGATCTCGAAGTACGAGCACGCGGTCTCGGATACCTCTTTGACCTCCTCAAAATCCATGGAACAGAGTTCTCGCATGACTCATGGGAAGTGATTGCGAAGGGTGTTTTGTTCCCCATGTTTGATGACTTGAAGTATTCGAGGCAGAGCATAAGAAGATGGATGAGCGTGAAGATTTGACGGTTTGGTTGAGCACGACGTTAATTCAGGCGTTGAGACAGATGGTTGATTTGTTCACGTATCATTTTGAGATTTTGAGGTTTGGTATTGATGGATTTTTTGATATTTTGGTTGCTTGTATGACTCAAGGTAAGGTCTTTTGGTGTCTGGGAGAAATACGGTACTGATGATTCTTTGTTAGAAAACGAAACTTTGGCTAGAATTGGGTCAACTTGTCTTCACCAGTTTATTGAAAACAATTTGGACAAGTTTGATGAAAAGTTGTGGGATCGCATCTGTCAGACTTTCCAGAGTCTGTTTTCCATCACGACACCAAACTTGTTGTTCTTTGATTACCATGAACAAGTCCCAGAGGCACCTTCTGGCGTGATGGCTCCACCTGAGGGTGATGAAGCGGAGGCTTTGGAAAGGGCAGCTGAAGAGCGCAAGTTCCTGTGGAAGAAGTGGATCGAGATGTTGGATCAGAGTCGATGGCTCAACACATGCAATCTGTGACGAGTTTGACGGGCACTTCTGCAACTACAAATGAAGTGATCTTCATCAAGGGCGTTCCTCAGCTGGAAGGAAGACCAAAACCAGTGCCAGAAGACTTCCAAGGAATCATCTTGAAGTGTGTGTTGCATCTCTTGGTTGTTCAAACTCTCCACGAAATTTTGACGACTTCTGTCAACAAATCGTCTGCGAACATTACGGAAGCGTCGAATATGGATGAACGAATCTATCGCGCCTTTCAGTGAAACATTTGTTGGTTCTTGTTGGATGTTTTGAACGAAGTTACCGATTCGCAGAGGCGTTCAACAAGGATACTGAATTGCGGTTGGCGCTTTCAGAATGGGATTCATGAAACAGTTGCCAAACTTGTTGAAGCAGGAATGCGCGAGTGTCATTGCGTATATTTCCATTTTGTTTAAGATGGTCATGGACACTCAAGCTGATCGTCAACAAAGCCGTGGTGAAGTTGCTGGGTTATTGATTCCGTGAGTATTGGTGTTGTGGTATGAAAATGATTCTAATTCATTCATGACTAGATTATGTCATCAAGTATTGCACAACTTCAATACGATGGAGCCTGGAATCAAGAACAGAAACGTGAACGCTTGGAAACCTGTTGTATTCTGATTCTCACGGCCATGGCTGATATGGACGATCACTTATTCAAGGAATATTTGCCAAGGCTGTTTGAAGAGACTACAGGAATTCTGTTACAGCCTGAATTAGACTTGGAGATTCGTATTGCATTGCATGCTTTCGTTATTCGTTGTGGATCGTTGTTTGGTGTTGTTGGGAATCAGGAGGTTGTTCCATCAGTTGTTGGAGGCCAGGCTGAGTTATAGATGCTTTTATTTGATGAAATAATGGACAAGTAAAGGTTCAATCAAGTACAGAGGTATTATTCGTCGTCGTCGGACTCTTCTTCCACATGCATTCGATTTCGGTTAACGAACAGATCATCGTCATTGTCGCTTCCGCTTTCGTACTCTGCTTCGTCCTCGGTCGAGTCCTGGTCGACTTCAACAGTTGCGGGAGTCAGGACGGGTGGATCGAGGACCTTGGCCAGGCGTTGTCAGTTCTGAGCAGTTTGACGTGTTCCGGGCGCAGGACACTCAGAATATCGCCGTGGATCTTTGTTGCGACTTCCTCGAGAAGCTCAACGAGAACAAAGGCGCCCAGCTTGACCCAGATCACTTTGTGGAACTTCTTGGGCAGCTGGATCAGCACCATCTGCGTTCCCGTCCCCGCTTCGTCGGTTATCAGAATGTCGTAGAGCCCGCCGCCTCGCACATTGGTTACTCGGCCGTATCGCTGAAGGGGTGTTGTTGGTACGGGGTGTTGTTGATGTCTAATGCCTCCCGCTGGATTTGACGTTTTCCCATCTCGAAAATAGAAAAAAGAAAGAAAGGGGATGAGACATATTATGAGTAACTTTCCTGTATGCCTCGAGGAGACTTAAAGATGGTAATGGGTTTGTCCAAGACTGCTACGAACGCGATCTCAGATATCTATATACGCCGAGCACCCGAAGAGCACGTGGCAAACAATCATGTTTGGACATAGAAATGTCGCCATGTATTTGGGGTTCCGACAAGGTGTTTGACAGGTCTTGACAGCGTTATAAAACTCCGAAGGACTACTCTCTCTTCTCCCTAAAAACTTGCCAAAAAGTCGCTTGTGCTCCGAGATCTTTCTGAATACCACTTTTATATGTACGTATGCATTCAAAGGTATACACGGAAGCTAACGTGAACTCTTGGCAGATTACACTATAATCTCGGACACTGCGAACTTAAGCTGAATCCACTAAAATGGTATGTTGCTAGTTTTATGAAGCGTGTGTTAACAGCACGGCTAGAAATTTGATATCATTCGCATCGCGTTGTTTGTCTTGGCTGACTTGAGTCTCGCCTTTCCCATTGCCGTTCGTCAAAACAATGTTGTCCGTAGAGCTGATGCCACACACCCTATTTATGTTGTTACCAAAGTTATCACGAAGCATCGTCCGGTATGTGTCTCGTAATTCTTATCTCCACTTGATAGCCTGTCAAAACTGACAACGCATCAAATAGCATCATGTTTCTACCATCGAGACTGTTGTTCCAAGCTCGACTGCTCCTGTGATTCCATCTTCTGTAACAGAACCTGTGGCCACAACATCTCCCTGGGTCGTTCCATCCTCCACGGAAGCTATTTATACCTCCATTCCTCCTGTTTCTTCTCCTGGAACTACTGAGCCAGTCGTCGAATCTTCCACTACTACTGAAGTTCCCGCGACTACTCCATGGACCCCTCCCGCTCCATCCTCGACCGAAGTTGTGTACACCTCTATTCCACCGGTTACTTCTACTGAGCCGGTGGTTGAATCTTCCACAACTGTCGAAATTCCTTCCACCAGTCCATCGGTTCCTCCAGCTTCATCCACAGAGGTTGTGTCTTCATCTGTACCACCAGTTACTTCCACGGAACCAGTCGTCGAAACTTCGACTACAGTCGAAATTCCATCCCCAACGTCATCTGCAACGGAAGTTGTGTCTTCATCTGTGCCACCAGTTACTTCAACAGAACCAGTCGTCGAAACCTCGACTACAGTCGAAATTCCATCCCCAACCTCATCTGCAACGGAAGTTGTATCGTCATCCGTTCCTCCTGTTTCTTCAACGGAACCAGTCGTCGAAACTTCGACCACCGTCGAAATTCCTTCCACAACACCTGCTTCATCAACAGAAGTTCCATCCACTTCTGCTCCTGGCACCACAGAACCAGTTGTCGAACCTACCACCTCGTCCGCAGTTGAACCAACTACTGCCAGCACCACTGTGGAAACTACTCCAGTTATTTCTTCCACGGAAGTGGTCACTTCAAGCACTGAAACGGTTGCTCCAAGCTCTACTGTTCCTGAAACCAGCAGCGAAGCGCCAACAACCGAGACCACCAGCACTTCCACAACTACAACGGAGACTGAAACTACACCACGAGCACAAGCACTACTTCTGCAACCACAAGCACCAGTACTAGCACCACGGACACCACTGCCACTACAACCACCTCTGAGACCACATCCACATCCACCACTACTACTCAGACAGAGACTACCACCACTAGCACAAGTACTACTTCTGCAACTACTAGCACAAGCACCAGCACAACTGACACTACTTCAACATCCACCTCTACAGAAACGTCGACCACATCAACCACCACGTCTCAAACTGAGACCACCACGACCAGCACCAGCACTACTAGCGAAACCACCACCACGTCTACAAGCACCACACCAACTACCACTACAACTGAAACCACTTCAACCACGACTGAAACTACTACTACGGACACTACCACAACCGCGACAACTACCACTACTGCTGAACCTACCAGCGAGGCTACCACTGTTGAGACAACTTCCAATGCGCCATCAGTTGAGACCACCAGCAGCGTCGAACCAACTTCATCATTGCCTGCTGAAACCACAACAACCACTTGTCTTCCAGTCACGAGTTCGTTACTGTGTGGGACGATGAAGTCGCTCCATCTCCAAGCCCAAGTCCACTCCCATTGAAGCAAAAGAAGAAGGCTCAGAAATTGTAGTTTATTGATATCTCTCTCTTGATACCCCCCAAAGCTTGTTTTCTTTTCATTTATATATCTCCTTTGATTCTCAGTTCTCGAAGTCTCTCTGTTATAATAATATATTCAGCTTATTTAATCACTTTGTTTTTCCCATAATACTTCTACCTAAGTCCGAAATGCAGGACGACTTTGAGTCCACGGCGTAGAACTGGACCCTTCGGCTACAGAGCTTGTTTTGCTAGGGTATTTGAGAATTGTTTTGAAACTCCGAAATTCCGTGTCCCTCTCGGGCTGTCAAAACCTGTCAACGTCAATGAACATCAAAACACCAAACCAAAAAAACGTCATTCAAACAGTATCAGTAGTCCTGTCAACTCAACGTAAGATATAACTGTGATTCTGGTTCTGTTTGCTAACTTTACGCGCTCGATTCCACAGTATTGCTGTTCTCAGAATGATGGTGAGCTTGCTTTATCCTTGAATACGTTGTCTGATGTCTCCATCCTATTAGTTCTTGAAAGTCAACTTGATTCTCGTTGTCGCGATGTTTGCGATGTTGTCTGAAGCGTTTCCTGTTGCGATGCAGCACAGAAATGTCGCTCGTCGTGCTCCAAAGCATAAACCATATTATATTACGAAGTACTTTACAAAGCATCCATCGAGCATCACTGTAAGCCGATTAGATCCGTGTTCTTGATTGGGCAAATAACACGTCTCACAGACATCGGAATACACATCGCCGAGTCCGTCGCCTGTCAACCCGACTCCTCCCGTATCTACGGAGCCATATGTGCCAACCACCGAAACAGCTACTACTTCAACTACAACTACTCAAACCGAAACTACAACAACTAGTACTAGCACCACCGCGACGTCGACAACATCCTCGACTACTTCAACAACTGGAACAACGGAAACTTCGACCACGTCCACAACAACTTCCCAAACCGAAACCACAACAACGAGTACAACCACCACTGAGGGAACAACAACCACATCACTACAACCTCCGACACAACTACGACTCCAACCACAACTACAGAAACCTCAACCACTTCAACTACAACGTCTCAAACCGACACCACAACGACTTCAACGACAACTTCTCAGACTGAAACTACAACTACCAGTACTACAACTACTGATACAACCTCATCAACTACGACTTCGTTGACTACAACAACTCCAACAACTACTACGACCGACACAACCTCCACTTCTACCACTACATCTCAAACCGAGACTACAACGACGAGCACCAGTACAACTGGCACCACATCAACCACAACCTCGACGGAGACTCTTACAACAACGACTTCAACTACAACAGACACGACCACCAGCTCGACAACCACGACGCAGACTGAAACCACCACCACCAGTTCGACAACGACCAAGACATCCACTACAAGTACTACAACTGACACGACAACTACACCGACAACTACCACAACCGACACTTCGACTACGTCTACAACAACGTCTCAGACAGAAACCACTACAACTAGCACGAGTACTACCGCGGAAACTTCGACCACTACCACAACTGAGACCAACACAACAACTACGTCAACAACTACCACGGCCGAAACTTCCACCACTTCTACTACGACTACTCAAACGGAGACTACAACTACGAGTACGACCACAACTGCTGAAACTTCAACTACAACCACAACCGAAACCAGCACAACTCCCACAACCACTACTTCCGAGACCTCAACCACTTCAACAACTACGTCTCAAACCGAAACTACAACCACCGAAACGTCGACAACCACAACGACTACTGAGACTTTGCCTGAACCAACATCTACTACGTCTACTACAACCACTCAAACTGAAACTACAACCACAAGCACCTCAACTACAGGCAAACCACATCCTCGACTACAACTACAGAGACCAGCACCACAGCTACCACTACAACGTCTGAAACCTCCACCACTTCAACGACTACATCTCAGACTGAGACTACAACCACGAGCACTTCCACGACATCCGAGACTTCCACTACTACTACAACTGAGGCACCAGTTCCACCTACCACAACTACGTCCACCACAACAACTCAGACTGAAACAACGACGACGAGCACTACAACTACGGCTGAAACCTCAACAACAACCACAACAACAGAGTCGATTCCTGCACCAACTACTACTACATCCACCACCACTACTCAGACCGAAACGACAACAACCAGTACTTCGACCACTGCTGAAACTTCCACTACAACCACCACCGAAACAAGCACAACGTCCACTTCGACTACATCGGAAACATCAACTACGTCAACCACGACTTCCCAAACCGAAACGACTACAACCAGCACCAGCACAACTGGAACAACAAACACGACTCCAACTACAACAACCGCCACTACATCGACTACTGAGACGTCAACCACTTCAACTACAACTTCTCAAACAGAGACAACTACCACCAGCACAACCACAACTGGTACCACGCCAACCACAACCACGACTTCAACTGAAACATCGACCACATCGACAACAACAACTCAAACCGAAACTACTACAACCAGCACTAGTACCACAGCTACAACCACAACTGAAACGTCGACTACGTCCACGTCAACAACCCAAACGGAAACTACTACAACTAGCACTAGCACCACGGCTACGTCGACAACGACTACAACTGAAGAAGTTCCAACAACAACCGAATTTATTGTGAGTTTGTTTGTTTGAAATTGTGCGTTTATTGACGTTTTCCATCTTAGCCAACGTCGGAATCCCCAAGTGTCACCAGTTCATCTCAAGAGACCACTGTTGCTCCTAGCACGACAACAACTTGTACGGATCCTGTCTTGACTGTCGAGATTACTGAGTACGATGACGAGGTGCCTGCTGTTCCATCACCAACACTCAGCCACATTGTTCCACCACTTCCACCCAAGATCAACTTGATGAAGAAGGTGAAGAACCACTGAGTTTCAGTGTTATTGTTTGGTTGAGGCTACTGGCTTTTCTTTAAACCATTCTTTTTTCTCTCTCTTTCTCTCTCACTCTCTCGTTCCGTCTCTCGTTGAATTTAGTGTCCAAAAAATATAATGTTTATTTATTTGATTTTGATATCAATCGGACTTTAAGAGCAACAAGGGAAAGAACACCAAGCGAGACACCTATGTCTCCGCAAATGGTCAAGTTTGTAAAGAGCTCCATAGTCTGAGGCAAAGAGCCTTTTAGAAATAAAGCCATCGAATATCCGGCACACGCAAGTGTTCCTAATGCGCACACATTGGAAAACAAGCAGTATCGTGACATGATACCGAAACGCTCTATTACTTCCATATCTTCTTCTTCGTATTTACTTGATTTAAGCAGGATGGCGGAAAATAACAGCTTCGAGTGGCAATGACTGAAAAACAAGGCAAAACCTATCATTCCAGCCGCCGATCCACCCAACAATACAAGTGACAGTGCCTCCAGTGCACTATGCTTTGTGTTTTGCATACTGAGGGAATCATTAGAACGCCAACGGGGAGAATACAAAGAGCGGTAATGGCTTTTAAACTGTTTTCAATATAAGGAGCATACGTTGGGATAAGAAAGTCCGGAATACTTCATAGCCTCGTAACCAATTGTACCAAAGGTAAGCAGCTAAAAGTGCAGATGTTGTAAATTGAGCGCACAACAAGGCAGGTCGTTGGCCTGTCGCGTAAAATATTGAGCGTGAAGATTGACGAACGGCGAGAAGAATTGGAAGCGATAAGAGAACGATGTCTCTTTGACTTTTACAGTCGATGGGAGATTGGAATTTTGTTCGGTTGGCGACAGGAGGACAAGCGTTGCGAGAACAGATGTTATTGCTGTGAGGCTTGAGTTATGTAAACGGCGGAACGAAGCCCAGCATCAGATATAATTGAAGTGTAAATGAGAAGTTGCTCATTTTTGTTGGTGAGTTTGTCAGCGGTCTTTCGCCCATTGTATTTTCAAAGTCTGGACCCAACAAAACTTGCACAACTGGCATTAATTGTTATGGTAATTTATTAATGGTTTGGCTTCAATATTAACCTTATTTTCAGAAGACCAAGGCAAATACACCCAAGAACAGGCAAACATCGGCTGCAATCATAACATGCTCATATAATGAAGCGTTTCCATCGTTAACACCTTTAATCTCCAGCGCCATTACGTATCCATAACAAGATAAAGTCAAAATCACACATAAATTTGAAAACAAGCTATACCGTGAAACGATTCCAAAACGTTCGATTATATCTGGGTTTCCTCGTTTTCTGAGCTCCCATTACTCGTCTTGAACTCAATTGCCGAGTAAAGAAACTTTGAATACCAATGACCAAAGAAAAATGAGAATCCCATCACTCCAAAAGCAGTGAAGGCCAAGAGTATATTCGAAATGATTGATGATAACCCCACATCTGATGGATCCATAGCCATAGGAATCACCAGTATTACTTGCGGACCAAGACATAAAGCTGTAATTACTATCAATGATATGCGGATAATCCTTAAAGACAGAGGGATAAAAAGCTCCAAAGACTTCGTGCCCCTTTAGCCAAGAAAACCAAAGGTATGAAGCTTGTAGAAATGCGTTTGAAAGATTTGTTAATAACATTGCGATTCGATTTGAATTTGCATAGTACGTGGCTCGAGCGATTGGTGGACCGTAAGCGAGCTTATCATCGCATATAGAAGCAGATTTTTTGTTGTGAAGTATATATTGTTGGTTTGAGCTATTGTGCCGATTGACGCCAACAACGCGATTAAAGATAGAAAGGATAGAAGCGCGGTGATTGCTTGCGTAATATATACCGAAGCGCTTACTTGAATATCGGCTTCTTGGAAGAAAGCAGTCTCTATTGTGGATTCACCCATTGTTCTTGGTCCCTTGACAATTGAAATTTGAAAGAAAAATTGATGTGACAAAAGTTAAGTACGTCTGGGCCTTACTGGAATTTAAACAATATTACATTGTTGTTACGTTTGAAATTTACAAAGAAACCTCCGACCAGCCCAATCATTTAAAACGAGTATCTAAAATTGTGACTCATGGATACTTCTTGAAACTAGTCTCAGACATCAGAAGACAGCTTGGTCAATGTCAGCCTCACTTTCAAAGCCACAAGCGTCATTGGCCCCAACCACCCAAACACATCTTCTGCAATCAAGACATTCCTGTACCCTCCAAACTCTCAACATCCCCTTGAATCCTCATCACAGCAGCCCCAACCGCACACCCCACAACACCAAACACAAAAACATTTGAAAAAAAGCAGTAACTCGACACAACCCGAAACCGCTCCATAACCACCCAATCCATCACAACCCCCTTCTCCTTCTCCATCCCTTGCAACTCCACAAACCTCCTCAAAAACGCTAAATACTCATGCGAAAACGCAAACGCCAACCCCACAATCGCCGTCGCCGAAACAAGCAACAACCCAACCGAAAGCATCTGCCCCGTCCCCCGCGCGAAATGCACGTTAAGTAGGTGGATTGGGAGGAGGACTAGCTGCGGAAGAATTGAAAGGACTGTTGTCGCGTATACGGCGAGTTTGAGGAGTCTATGACGGGATGGGGTTAGGAATACGCCGAATACTTCGTGTGAGCGTGTCCATATGAACCAGAGGTATGTTATTTGGGCGAGGGCTGAGACTGTGAATGTTGCGGTTTGGAGGAGTGGGAGCCGGTTATGTAGAAGTGGTGCGAAATATTTGTCGGAGGAAGAGGGTTTGGATCATTAGTTGGAGGAATATATTTTTGCGGGATATGAGGCTGCTCCATGATTTGGTGGTTTTGTAGAGGTATGGCGGGAGGAGGAGGACTGTGAGGCCTGTGATGGATGTGAGGGTTATTTGAGTTATTGTGAGTGATTTTCTGAGGGATTCATTCGCGACTAAGGCTGCATCCATATTTGAAGTGAGTTTTCTTCGGAGACTTGAAGGTGGCGATTGACATTGTTGACCAAAACAATGGATATGTGTTACGCCAATCAGAAATAAATGTGGCTTGATAGATACTCTTTCTGACATTATTTTGAATTTATGGGGTTTTGGGACAGTATTCTTTTGATTGAAGGGGTTGTTTTCTGAGTAGCCAACCAAAACCTTCCAACAAAACACTTTCCAAATGTCTCGGTCAGCTGCTGTAAAGCGACTCATGAAAGAGTACATGGACTTGGAGAACGATCCATCTCCAGACTTCATTGCATATCCTGTCAGCGACGAGAATGTCTTTGAATGGTTTGTTTTGTGGCTCCAAAGGTTATGGTGGCTCTTAACCCTTTGTTAAGGCACTTTACCCTCCGTGGACCTGATGAAGGAGGATTCAGCGGCGGAAAGTATCATGGGCGTATTGTGTTTCCTACGGACTACCCGTTCAAGGTAACTGCTGAGGGACGGGGGTTTGTTTGGTTAACAAGTGAGATAGCCACCTGATATGTACTTCCTTACACCGAATGGACGATTTGAGCTAAACAAAAAGATTTGTTTGTCGATTACTGGATTCCATGCTGAGACTTGGCGGCCTGCTTGGTGTGTTTTGTGGTTTTGCGTTGAACACTGTCTGAACAAGGATAAACAGGGGTATTCGATCGGCTCTCACTGCGTTGATTTCATTTTTTCCTACGGAGGGTAATGGAGCGATTGGGGCTTTGGATTATACAGAGGAAGAACGGGCGGTGATTGCCAAGAAGAGTTTGGAATGGAGCTGTAATGGTGAGATTTTATCTGAGTATTCTGTTTATTGAATTATATGATAGGTGCCTGCGAAAGATGCGAGGGAATCAAGATGAAGGATTTGTTGACTGATGAATTGTTAAACAAGGAGAGGAAGAAGGTGGAGGGTGCAGATGAAATCTGCTTTTCAGTGAAACCTGCTGGAGCTGGGAGTACGGAGGCTGCAACGAGCCCTGCATCAGTCGTAGACGCCGCTGCAACAAGTCAAGTACCTTCCACAAGTGTTCCTGCGACTCCCGCAGCTACACCTGCAACTATGAATCAACCTGCACCAACTCCTTCTTCTCCTGCAGTTGTACCTGCCACGATTCCCGCTGTAGTGCCGTCAGAGGGACTTAGACAGCGTAACGTAGCAACTCCAGTTCCAGCGCCTATTCCAGCACCTGTAGCAGCAGCGCCAGCACCAATTCAAATTGATCCAGCCGTTGAATCATATTACCGCCGGAGACGGCAGATTGACACAGCAATTCTTTGTCTCAGCGGCATCTTGTGTTATATAATTGTTCGAAGAATTGGATTGATGGTGACGTCGCTGTGAAATTTCTATGGATATGAATTGATGTAATAAAGGATAATTATCTGAATATTAGTTTGTTGTTCTAGTTCTTGTTTGAGAGGAAGAAAAGAGACGCGCAACCAACCAGCACACAACAAATGGCAAGCACCTCCTTCTCTCCCTCCTCCCTGATCCCTCCCTCCTAATAACCTTAACCAAACCCTTCAAACAACCAACCAACCAACCACACCACCAACCCACTCGCAAAACAGGAAGTTCTCCTCGGAATCACAGGCAAAGACTTTGTTCTCACGGCCTCGGACGCCACCGTCGCCCGAGGAATCGTTGTTCAAAAGCGCGGCGAGGACAAGTCGCGCGCACTCAACAAACACAATTTGATGCTTTTCACGGGCGAGGCCGGCGACACGACCCAGTTTGCAGAGTACATTCAGTGCAATACTCAGGTGGATTGCTTGGCTTATTGGCGTGGCTGCTAACACAGAAGGATAGCTGTACAGAATGCGCAATGGCATGGATCTTAGCACGAAGGCCGTTGCTTCCTATGTCAGGAAGGAGCTGGCTACCTCCCTCCGTTCAAGAGTACGTGTCTTCATGGCTTCACAGCACGAAACAACATAATTAAATCAGGATAATTAGAACCCATACACCGTCAACCTGCTTATTGGTGGTGTCGACCCTAAAACTGGTACTCCATCACTTTACTGGCTCGATTACCTCTCGTCCTCAGTTAAACTCAACTATGCCGCCCACGGATACGCTTCCTACTTCTGTATGTCTACTATGGACCGATACTGGAAGGAAGGTCTCTCACTGGACGAAGCTGTGAATTTGTTGAAAAAGTGCTTGGAGGAACTCAAGGTGCGATTCATTGGAAACTTGCCAAAGTTTGTCGTCAAAGTCACTGATGTCAATGGAATTCGGGAGATTGAGATTTAAAGGAGTTGAATCATAGCGGGTATTCTGTTGGGGTTGATGTCTTGGAGGTGAAAGAAGCGCGCAAGAATCTACTCGACAAATACTTTTCATGAATACATAACCTACTTTGTATTCCCCTGTTCCGTTTTTGTTGGTTGGATTGAATCACCGTCACGTATCGTGAGATTCGTATCCCAAAGTGGGCATGCTTCGTTTCTTAGATACACATGAGTCCGTTTCGTTTGTAGACAGTTTGTTGATTGTTTCGGAGAGGAACAAGATCCACGTCAAGGAAGGGAGGGGTGCAGCTGTTTCTCCAAGTACTTCACCACCTTTTACAATATGTTATGAATCGACAGAAAGTACGTGATACCGCAAGAAAAGGACAAGTTGCTGAGTTCCTTCCACTGAATTCGGGTGTTTTCTGTACGCCTTGATTTTTTGGCAAGCTTCCTTTTGCCTTTTTTCACACCCAAACCACCTTTCACCATGGCCCCAATTGGAGTGAGTGCACAACGCCTGACCTGATCCCCTCAGACCAGCAAATACTGATCTTTTATCACATAGAAAATCCACTCCTGTAAGCATAGCCCCGTGATCCCACACACAGAAACCAATATCCGTCTCCCAACAACTAAGCACTAAATTATATCCTTCAATTCCGCTTCAGACCCAAACAACCCACGTGTTGCTAAGGCCCTCATTGCTGCCAAGTACAACGGCGTTGAAGTTGAGGTTGTCCCAGTCGAGATGGGCAAGTCCAACAAGGTAACTACTCTCTTGTTCCTGTTTTGGATATATCCCTCTATGGCTTGCTGCTGCGGATCGTACGGGCGTGATGATCGCATTTTTGTCAATCAAACAGTTATCCCTGACGGAACTATTATTTGTCGATATGATGGACTCTGACCCTATGAAAACTCCTCCCTTCTTGCGAATGGACTATCTCTTTGTAAATCTCCCTTGTTCGACGATTTCCCTTCAAACGGAAATTTGCTGGAACAGGATCTATCGAGAAACCTAGCGAAATTTGCGTGGCTAATGCTTTGCTTTTTTGTTCTTATAGACCCCAGAGTTCTTGAAGAAGTTCCCTCTCGGAAAGGTCCCAGCTTTCGAGGCTAACGACGGTTTCACCTTGTACGAGTCCAACGCCATTGCTTTCTACGGTAACTATCAGGAAAACTCTTGCCATCTTGGCATCCCAACACTCTATGAAGGAAAAAAAAGAACAATGGAGCGGGCGTGATGAACGAATTTTGTCAATCAAACAGTTATCCCTGACGGAAAAGCATTTGTCGATATGATGGACTCTGACCCAATCTATTCTCATCCTCTCAAAATCTCCATTTCTCTTTATCCTCACAAATTGTCTAACTTCTGTTTCTCTCTTTCAGTTGCTGCCTACAAGCAGGGTACTCAGCTTTTGGGTGCTACTCCAAAGGAGTCTGCTCAGATCCAGCAATGGATCGGAGTTGCTGACAACGAGCTCGCTCCAGCTGCCGCTACTTGGTTGTTCCCAATCCTCGGATGGATGCCAAACAACGAGCAGAACACCAACAAGGCTAAGGAGGACGTCAAGAAGACCCTCGCTGTCCTCAACCAGCACTTGTTGAACCACACCTACCTTGTTGGTGAGGTCATCACCCTTGCCGACATCACCGTCGTCTCTGCTCTCTTGAACTTCTACCGTATGGTCTTCGACGCTCCATTCCGTGCTGCCTTCAAGAACGTCAACCGTTGGTTCCTCACCTGTGTTAACCAGCCTGAGTTCAAGGATGTTCTCGGAGAGGTTGCCCTTGCTGAGAAGGCCCAGGTTGCTGGTGCCTACAAGCCAGCCACCCCAGCTCCAGCTGCCGCTGCTGCCCCAGCCAAGAAGGAGGCTGCCCCAAAGAAGGAGGCTGCTTCAAAGAAGGAAGCCGCTCCAAAGAAGGAGGCCCCAAAGAAGAAGGACGACGATGAAGAGGAGGAGGAGTCCTACGCTGACGAGAAGCCAAAGGCCAAGAACCCATTGGACCTCTTGCCAAAGTCTGACTTCAACTTGGAGGAGTGGAAGCGTTTCTACTCTAACAACGACACCCGTCCAACTGCTTGCAACTGGTTCTGGGACAAGTTCGACCCAGCTGGTTTCTCTCTCTACCGTCTTGACTACAAGTACAACTCTGAGTTGACTTTGGTATGTATTTAGTGTGCGATAGTATTGTGGATGGGATCCCAACGTTTGTGGGTCGTCGACTGAGTGCATCCGTAAGACAACATGCAGCAATCATTTAAGCAAAACATTGTTAAATGCCTGGTTGTCTGTTGGATGGGTTTGGTTGGCGATCTGTAAGGCAACGCACTGCAATCTTGAATTCATCTCATCTCTTTGATGCGAGGAACAAAAATGTTGTCTGTTGGATCCCTTGCAGGATGTGCAATTTGGGAATGATGAACGAATTTTGTCAATCAAACAGTTATCCCTGACGGAAAGATTATTTGTCGATATGATGGACTCTGACCCAAATTGCGCATCCATTCTTTTCCCTTCCTTGACTATTCTTGTCTCGTTTCTAACACTTGAAACATTTTTAGACCTTCATGTCTTCCAACTTGGTCGGAGGAGTCTACCACCGTCTCGAGGCTGCCCGTAAGTACGCCTTCGGATCCCTCGCTGTTCTCGGAGAGGACCACAAGAACTCCATTGCTGGATACTTTGTCTACCGTGGAGACGGAATCCCAGCTGAAGTCCAGGACACCCCAGACTTCGAGTCATGGACCTTCACCAGATGTGACCCAAGCGACGCGGCCACCCGTGAGCTCTTCAACGCTTACATTGCTTGGGACGAGGTTATCGAGGGCAAGAAGTTCGCTGATGCCAAGGTCTTCAAGTAAACAGCACGCTTCTTTCTCTTCATTTATCGTTTCGGTGACCTTGTTCACCATTAAATTGCTTCTGTACCTATTCGTGGGTTTTGTCATGGTGTGAATAAGTAAAGCGTGATGATTGTGGCTTTTGCAATTCATGTCATTTCAGATTTTGCTAGGAGTTTAACTCATCAAGTTCATCTGATATGATTTTGGAAACGTGGGTTTGTTTGTTTTTTGCTTGGCTCAACCTTCGGAAAGAAGTTCATCGAATCGAATCATCCCGTGCAGATTTCAAATCGATGGCAGCAGTCTCTAACCTCAGTGCATCAGGAGCTCACGAGGTACTAGTTTACATCATATCTTTACAGATTGTTTCTGACAATGGGAGTATCTTAGGCCATCCAGTCACCCCTGCCCAAACACTCACTTCAGACATAAAACCCACAACTACAAGCCCGTATGCACCATCCTCTCTCCAACGACTGACTTCAGCGCAGTAGGAGCTACCCTCGTAGCCCTCATCGGTACGCCCCTATCCAGGCATACTCATCTCATTTACATAATCGTATCTCAACAACAGTAACTCCATTCGACGTAATCAAAACCCGCATGCAATCAGAAATCAGTGCAACGTCGAAACCAGATTCGTTGTTGTTTGACCATCAGATTCAGAGACGGACGTCTTTCAGTGCATACATGAAAACGTGATCAAGAAGAGTCGTGGGAATGGGGCTGGGGCTATGGGGTTGGAAGCTACGTCTGCTTTGCGGCCTTTTGCTAGTACTTGGGTGAGTTTTAGTTTATTCCTTGCAGGAGAGTGTGTGGCTAACGTGTTGGGTTTAGGATGGGTTTGTGAGGATTCTGCATTATGAAGGTGTTCGGCTTTGTGGCGAGGTTTGACGCCTGCATTGTAAGTTGTATTATTTGGTTTTTGCAGAGGTTGTGGCTGACTGTTTTGTATTATCAGGGTGATGCAGGCTCCATCCACAGTTCTTTATTACTTTGGGTATGAGGAAATGCGTAAATCTATCGCGCCGCGGTTTGGAGAGGATTCAATATATACGCCCATGTTGGCTGGATCCGCGGCGAGGACGTTGGCGACGACTGTCGTTTCGCCTTTGGAGCTTGTTCGTACGAGAATGCAGGCTGGTGCTGGAGCGGAGGGATCGTTAAGAACTGTTATTGGGGAGTTGCGCGGAATGATTGCACCACTGGGTATGGTGCAATGTGGCGTGGGTTGGCTCCGACATTGTGGCGTGATGTTCCGTTTTCTGCAATCTATTGGGTCTCATATGAAGGTATCAGGAAGTCGATAACGAGGAGTGGATATTCGGAGGATTTGGGAGAGTTTTGGACGTCGTTTGTGACGGGAGCCACTGCTGGAACTTTTGCAGCTATTTGCACAAATCCTTTTGATGTTGCAAAGACTTGCAGCAGGTTGTCATCATGATGAGCCTGGATGTACACGGAAACGAATGAATATGGTGGGAGTTATGCAGTCGATTGTTGCAAAAGATGGAGTTAAGGGATTGTATGTTGGCCTTTCACCGCGAATTGCACGTGTTGCGCCGGCTTGTGCCATCATGATTTCATCATATGAGCTTGGAAAGCGGTTCTTTGAACGATTGAACCAGAATTGAGTTTAGCCGAATAATAATTCATGTATTGATTTGGAAAAGAGCAATGAACTTGACAGGATTGACAACACCATCATTTCGCAAAATGCAATCCAACAGTTCTCAGCCCGACATTCCCGAGGATGGTTCAGCAATCAGTATCAGTGTTGGCAGCGAGCAATCAGGGCTTCTGCCGCCGTCCTCATCAGATACATTCAGTGCCAGTGGAAGGGCTCGGGTTACGGGCATGACCCAGGCGGAACTGTTGACCTCATTATCAAATCGCCTTCTGCATTCAAAGTTCTATAAATGGCTCTATTTGGCCATGATGATCCTGTCGCTGTTTTGCCTTGTTCTGGTGAGTTGCTGAATTGGGCCATGGGCTGTTTCGCGTTAACTGACCTTACTTACCAGTCATTTATTCAACAATGGTATGCTTCTTTTTAACTCTGGGCTGGGGCGTGGAACTTGAGTTGCCCGATCAAACGTGGAACTAACCTTTCGGCATTACAGCCCATCCGGGATATATTACTGGCTCGATGCCCTAGTAAATATCATCATGATTGTGGAAGTCTTGATCCGTGTGAATGCGATGGGGAAGGTACTCGTTTGGAACCCAGATTAACTGCAAACCTCACCTCACAGTCTCACACTACAGAACTTTTGGAAATCTATCTGGAACGTGATTGATATTGCTCTCGTGTTTCTGTGCATTTAACACTTTTCTGGCTTCTGTTCGGAGAATGTCAGATTGACAGCGCAAACTGGGAAACAGAGCTCGATGCCGTTCTCTTGATTGCTCGTAACGCTATTCAGTTATTCCGGCTGGTGTCCTGTGATGAACAAAAATCGACAGCAGTTGTTGGGGAGGAATACTCCAGCGGCTATTGATTTCAGTAATGCCGCACCGACTGTAGACTATTTAGGGGGAAGTGGAATCCTTGGAAACGCATCAATTGACTTGAATCGGTCAGGGATTGGGTCGAATGCACGAGTTGCATCCTCTGTGTTTGCTTTTGAAGGGGAAGAAGAAGATTGGGGATTCTAGGAACAATAAACCTTGATAAATATGAAATAGACTTATGTTATATTAACCCTTTCTTTCTTTTTCTTCAACTTGAAACTCCTCGCAGGAAATGGACTTGATCGCTGACGGCATTTACCTCTCCAGGTACAACTCAGGCACTTACCATCCCAATATCTGACCATCTGCATAAGCTGTCACGAAGCTGAAGACTTTGGACTCCTCGAGACCCAGTCGATCAAATCAATTGTTTCAATTGGCCATGGCTTCACAGCTCAGTTTGCCGACAAGGGAATCAAATACCACCTGATTCCCATCGAAGACGATGCAAATGAGAATGCTTTAGATCACTTTGACGATGCTGTGGCGTTTATTACAGAAACTGTAGCTGCCAATGAGAAAGTTCTTGTTCATTGTATGGCTGGAGTTTCAAGGTCTCCAACATTTGTGGCTGCTTATTTGATGAAGAGTAAAGGACTTACAGCTCCAGATGCTGTTGATTTGATTCGTGCAGCAAGGGACATTGTTGGGTGAGTTCAGTGAAACTCAAACGTTCCGAAACTGACTCGTTTCATGATAATGACAGCCCGAACGAAGGATTCCTTACTCAACTTGATATCTACCAGAAAATGGGTAATAAAGTCAACCAAGACAGTGCCGACTATCGACGATTCCTCCTCTCCCAAGCCGCTTATGAACAACAACGTAAGGAAACTAAATCGACATTCCAATCCAAAGTGAATTATCTTTAACCTTTTGAATCATCACAGAACTCGGAACATTGACAAAACTCAAAATGACTGCCGACCCATCAAAACAAGCCCTCCCGCAAAAAACCCGCTACCTCCGCTGCAAAATGTGTCGCCGCCAACTCCTCGCGCAAGATTCCATCATCCCACACGAAATCGGTGCAGGCCAGTCCGTCTTCCAATACCGAAAACGTGACAACGCGATTCAAATGATCTCTCAGACTGTAAACACGGCAGTTGGAAGCAAGTGCTCGTCATACTGCACAGAACCGATGGAGTGGATGACAGAAGTTGGGGATGGGTACTTGGAGGGGAAGATTGTATGTCCGAATGAAAAGTGTGGTGCAAAGTTGGGAGCTTTCAGTTGGTCTGGGATCGCGTGTCCTTGTGGAACTTGGGTCGCACCAGCGTTTACTATTAATAAGCAGAAGGTGGATGTTGTGGGGCTTTTGTGAGGCAACCAACTTATTTGATTAATTTTTCTCTAGTTTCCGCCAAAATTAAAGATAACGCTGGAAGGCGTAAAGTTCTAGAAGTTTTGATGATGTTTAACTATGTGGAAGAGTACGGGGAGTCAGAAAGTCTCAAACTTCCACGTGGAACACAAGTCTCATAAAAATCAAAGACGAAGCTTTCAATGAATCCCATAAAAAACTTAAAAATGAAACATAGAAGCATCCTGCTTATACTGCTACTGGCTTTAGCTACCTGTTTCGTCCACGCCTGTCCTCATCATGAATCATCAAAAGAAAGTAACTCTGACCCTGTTATCGGAATCGACTTGGGAACAACCTATAGGTAAATTTTAAGTTAATGGATCACAGTTTCTGACCTTCATAATTTCCAGTTGTGTCGGCGTGTACAAGAACGGCAAAGTCGAAATCATCGCCAACGAACAAGGAAACCGAATCACACCCTCATACGTCGCGTTTTCTCAAGACGGTCATCGGATGATTGGAGATTCCGCAAAAAACCAAGCCTCGCTCAACCCAACCAACACAATCTTTGACGCGAAGCGACTTATGGGACGTTCATTCATGGATAAGGACGTTCAATCTGACTTAAAACACTTTCCGTTCAAGGTTTTGGATGATGGAAAGGGGAAACCGGTTGTGCAAGTTGATGTAAAGGGAGACACAAAGCGGTTCACACCAGAAGAAGTTTCAGCCATGATTCTGGGGAAAATGAAGGAAATCGGGGAAAATTATCTAGGGCAGAGTGTTACGAAAGCAGTGGTGACTGTTCCAGCTTACTTCAATGACGCTCAGCGACAAGCGACGAAAGATGCGGGTGTGATTGCAGGATTGGATATTATTCGAATCATCAATGAACCCACGGCAGCGGCAATCGCTTATGGACTTGACAAGAGCGACGGAGAAAAGAATATCCTGGTGTATGATCTCGGCGGTGGAACGTTTGATGTTTCCCTATTGACTGTAGATCATGGAGTTTTGAAGTTCTTGCGACTGCAGGAAACACGCATCTTGGAGGAGAAGACTTTGATAACCGCGTCATTGATAATCTGTTTCAATCATTCGTCGCGCGGAACCCTGGTTCTCGTCAATGTAAATCGGATCATAAGGCAATGTCGAAACTCAAGGGTGAAGCCGAAAAGGCGAAACGTGCATTGTCATCTCAGTTTTCTGTCAAGATTGAAATCGATTCTTTCTGTAACGGACTTGATTTCAGTGAAACCTTGACACGTAGTAAGTTTGAGGGACTGAATTTGGATTTGTTCAAACAGACATTGGGACCTGTGAAACAAGTTTTGAAAGACGCTGGTCTTGAGAAACATCAAGTTGATGATATCGTTCTTGTGGGTGGATCAACTCGTATCCCAAAGGTTGTTGAATTGTTGGAAGAATTCTTTGGAGGAAAGAAAGCGTCAAAGGGCATCAATCCAGATGAGGCGGTTGCTTATGGTGCCGCTATTCAAGGCGGAGTCTTGTCTGGAGAACCGAATGGACCTGAAGTCTTGATCTTGGATGTGAATCCATTGACACTTGGAATTGAAACCACAGGTGGAATTATGACCAAACTTATCAAACGGAACACTCAGATTCCAACTTCCAAGTCTCAAATCTTTTCAACAAACGCTGATAACCAGCCAACGGTTCGAATTCAAGTGTTTGAAGGAGAACGAGCTTTGACGCGTGACAATAACCTTTTGGGTAGTTTCGATTTGGATGGAATCGCTCCTGCAAAGCGTGGAACTCCGCAAATTGAGGTTACTTTTGCGATTGACGCCAATAGTATTCTTACTGTATCCGCGGAGGACAAAGGGACTGGAAAAAAGGAGCATATTACGATTTCCAACGCGAACGTTCGGTTAACTGAAAGTGAAGTTGAGCGAATGGTTCTTGAAGCTGAACAAATGGCTTTAGATGATCAAGCTGCGTTTGAGAATGTCGAGGCCAGAAACGAGTTTGAGAATTATCTCTCTTTGCTGGAAGCACAAGTATCGTCACAATCAAAGTTGAGTGGAGAGGAAAAAAACATGATTATTAGGGAAACTAAGAATGCTGGTGTTTGGTTGAAATCGAATGTGGTGTTGACAAAAGATGATGTGGTGGAACGAATAATTGAGTTGGAGGATGTGGTACAGCAAATACTTTTCAAGCACCATAATGCCGAACCAGACGACCATGATGAGTTATAGCCCCCAAATGCGTCAATAAACATACTATCTTTCTATAATATACCTAAGACCTACTTAAACTCGCTTTGGCTGGCCGTATTCCGTGCGTTTTGGGTGTTTGGTTTCAAGTCTCGATAGTTCGTGGCTATGCGATCAACAATCTTCCACAGAGAAAATAACGTAAAACGTGATGCTATTATACAGATAACGATACGGTAGATATTGTCTGAGGTGCTGTTGATACTATTCAATTGGTTAAAATTTCTTAAAACCTTACGACTCTAAACTATCACCTGCCTTCTTAGCTCAGTTGGTTAGATCGCGATAGTCGAGGAAGTAGTTATTGGAGGCTGTAGTTCTCTCTTTGAACATTTGTTCATTTAACAATTCTAACACCATGCCTCATCAAAAGCGTGCACCCACGAAGAAGAATTGACGATTGTTGTTTTGGTGACATAAGAGCGAATATTTTCGATATACTCGGCGTTGTTTGTGTTCCTGTTGACGCGGCGTTGAAGGTGGCCAGCTGCTGATCAACTGACTTCGTGTCCAGAACACGTCATCGTTTGCGCACAGATTGGATTCAGATTGGAGGTGGCTGAAGTCGGATTTGAGTTGAAACACACAAAGAAGTTTGTTTGATTGCGATAGAACCGTCCATCCAAACGAAGTACCTAAATGCGGTATGTGTATGCAACAACAAACATAATATCGACTTTGTTCTTATAGTACTTATCAGCGCGACATCGTCGCATTGGTTGGCGATAGCTTCAAGTCGACATCAAGTCGATCAGTCCTTACTGCTGGTTGAAAAACGGCTAACAACTCTGAGCGGAACTTTGTTATGATTCAGTTCGAGGACAGCGTATAGGTTAGGCGTCCTTTCAAATAGAGGGAGGCCTCCCTGACTGTCTCTATCCTTTCAACGTCATTGAGTACAAACCCTACTTGCTTGGATGAAAGACAACTTAATGAATGTTTCATAGACATGGCGTTTGCCAAGCGGGTCTCCCATCCACTCTCACGTACCTGCTCAACAGTATAATCCAATCTTAGAATCCACCAAACTATGCCTACCAATCAGTCTATGAACCAAACGCACATCAATCAAATGCATATCATAACCCTGCATCGCATTGCTGATTAAACCCGGCTATCCCGTCCATCCAACCACCATTGACAATTCACATACCTCAAGCTTACCCATACACTCTTCATCGCGAATTCTCTGGCGAAGATACCTGCGGTGGAAACGCGATTCAAATCTGCTATCGCATTGAAAGAGTCGGAGGTACAGCGCCAGATTGATGCTTCAATCGAGGAATCTGAAATCCATAGTCGGATTGAATCGGCCGTTGCAATGAAGAAGTCGGAGGTGCAACGTCGGCCATCGCGTTGAAGGAATCTGAAGTCCTTCATCGGATTGAATCGGCTGTTGGGGTGAATGAATCTGATGTTGAGAGTCAAATCATATTGGCCGTTGCGTTGAAGGAATTGAGGTTGATGCCGTCGTAATAGGAGCTCCCGTGGACAAAGATACTGTGTTGCGAAAAGCAATTAGAACTTGACCACAGCAAACATAAGCTGGATAACGACTCAAACAAAGAGAAAGAAATGCTACAACGAGTATTTACAAGTGAAACCACAGCCAAAATGTACAACGAATTGGATAATGCTAAGATTGAGTTATCATTATTGTTTTCCATATAAAAGGTTGGTTATTGTTGACTGTACCTCAGTATTTTCTGATTTCACTCAATGCAACAGATCCGTATGTAGTAAGTAAGGGGCTTTGGCTTGTTTGGTTGTCGCTATCCTTTGGTTGGTTTCTGCACTCTAGTTGTTGCACTTTGGTTTAACGCTACACTTTGGTTGCTACTACGCTTTTGTTTAACATCGCTGCACTTTGGTTGCTACGCTTTGGGTTAACATCGCTCTACTTTGGTTGGTGCTACACTTTGGTTGTCACAACACTTTGGTTGCTACGCTTTGGTTGCTACGCTTTGGTTGTTACGCTTTGGTTGTCACTACACTTTGGTTGCTACGCTTTGGTTGCTACGCTTTGGTTGCTACGCTTTGGTTTAACGTCGCTGCGCTTTGGTTGGTACTACGCTTTGGTTGTCACTACACTTTGGTTGCTACACTTTGGTTGCTACGCTTTGGTTTAACGTCGCTGCGCTTTGGTTGGTACTACGCTTTGGTTGTCACTACACTTTGGTTGCTACGCTTTGGTTGCTACGCTTTGGTTGCTACGCTTTGGTTGCTACGCTTTGGTTTAACGTCGCTGCGCTTTGGTTGGTACTACGCTTTGGTTGTCACTACACTTTGGTTGCTACGCTTTGGTTTAACGTCGCTGCGCTTTGGTTGGTACTACGCTTTGGTTGTCACTACACTTTGGTTGCTACACTTTGGTTGCTACGCTTTGGTTTAACGTCGCTGCGCTTTGGTTGTTGCTACACTTTGGTTGCTACACTTTGGTTGCTACACTTTGGTTGCTACACTTTGGTTGCTACGCTTTGGTTTAACGTCGCTGCGCTTTGGTTGGCACTACGCTTTGGTTTAATGTCGCGAAACTGTTGTTGTCACTGCTTTTTGGTTGATGACTGCGCATTGGTTGAAGACCGAACTTCGGTTTAACATTGCTACACTGTGGTTGTTAAGGTTGTTGCACTTTCACGTTTGATTGTCTTACTTTTGCACTCGTGGCCAACGGCTGCCACTCGTCTCCGCTTGTGGTTGCTCTGTGTCATGCGTTGCCGTACTTTGTTGAATTTTTTTTGGATGACAAGGGGGTATTGGGAATTCAATTTGTGAGACAACACCTTCCAATAATATCCACTATTTCCTGCGTGCATTCACTGTTTTATTTATGTGAACTACTCTGAAATAGCGCCTGGTTGAAAACCAATTACCATGTTTTTGATACTGGGTAGAGATCAAAATATAGTTCGAAGCTTCACAATTCCGCACACAGCAAGAGAGAACAAAAGATCCAGTCCTTTACGTTTTTCATTTTTTTGTGCCTGATTTCCGCCTTACCAGCAAGCCTTTGAATGTTGGTTTTGACGTATTGGAGAACTTTCACGTTCCTGTCCTTCCTCCATGGACGGCATCATTTGAAGTATCGTAAGAACAGCTAGCAGGAGGCCACCAGTTCAAATCTGGTAGAAGGCAGCCCTTTTGAGAGTTTTACAGGTGTTGGGGTGTTGGAATGTTGGAATACTCGGTGCCCAAGTCAAAGGCTTTACTCAGGTAACTCGTAATCGTATCAAAAGCACGTAGATTGCATTGATACCTGTGTGATTGGACATTATGACGGATGGAATCACCAAAATCCCAAAACAACCTCAACCAACCAAACACCATCACGCCTCCTGTCAACCCCAGTCTCATTAAACTAAAAGCGGGCCTCACGGGGAATTGAACCCCGGACCTCTCGCACCCAAAGCGAGAATCATACTACTAGACCATAAGGCCGCTATGATTGCAGACAAACATTATCCATAATGAAGTGTGACACGACTTCATGATTGTTATAATAACTAGCACTAATTGTTATTAATATTTGCCGTGTATTTGACAAATACCTTCAACAGGAACGTGTGTGAAATAATGTTTGTGTCACTATCAAGAGGAATCAGAAACGTATTCCGAAACTATCTTTTACAATTTGAAATGTACAATCTGCATAATACGCTTCCTAAGTCCGGTTAGAATTCAAATTGAACCAAAGAATTGTCTGAAAACCCCCACCACAAAATGTCCAAACCAAACAACCAAGTCCACATGGACATTTGCGATCTACTCAACCTGAAAGTCCAAGAACAGTCTCAAATGATCGGGGTGCTCGAAAAGGAGATTTCGACGTTTCGCGAGACGCAGCGGAGGAAGGAGAAGCAGTTTGAAGATTTTAGAGTGGATGCTGCGAAGGCGCTTGCGAAAGCTGTTCAGGAAGGAAGGGAGAGTCTTGCGAAGGTGAAGGAGGATGCTGGGGGGAGGCCAGTCGGTTGAAGGCTAGTGTTCGGGATTTGGAGTTACAGGTATGACGTATGAGTTGTTGTGTGATTGAAGTGTATTCTGATGGATTCCTTTTGGTTAGCTATTTAAGGAGAAGCTCAAGACGAAGCAGCTCGAAGAAAGTCAACGAAAGATCTTGTCCCAATTCACATTGACGCGACAGCAGGATGTTGACACGATCGTCGAAGACTTGAACCTCCTCAAAACAACATCTCAAAATCCCTATCCCACCGTCTAAATCCACTCAATAAAACATGTATAAACCGTTCGAAGTATTTTTATTTATTTGGCGCCTTCAGAGATGAAGGAACAGAACCAACATTATTCAACATAAAAACAGGACTCAATAAACTATGCAAAATATTGACATAATTTAGTTCTGCTTTCTACGGAAGGAGCAACCCTCAGTCAAACGGGCCTTTCCTCCAGTTGGCTGGGAGAGAACGGTAGCACATCCACCACAGATAACAACGGTCTGAGCGTGGCTGAAGACGGTGGTGATGTTGAAGCATCCTTTTTTTTGCACAGATTAGTACGGGGGGGAAGGGAAGCAGAGGGGGTGTAGCCTTACCAGAGCACTTAACGTCCATGAAGAAGGAGTTTGGGCTCTGCACAAGTCTCTTGAGCTTGTGGGCACGCTTCTCGGAGGACTCGAGTGGGTTGAGGAGGTCGATGGCGAGCTGTTTGATGGGATTTAGTGACTGCGCCTCAATTGTTGGTTTGATGTGGATCTGTTTGAGACGTCTCTCCTTCAGCACTTCCTTTCCCTCCCTCTCATAACTCCAGATCCCGTTCATAGCTTCAATACTTTGATTCGAGTAGGGTTTGAGGAGACGGCGGTTTCGACGATCGGTTTGAGGAGAGGTCGGCATCTGAGGTGGTACTCACAGTCATTTTCCTAAGGACAATAAGTTAGCATTCAGGCATCGTAGATGGATCAGAGGGTCATTATGGAGGTCCAGGGACATCATAGATTCGATTGTGCGGGTCTGATGGTCGGTGTGATGCTCCTAGGGGATGGGGATGGAGTGGGTGGTGGTGGTGGGTGGGCCTCACCTTTTTTGGGTAGAAGAGGGAGATCGAGAAAGGAGAACAACTCTCCATTACTCGAAACAGACTTACCCCCTTGGCTGTTCCTGACATGGCCACGCGGTGTTTCAGTTATTTATGTTATGGTGCTCTAACACGTGCTATTAATGTTATGTCAAAGAGGATACTGTGCTTTTATTGGGTATTATTTAGATCAACTCAATTGCTCCGTTCTTGAGCAATGCCTTGATGGTATTGTATCGCAGCAGATATATTTTGTTTTTACTGAGATCCAAGGTTTCGCCACTGCAAAGAATGGTTAGTTTTGGAAATTCATCTCTTTGCAACAATCTCATTCACGACGTATCAACTACTCTGTATTCCGTCACTTCGAATATAGTTCCATCGCTTCAGAAGATATCATCTGTTTACTCACTTTGGTAGCAGGTGGTCACCAAAGTCTACTTTGGTACGGAAAAAGACTGCCTGATTCAGATCCGGAGCCCCAACTGCATTATAATCAGTAAAGAGAATAGAGACGGGGTGTATTGTGGTACCAATGTTTGGGTCATCCATGCTTTGAAGGGAAGGTGGCAATGAGTCGAGAAGGAACGATTTCTCATATGTCTCCTGTACTATTTGATTGAAACTATTGATTCGCGTCAGTTGTGTGTTTTAAGTTGTCGTGCAAGAGCTGTTCGTTACCGTTGTGCGTATGCGAGCTCAGATTCGGACAAACAAGCCTGATACTCTGGGCTCTTGAGGATAGCCAGAGTCTTTTGCTCAATCTAATTAGAAGTATTAGGAAATCATTCAAAAGGGGCTAGAGAGAGTAGGTAACCTTGAACAGCCTTGTCCGCAAGTACGACTGCAGCACAAACTTTACTCTATCGGCCTCGTGCAGGTAAACACTCCTCACAAAGTCGATATCGTTGGCATCGTCGTTTGAAAGTTCCTCAACGTGTTCCTCCTGAGCGCGCAGGAGTTCAAGCAGGCGATCGATGACTTGGCCTTCGAAGGCGAGGATCTCTGGAGCGCCGCGTTCGTTGATCCAGGCCTGGGTGAGTAGTTGGATGTCGTCGGTGTCGGTGGTGTCGGTGGTGTCGTGGGTGTCGGTGTTGGCGAGCATTACAGTGTCAGTAGGTGTTGGTTCGAAGACAGGTTCTGGACAAGTAATGTGGCCCGCCCAAAAAGAGTTCCCGCCTAAGTAGCATCAACCCTTTTTCCATCCACCATCTAGAACCCTCTTTCTCTCTAGGTCGACCTTAATGGCATCCGCGGCGACACGGCGGCAGCTCGGTCCTCCAACTGGCTCGTCTCATCACAAACACATCAATCGCCTGTCTTCTCTGCCGCAACAACAACAAACAACACAATCTCAATCAACCACTTCCGACGCGATCCTCATCGAAGACGACACTGCCCACAATAACAATAACGCCAACCGCGCATCCTTCTTTTCTTCTCCGCATCCGTCTCTGCTTCCGCGAAGAACACACAATTCTCTCTATGGAATCCCTTCAATGGACAGACGCGGTGCTGTCGACAGCGGAACCCTGAAGAGCACCCTGACTCGACTCGACAGGATTCCTACTATCAAACGTGCGAAACCAATGCTCAGAAGTCCTTCGGCGGATCCTCCTGCTGCTCGTCTTGGTACAGTTTATGATTTCTGACTCGTGAAAACTGACTTGAATTCAAATCAGGTGCAACGCGTGTGACGCTACCTCGAAATCCTGATCCAGTTCAAGAAGAAAAGGAAAAGAATGCGAGAAAGTTTCCGAATATATGGGCGATGTTTGCTAAACTCTTGACGTGTTGCTTTATTCCTCCTATTCTGAGGTTCATGGGAAAGAAGAATCCTGTTGCGCAACAAGCTTGGCGAGAGAAGGTGCAATGCTTTTTCTTTTATGGAGGTCGAGGAGTAGTGGTGGGAGAGTCGCGTGTGGAGAGAGTGCGAGCGAAGCGAGCTGGAGGCAGAGTCACGAGGACGAAAGACGTTTCGTGAGTGGCACGAAACGAAATCGTTAACCCAGGGCAATTGCGAGTGGAACGAGCATTATTGTTTAAAACTTGGATTTCAGAAAACTCAACTAACACAATCGAATTATAGGTTGCTTTGTGCTTCATTATTTTCATCATGTGCGGAATGGTTGGATTCCTTACGTTTGGATTGGAAAGAACTTTTTGCCCGCCGCCTTCAGAGTTGACCGTTCCCTACTTCAATACAACAGCAACTGAAAAATTCAAACTATCGAATGATCTATATGGTCATGTCATTATTCGAGGATATGCCTACGACTATGCCAATGTGTCACGTATCCTGTTCAGTGAAACTGGAATGGATATATCTGGAAACAATTATACTAGCCTCGATCTTTCGAAAGTCTTTACCGCGCCTTCATATTGCAAGCAATATCCGACTTTACAATGGAATTGCGGAGTCATTGCAGCAGACTCAAATACAAACCACCAGTCTCTCCCAACTTGTCCATCCTTATCCCTTCTAGACGGCTTACCCCGAAAACGCGTAACATTCTCCTGGGACGACATACTATCCTCCAACTCAACCCTCAAAGTCTTCAACACTACATCCTAAACACAACAACTCTACCCGCAGACCCAAAACTCCTCACCACCCTCCTCACATCCTCTCCAACAGGAAACGACATAACCCACGCCGCCTTCACAACCCCCGAAACCCTCTCCCTCGCCCTCTGCCTCCAAGAACAATACCTCACCGGCCACCTCGAAACCAAAACCACAGGCTGCACAGCAAGCACCGTCATCCAAACAATCTCCCTCATCGTCATCCTCGCCCTCGTATTCACCAAATTCAGCATGTCCATCTGGTTCTACTACCTCCTCGCCCCGCACCTCACGCGAACAGACCACATCACCCGTTGCCACGTCTCACAAGTCGACCCCGCGTTCGACGCGTCCCGCACGTGTTGCTGCTTGTTACGTGTTATAGCGAGGGCGAGGAGAGTATCGGAACACGATGGAGAGTCTTGCGAGGAGCGAGTATGATGATTCGAGGAAGCTTTTGGTTGTTGTTGCGGATGGGGTTGTTACGGGGAGTGGGAATGGGAGGAGTACGCCTGATATTGTGTTGGGGATGGTTGAGTTGGATTCGGGGGGTGGGTATCCGAGGCCGGCGGAGTATTTGGCGATTGCGGAGGGGAGGCGGCAGAGGAATATGGGGGTTGTGTATGGGGGGTGGTATGTTACAAAGTGTGGAAGGAGGGTTGCGACTGTTGTTGTTGTCAAGTGTGGGACTGTAGAGGAGAATGGGGCGGGAAAGCCGGGGAATCGGGTATGTTTTCTTTTAGAGTTTTTGTTTTTGTAGCTAGGTCTTACGTTTTTTGGATAGGGGAAACGTGACTCTCAAATGGTCCTCATGAATTTCTTGTCTCGTTGTTTATTTGATGACAAGATGACGCGTTTGGATTATGAAATGCGGTTTCGGATACAACACTTAATGAATGTCGAGCCGTCCCAGTTTGATTATGTTCTCATGGTCGATGCTGATACAGATGTGGACCAACACGCTCTAAAACATATGATTACGGCGATGCTGAACGATCGGAATATCATGGGGCTTTGTGGTGAGACGAAAGTACGGAATAAGTTTCAAAGTTGGGTCACGATGATCCAGGTATTTGAGTACTACGCCAGTCATCATCTTGGAAAAGCCTTTGAGAGCGTATTTGGAGGCGTTACGTGTTTACCGGGTAAGCAATATCAATGAAACAATAAATTCAACCTAACTTTTAACCAAACAGGATGCTTTAGCATGTACCGAATAAAAGCCAAGAAAGGAAACAACGAAATCGTCCCGCTTCTCATCAACCCGGACATTGTCGACGAGTATTCTGAAAACATTGTTGAAACCTTACATAAAAGGAACCTACTTCTTCTCGGTGAAGACCGATTTCTCTCTACATTGATGCTTCGGAACTTTCCACGACGGAAAATGATGTTTGTCCCCCAAGCAATCTGCCATACTGTTGTTCCGGATGAATTTAAGGTCTTGTTAAGTCAACGGCGGCGATGGATTAATTCTACAATACATAACTTGATGGAGTTATTGTTGGTTGGAGATTTATGTGGTGTATTCTGTTTCAGCATGCAGTTTGTTGTATTTGTAAGTGCCCTAATTCCTCCCCATCTGTATATTTCTAACCACTATCCCTCCACAGCTCGAACTTGTCGGAACTGTAGTCCTACCAGCCGCCATCAGTTTCACAATCTTCCTCCTCATCCAAACAGCCGTAACAGGACAAGTCCAGCTCATCCCCATGCTCCTCCTCCTCTTCATTCTCGGCCTCCCTGGTCTAATGATTGTCGTAACAACGCGACAGATGGAGTATATTGGCTGGCTCGGTGTATACATCCTTTCCCTCCCGTTATGGAATTTTGTACTCCCGACATATGCGTTCTGGCATTTTGACGATTTTAGTTGGGGACAGACGCGTATGGTTCATGGGGAAGTGAAGGGGGGTGATAAAGAGGGGCATCATGGTGTGAAGAGTGGGGAGGAGGTTTTTGATCCTTCTGTTGTTGCATTGAGGACGTGGGAGGAGTGGAATCAGAGGACCGTTACCTTGGGGAAGGGGGTAGGGGAGGAGAGTAAGTGGCGCATTCGGTGATTGTTTTTGGATGCAATTTTGTAACGTTCATTGTTTTTGGCATAAAGAAGAGAATTGTATTTATTCAGTTACTTTGATGTTTTTTGTTATGTCTATGTATTATTTTCCTTTTTAATAACTGAATAGGTGTGTTAATACACATCAAACACAGTGAAACAAAGTATTTGTTTGTGAATTGAAGCCAATCTGATTGTGACGGTTTGGTGTTGATTAGTAATCACGTGGAAACCAACTCACCCAAAATAAATCAGGAGAATCTGAAACTTGTGCTACCAGTTTGAACGTGCATACTTTGACTGTTAGTGGCAACAGAGTTGGACTCAGTGTCAAGGGTGCATCTGTATGGCTGTGAAAGGGGGTGTATGGGGGTCCAATGGGGGTCCTATTTATTGGAAGCCAGTTCCCGGGCAACCGAGATACTGGGTGACAGTGAGCTCTCAGGTGTACAAAGTAATGATGAGTTAACATACCCGAATAAATTTAATAATCTCTTTCCGATATTCCCATCCCGTGCCCCTCCCGTGCCTCCGACTCCATCCCGACCTCCGTCTCCACCGCACGCCCCGGGCACCACTTCCAATAGATTAAGAGTCTTCCACTCCACTAAAGCTACGCTAAGTTACCCATGTATCCCCTTGTTTGGAGAACGTTTCAGAATCTGAAACACGACACTTTGAAACACTATCAAGAATACTCCTTTACTCCTCTCAACCCTCACTCAAAAACAATACTAAATAACAAATCTCAGTCATCGAATTCAAAAATCTTCCAGTTCCCGGGCAACCGAGATACTGGGTGACAGTGAGCTCTCAGGTGTACAAAGTAATGATGAGTTAACATACCCGAATAAATTTAATAATCTCTTTCCGATATTCCCATCCCGTGCCCCTCCCGTGCCTCCGACTCCATCCCGACCTCCGTCTCCACCGCACGCCCCGGGCACCACTTCCAATAGATTAAGAGTCTTCCACTCCACTAAAGCTACGCTAAGTTACCCATGTATCCCCTTGTTTGGAGAACGTTTCAGAATCTGAAACACGACACTTTGAAACACTATCAAGAATACTCCTTTACTCCTCTCAACCCTCACTCAAAAACAATACTAAATAACAAATCTCAGTCATCGAATTCAAAAATCTTCCAGTTCCCGGGCAACCGAGATACTGGGTGACAGTGAGCTCTCAGGTGTACAAAGTAATGATGAGTTAACATACCCGAATAAATTTAATAATCTCTTTCCGATATTCCCATCCCGTGCCCCTCCCGTGCCTCCGACTCCATCCCGACCTCCGTCTCCACCGCACGCCCCGGGCACCACTTCCAATAGATTAAGAGTCTTCCACTCCACTAAAGCTACGCTAAGTTACCCATGTATCCCCTTGTTTGGAGAACGTTTCAGAATCTGAAACACGACACTTTGAAACACTATCAAGAATACTCCTTTACTCCTCTCAACCCTCACTCAAAAACAATACTAAATAACAAATCTCAGTCATCGAATTCAAAAATCTTAAATACGACGAGTATGGACGATTGCCACAATGCCATCCTCACTATAAACGAGGACACTGTCAACGTACCGAACCTCCTTATACACACCCAAATTCACCATCTTCGCCAACTCCGCAACATATTGTTGCATCCACGGCGTAACCTCATAATCCCCCTCAGCGCTCCCTGCTGAAACCCAACGAGACTGTCCAAAACCTTCTGCCACCAACCTTGGTCGCCTCATAGGCATTCCATAATCACTACGGTCAACCCAATCGACCAACTCTGGCATCTCATCGTCAGAATCTTCGACAAAACGCTCAGATTCACTGCACACTTCCGCCTCGACAACATCCCAAAAGTCGGCGAAAGTCCAAAAATAGTTCGAATCCTCACCACCTTCACGACCACTGACTCCCACTTGAACCTCAATCGTATTTACCACCATTGAGCCTGAGTCTTGTTCAAATAAAGTAGCACTTGACATCGACGCTTGAAGCATTGTCATGAAACTTTCTATTTCCAAAAATACTGACAAATCGAAACAAGCTGTCCAAACACGACAGCCCATTTGGAAATACTCCGAAACGCGAAATAGCAATTTCGTAATATTCCGAGACTGAATTTCAACATTTCACCGGAATTTTAACCCCCCACGTTTCAAAGTAAACCAAACTATAAGAGGAGTACAAACAACAACTCTGAACTTTACTTTAAAACAAAAAACATCGTTCAAAAGACCCAAACAAAATGGCCACTGATTACAACCGCGAAAACCGCGTCACCATTGAACGTATGTTCCTCACACTACAACTCCCCTATCACCAGCATAAGACTGAAACTAACGCTCCAACCAGCCTTGAAGGGACCACAAAATGTCACGACTTGGGGTTACGACTTCAACCGCCTCTTGGCTCACTACAAGTTGGACCACTTGATCGACACAAGCTATGTCCAGGCTGCACACGGCCCAATCCCAGCTGCCAACGTCGCCAACACCATGCTCCTCGACCCAGGAATGTTGCATCACGCGCACGTCACTCCCAATGACATCTATAAGATGATTCCAGGAGTTGACAACCCCACTGCAACGTTCCCTGGTACCATCAGAGAAAACAAAGGAGGTCTCCTGTTCCTCAAGAACAACATCTCCCCACACCTCCGTGTAAACATCGACCCTGTCAGTACCTGCCTTTACACCCAACTCACAATGATCCTCAACCGCTGCAACAACATGACTGACGCTGACGCCAAGCGAATTGCCAAAGAGGTCATCAACTTTAAGATGATGGCAACTGACTCCGTCTCGGACCTGTTCGACCGCTTCCGTCAAATCACCACCCCAGTCAATGCCAACCCGCAAAACGCCCACTTCCAACACCTCCTCGGTTTCCCAAGACAGCGCACGATCATTTCGGACTCGTTGGTCGCTCCCTTCCACCACCAGAGAGGAAAGATTGGAACCGACGCTGTTGTACACAACCTGGATCAACTTCAGACTCTCATCGAGACCATTGCCGACGAAATCGAATACGTACCACAGCAAGCCATCGCGAACCTCACTGTCAAAGACACAGAAGAGCCCACTCGCGATCGCCGACCTCAACGTGGTGCTGGAAACGACCGCCTGTCCAACAGTCGCTACAACTCCCTCCAGACTCCGCGTAACCCTGTGCCAGCAACGTTTCAGTGCAAGACCTGCAATATGGTTGGAAATCACTACACCTGGCAGTGCCGTAAAGACGCCCGTTATGCCGACTTTGTTTCGAAGAACAAAACCAAAAGTCAGGGGAACCGCGACGGACGAGATAAAGGAAAAACTCCATTTTGTGCACCATCCACCCAGGAAGTCATTGACGTCTTAGTGAACGCCGCCAAGGACAAGAAGATGTCTGCAAAATTGAAGGCAGTCTTCGCGAACCTTACCGTCACTGAAGACCCAACGGAAGAAGACAACAATGAAGGGGGACCCTACGGCTTGGGTTTTTAAATTGCCCTCGCGCTGCGACGAGGGCTCTCCTCTCATTACACTCTTCTACCAACTCTGGACTTTCCACCACTCGGCCAAAATATCTGACTCAAACTGCTGACCCAATGCCACCCCTCGTGATTGACAACGGTGCAAACCGTTCCATCTTGACTACCATGCACTTCTTCACGTCCTTTTCGAAGAAAGAATCGACGGTACGGACTTCTAGCAAGTCTGCACCCCTTCTTCAATCGAAAGGTGACCACTACTACACTACTCGACTGTATTTAAGACCATTTACTGATAATTTGAAAACAGGAACCGGTACCGCCGCCATCCCAATCGCCGATGGATACTTTATTATCTTGACAGACGCGAACTATTGCCCTCAAGCCACGGCCTGTCTCATATCCACCAATGATATTGAGAACTCCGGTTTCCACTTTGTTTCACTTGCTAGAGAGCCCGGTTACATCTTCCAAACCATCTCGCCTGACCCCAAAGCGGACCACCCAGTCATCCTACGGACCAAACTCCTGTTTGGACGCCATTTCCTCCCGTACCTTGGCTACACTGAAGTAGCGACCAGTTCTGCTGCCCTACTTTCTGCCAAACTTGAGGATAAACAAGTAAAAGACCTTACCCCAGAGCAACTTGCTCGCTACGCTGAAAGACAAAACTACTCTTGAAGCAAGCCAACACCCTTCATCAACGATTTGGCCACATGTCCATCGACCGACTCCGCCATATGATGAAAGAACGAACGTCCCCTGACCTTCCACCCATTAAACTACCTCCCAAGCCCCAACTCTGCGAAATTTGTGCCAAAACAACTCGCAACTTGGCCCCTATGACCGGGACACCATCACCCCGCCACCCTCCAGGCTACATGATCCATTTTGATATCTTGGAAATTGTACCGCCGCACGACAACAAGTTTCCATTCGTTCTGGTCGGCGCTTGCAACGGGAGCACCTTCAACTGGCACGCTCAACTTGAGCACAAGGATGAAGCCCTCTTCTACTCCATGTGCATCATCGAACGTATCAAGGAATACCACGACATCAACGTCAAGATTATCCGCGTCGATCCAGGGGAACTAGGAAGCTCCGACTCTTTTGAGGAATACTGCCTTGTAAAAGGCATCCAACTGGAGAAAACCGCGCAAAAATCTTCCTCCCAGAACGGCAAAGTCAAGTGGCCTATTGGAATACTCACCAAAATGACCCGCGCACTCATCGAACAAGCCTCCGAGACCAAGCCCTATCCACACAACCGTTGGGGACTTGCCTTTGACCACGCTGTAGCTCTCAAGAACATTGGACCTGTCTTGAAGCTAAATATCTCGTCACCTGTATTTGCATTAACCAAAGTCCAGCCCCGCACCTCCCACATTAGGGCCTTTGGCTGCAAGACCATCTACATGCTTGACAAATCCGACAAGATCTCCAAAGTTGAGCCACGGGGACGCGTTGCTGTCTACGTTGGATTCCAGTCACCATCACTTGTCAAACTTGTCGACCTCGCCTCCGCCGAAGTCATCATCCGCCGATTTCGCGACTGTACCTTCTTTGAGGACACCTTCCCCGGAGTGCCAGCCAAACACCACGTCAACACAACTGTATATGATTCGCTCTTTACAAAAAATGTTGACAATTCGAACATGGCCACGACCGAGCAAAAAGTGCTCGCCGCCATCATCCTCGACAACACCCTCCATGACACTACACTGGACGCTTTGAGACGCCACAAACCCGCTCCAAAGCCCAACTACAATGTCATCAAATCCTCCTCCTCCAACTCGACTGTCACTAATACACCTGTTGGAACCTCGAAGACTGGAAAGGTCTGATCAACCCCATCCCATCTTCACTCACTACCCCTAAATCGCACCTCACATTGGACTGCGTGCACTTTCCACCAAACAAGGACTGGAATAATGTGTCGCTGTTGGACGCATCAGCACACCCCTACTTCAACTTGAAACCAACTGGAATCAGTACGCTAGAACTGACGTCTTGCTTAACAACTTAGCGAAACAGCAACTGATAACCTCCAACCCCAAACTACCCTTCCCAAAACAATCACTAAAACACCAACCTCCCCATCAGACTCCAACTTCACACACCACTACAAAGTCGCGACCACATCCCTATCTACAACCAGCGGTGACTGCCCGTACAGCGCCAGAGCCAACCACTCTCCGCCGATCAGGACGCTTGGCCGGAAAAGGAGTCGCTCTCTTCACCTTCAAGCCCATTGATGACCCGGTGGCCGACTTGTTTCAATCTAACTTGGATGTTGAAACCACGGAACCAGTGGACCTGCTCTCGATCAACTTCCCGCTGGATCCAGAGGATACTACCGACTTTGCTACTGCCTGGCTTGCCGCACAACCGCTACCCGACCCAAAGACTCGGAACGAAGCGATGAGCAGTCCAGCCTACAAAGAATGGCACAACGCTGAACTACAAGAAATTCAATCCCTTCTCAGCAACGGCACGTTCACCCTTGTCAACAAACCTACCGGAGTCAACATTGTTGGATGTAAATGGGTATACAAGCTCAAGATGAATCCAGACGAATCAATTGAACGCTACAAAGCTCGACTGGTCGCCCAAGGCTACTCTCAACGCTGGGGCTACTACTTCGAAACCTACTCACCAGTTATGCGGTCTGCTACCTTACGATGGTTACTTGCACTAACAGCTCTTCACAACTGGTCCACGCGCATGATTGACATCAGCTCGGCTTACCTTTATGGTACACTAGACGAGCCGATCTACATGAAGCAACCACTAGGCCACTCCAACGGTAACCCAAACCAGGTCTGGCGCCTCCACAAA